>VDFB02047144.1:24332941-24615313 GCA_007258455.2 Sequoia sempervirens | reverse complement strand
ATATATGTTGGACCACTTCCTTGGCTTGCAAGAGACTTTGCAAGCTACTCTTAAGGCAACGGTAAAATATATAAAAACTGATGCATTATGTTATGTTGCATGCCTATTGGAGGTGAATGGTAGCAAATGCAATAAAAAGTGTGAGCAATCTGAGCAAAATACATGGTTATGCCCAAAATTCCAGACTACAATAGCTAATTGTGACTTTCGATATTTATTGCAACTAAAGATGGAAGACCACACAAGCGAGCTTTGGGCAACTACTTTTGATGAGGATGCAACAAGCCTATTGCAAATGTCAGCAACACAACTTTACATGTTACAATATGAGTCAACCATTGAAATGACTACTGAGTTTGTTACCAATGTTGTCACCTACATGCCATTTGTTTTCACTGTTCTAATTAAAACTCAAACTTATAATTTAGAAACAAGACTAAAAACAACAATAGTGAAAGTTGCAAAGGTTAACTTTGAAGTTGAGTGCAAGCTCTTAGTATCATATTTTTCTACTATTTCTCCTACCATGCAACAGTCTCCAGAGATAGTTGTCAAACTACCTTGAACACCAAAAAAACCATGGCTAATTGTGACTTTGCATATTTCTTATAGTTCATGTTGACTAGACAATTAGTTTGTTTTGTTCCCTCGCACTGCTTGTCACATAAAAAAGACCTTTCCTTTCTACTATTATTCCTTTGTTGTTTGTTTGATTGGTTATATATTAAGACAATGAAGTATAACTTATAATGTCTAAGTAAAAAAGATACACTTGTTTTCTTTTCTATTATTCATGTTGCTTATAATTTCGTCGTGTTTTAAGTTTATATTTCTAATTTAGTTTTATACTATTTATTTATATAGAGTTGTTGTCCTTTTTAAGAGATGTATCACTGTCTACACTTGCTCATATATCTACTTGTGGACATAGTTGTATGTATGTGTAAATTTATGTATGCATATAGATAAATATACATGCATGCAATTGAAATTTCCTTGTGTACAACTGTCTGGTACAAATGTGTGTAGATATGTGTATGTGTGTATTAGAGAAAGTTTTTAGAATTATAGCAAATAGCATAAAACTAAATCTTCAATCAATAATGGAGAACAATGAAAGCAAGAAACATAAAAATATTGAAACAACATCACCTAGTCTTCAAGCTTCCATTGAATGACCTCCATTGGCCTTCTCCATCTTGCTATAACTAGTATAATTTCCCTCAGATTGAAGTGCAACTATAACCTATGCCAAGACAAGAAAAATATTGAAGATTTATGAGTGCTCAAGTATACAAGTCCTCAAGCATTTGTGTGTGTCCAAAATGACTTGAAAGAGTCCTTTTAAAGAATGTCAAATTGAGAATGGATGGCTAGGATTAAAAGTTGGTGAAGCCCTAATATCAAAGGCCAAAATTCAATGTGATAAGGAGGATTAGGGTTAGGGAAACATTAGGTCAAAGTTAGGGAAAGCCTTGAAATGAAGGGTTGAGATTTAATTGAAAGCAATTAAATCAATGGTGGAGAAAAAGAGGTAGTTGGAATAATAGAAATTATTTAATTTATGGAGGAAACTTGACTTTTGGGGAGATAATGGTTTAATTCATAAATGGAAATAAGAAAATAAATAATTATTCTAATTATTTATTTGGTGGGATGGGAAGTGGATTAAATAATTTAGTTTATTTAATTGAAGAATAAATTGTAATGTTATGGATGAAATAAAGATTGATTAGTGACGCATTTAAATAAATGTAATCTATTTATTTAAATAATCATCGAGAAATAATTAGAAATTAGGACATTAGGACATAATCAAATGATTTAATTATGTGAGGAGGATGTTTGACATAGAAAAATGGAGCTTTGGGGCTTAGGTCATTTTTATGTGTCTAAATTTTTCCCCTCTTTGACATAATGTAGTTTATCACATTGTGTCAAAGAAAGCAAGTCAACAATATGCCCCAGTGTAAAAGTGAGGAGAGGAAGGATGACGAAGAGGTAGTGGTATGCCCCCTCGAGAGAACAGGTGGGTTCAAATAAGATGAGTGTGCTTTGGAAATGGATGAGAAGACGAGAGGATGAAGGAATAGAAGAAATGTTAGCATGGAAGACATAGATGTTAGGGGGAAAAAGGAATACTTTAATATTTTACCAAATAACATCATAGGCATTGCATAATCATCATTGGGCAGTAAAATTTGACAAGTGAATAACAAACACAATGAAATGACATAGACCAAGGTGTGCAAGGTCATCCACTTGCGAAAAATAGACAGTCACAAACAAGGAATGTATGAACTCATACTAAGGGCTAAGTTGCCCCAATCTTTTTGCCAAGACATACCAAAGATAGCAATCAAGGAAAAATAGGTCATGAGACATCATCGCACCTCTAAATCCTTCATGGGACATCCTTGAGGTAGCTAGTAACATGGCCAAGAGACAAAGCAATAAAAAGATAAGACATAATAGACCAACAAAATCAACAACCATTGAATATGTTTGCCAATATTTATTTGTCAAACATTGATTGCTTGATGGTTTGACAATTGGATAATTTGATAGTCTAATAGTTTGGACAGTTTGACGATTTGGATGGTTTGATGACTTGAATAGTTTGACAATTTTGATAGGTTGATGATGCCTGTCATCAGGAAGGACACATCCTAAAAAGGCTAATGACTATGTGATGGAGCCTGTCGTCAAGAAAGACACATCCTAAAAAGGAAAATGACATTTTGATGGGCCCCAATTCCAAGAAGGATGCATCTGGGAGGGGACCATAAATTGACTAGGTCGACATTATTTTTGGAAATTTTACTGATGTTTGACTTGATGACGAACTGGACTATGTATGTTTGGCTGGTTCATGATCTGAATGTTGATGTTCAAATGATTGTCTTGTGTTTGATTGTGACTATGTCTAACTTATTTGACCGACATGATGAACCCTAAAGGACTGACCTAGGTGGCCTTGAGGGCTCATCGACAGATGGCCTTGCCTACGTCGTGCACTTAGAGACCTCATAGTTCGACAAGGATGGGACAGACATATTGAAGATGAACCAACATGTTTTGACTTGACCCGACAAACCCTAAGGGGCTAGACCTAGAGGCCCTTGGGGGCACATCGATGATGGCCTTGCCTACGTAGAAAATGCATAGATACCTCATAGTTCGACACGACTCTTGACTTTGTTGAAATGACAAAGTGTTGAATCATGATTTTATTTGACAACTCCTAAAGGACTAACCTAATTCCTTGAAGGCACATTGACAGATGCTCTTGCCTACATCCAATCACAGAGGCAATGTAGTTTGACATGGACAAAGACTGACCTAATTGACTTTGACTCTATTTTTGGGAGTTGTATGGATGTTATATTTTTGACATGGTTTGATTTTTTTTGGATTTTTGAAGTTTTATGTTTTTTTTTTATTATTATTATTATTATTTTTAGGATATTTTCTAATTTTTATAGATTCTTTTAGGACAATTTTTGTTTTTTAGGATTTTTTTATTTTTATGTCTTTTTTCAAGACATTATGTTTTTTAGGTCTTTTTTCAAGACTTTTTCGATTGTCAGGACCATGTGCAATACCCACTATATTCACATGATAAAAGGTTGCCCCTAGTCAAGTCGAGAATGAGCCAAGTGGAATAGGATGGAAATGACGTGCTAAGTATGGGTAGTGGACAATATGTGAGACTTGATGTCAACCATTGTCAGCCATGGAAAGAAATGACATGATGTTAAGGTGAATTTCGTGATAATGTCAAAAAATTGGATGTTTATTATGGTCCAAGGTAGATAGAGTGATAGTAGATGGAAAAGCAATGATTGACTACACATGGCACCTGTTTGCCAGGTTTTCACCATGGTACTTATCCAAACCACCTGTTTACTAAGCTTTCACTATTGGACGAATTATTTCTCTTTATTTTTTTGTCCTTTCTTTTTCATTTTTTTTGGTATCACTAGGACGCTTGTTTGCCAAGTTTTCATCAAGGTGACAATTTTTTTGTATTTTTCAATTTTTTGTATCTTTAATAGTTTTCGGCAAGGCTTTTTTGATGCTATGTGTAGAATTTTTGAAGATACAGATTGTTGATAGGTTTTGTTAACTGTTCACTATCTAGAGTAGCCAATTGATATGTGTCAGAACCAAATGAGGGAGTGATGATGTATGGACCTAGCTAATTGGGCTCAAACTTGCTTGACTTTTCTCTGTAAGACTGATTCTTAGGATTTTGCATTAGAACCAAGTTGCCAATGTCAAATTTTTGAGTCATTACTCTCTTGTTGTAGCTTCTGCAAAGAAGGTTTTGATATTCCTATAAGTGGTTCAAGGCGTTATGTTTGTGTTCATCCAGCATTTCCAATTCATGTAGTCTAGACTGTCAGTATTCTTCATCATCAGTCAAGCCCTTCATTGAGACTCATAAGTACGGGATTTCAACCTCGATGGGCAGGATAGATTCAGGTCCAAAGACTAAGGTGAATGGAGTGGCTCTAGAGGGTGTGTGGATGCTAGTGCAGCAGGCCCACAAAGCAAGGTTGAGTTGTATATGCCAGTCACAACCAGTGTAATTGACAATCTTCTTAAGAAGTTTGATAATTGTTTTATTGGACGCCTTGGCTTGACCATTTCCTTGTTGGTAGTATGGTGTGGAGAAATGGTGTTGGATGTGGAAGCATTCACAGAGCTCATGGACATCCTAATTTTTAGAGGGATGACCATTATCTATGACAATGGATTGTGGAATACCATACTGACAGATGATGTAGTTAAGGATAAGTTTGGAGATTTTTTTGTCAATAATGTATGTGAGGGGGATAGCTTTGATCCATTTAGTAAAATACTCAATTGCAGTGATGATGACTTAATGGCCATTAGAGGAGGTAGGATGGATTTTTCCCACAAGGTCGAGTCCCCACTATGCGAAGGGCCAAGGAGAAGTAATTGGCCTCAATTCCTGTGCTGGTGCATGAATTAAATCACTATGAATTTGACATTGGCGACATGTTCTTACAAACTCAAGTGTGTCATTTTCCATTGTCAGCCAGTAATACCCAAATATCGTAATCTTTTTGGCTAAAGTTGGGCCACTCGAATGGGATCTACATATACCCTCATGTACCTCATGTAAGGTCATTCTTGCTTCATTAATGTCGAGACAACAAAGAAGGGTATTGTCAAAGCTATGATGGTAGAGGGTGTCACTGATGATGGTGTATCAAGCAGCTTTGTAGATAAAGGACTTTCATTGGTTATTTGAAAAGTTGGGGGGAAGGTTCTAGGAGTGAAGATAGTCATAAACATCTTGGTACCATGGGGAATTGGGACCAACAAGGTCACAAACCATTTCTGATCCTAGGAGGTCATATGCAGGAACCAATAGTTGCTCCACCAAAAATCCAAACTATGGCACATTACTATGAATGTGTAGGAGAGATCCAATCATCGCCATTGCATCTATAGCCTTATTTTGTGCCCTTGGGATTTGTTCAAAAGCAAGCATGTGAAAATATGTCTGAAAATTGTCAACCATTCATTTGTACAGCATTAACTTTTTGTCTTTGGTGTCCTATTCGTCATTGACATGATTTATGACCAATTGAGAGTCTCCAAAAACCTGAAGGTTCTTGATTTTCCATTTTATAGCCATTCAGAGTCCTATGATGAGTGCTTCATATTCTGCTATATTGTTTGTACATGGAAATGCAATACAAAACAACTTAGGGATGGAGTCTCCTTATGGGGTGATAAACAGTATACCTGAGCTCCTGAGCCATGACTGGTGTGAGATCCATCAAAGACAGTTTCTAAGACGATTTAGTCTTTGTATGAAATATGGACTCATCAGGAAAATCTATTACGAGGAGATGATTTTCTGGTATAGGTGCACCTACAAGTTGGCCTACTATTACTTGTCCTTTTATGGCCTTTCGTTCCACATATTGTATGTCATACTCACTCAAGATCATAACCCATTTTGCCAGATGGCCTGTCAATGTTGCATGACTTAGAAGATATTTCAAAGGATCAATCTTTTCCACTAGATGTGTCTTATGATTTAGCATGTAATGCCTTAGCTTTTGGGCAGCAAAGACAACTGCAATACAAGCACATTCAATGGGTGTTTAATTGAGTTCATATCCAACCAACATGCGACTGATGTAGTATATGTCCTGTTCTTTTTCCTCATAATAATTTTGTGCCAGCAATGCCCCAAGTGCTAAGATAGTTGTAGAAATGTATAAAATCAAAGGTTTTCCTTGAAAGGGAGGCATGCAGAATAGAGGTAATAATAAATATTGTTTAATTTGTTCAAAGGCTGCCTAACATTTATCTATCCACACAAAGGGGATGCCCTTGCGCAAGAGATACTAAAATGGTTGACATTTGTCTGCAAGTTGTGCAATGAAGTGTTGAATGGATTGTAGTATGCCTTGTAATGTCCTTAAGTCACTGATCCCTTTGGGTGGGGGCATGTCTAATATAGATTTCACTTTAGCAGGGTCTACTTCAATGCTTCTACAAGAAACTATGTACCCCAAAAGTTTGTTTGACGTCACACCAAAGACACATTTCTTTGGATTCAAATGGACCTTGTATTCTTCCAACTGCTTGAAAAAATTTTCTAGTACCATGAGATGATCTTTGCATGTTAATGATTTTTCCAAAAGGTCATCGACATAATCTTCCATTAGTGTATGCATCATGTCATGGAATATTGTTGTCATGGCTCTTTGATATGTGGCACTCGCATTCTTAAGACCGAAAGGCATGACGTTCCACCAATAAGTACCCAAAGGACATGTGAATGTCATTTTGTGCTAATCCTCAGGGGTGATCCAAATCTAATTATAACCTGAGAAACCATCCATAAGGGACAACATCTCATATCCTGTTGTGAGGTCAACAATAATGTCTATATTTGGAAATGGAAAATTGTCTTTTGGGCATGCCTTGTTAAGATCACGAAAATCTATGCAAATGCAAATTTGGCCATTTGGCTTTGTGATAGGTACAAGATTGGATATCCAGTCTACATAGTCTATTGACCTTATAAAACCCACGTCTAATAGTTTCTTGAGTTCAGTTTTGACAAGCAATGCAATCTGGGGGTGCATTTTTCTTAATTTGTGTTTGACTAGCTTAGCATCTGGAATCAAAGGAAAATGGTGCAACACTAATTCTAGATCCAGTCCCGGCATATCGATGTAATACCATGCGAAGTTGACCTTTCTTTTTGAAAAAAACTCTTGGTATTCTGGTTTTTCTTCTTCTATTAGTGATGCAACAAAGAGAACCATTTTGGGGTCCTCTATAGTAGCTATGTTAACTTTGATGGTGTCTTCAATAAGCATTGTTAATTTTTCTTGAGATACAAGGAGAGAGTCCAATCCTCCATCCTTGGGTGCCTCAAGGAGGTTTTAAACCTTGAATACGTCCTTTATTTTTACTTTTTTATCGTCAAAAGGGGCCTTTTCGTTTTCACCTAAAGACGTGTCATTTTTTGTTTTATTTTTATTCTTCATTTTGTGACTAGAGGATGGAACAATCTCTCCAAAGTAGGCTACATAGTATAGGTCAATAGAAAATCCAACCTTGTGGTCTCCACTTGGTATACCCTCATGCAGTCCCATGAATTCTGCAATGACCTCATCATTCTGAAATATGTCCTTAACTGGTGGGCCTTGTTGATCCCAATCAATTAGTTGTGGGTAGACTAAGGAAATACCATCATCAGTATTGGTGAATGGTGGGGAGGATGCAGAAAGCATGTTGATGGATTCATATAGGTTAAAGATAAAATTTTCATCATCCAACTCCACATCAGATTCTATCCAATATTCTCCTTGATTCATACTCATTGTCAAAATAAGGGACAGATGGACTAGCATTGGGGTCAGTAGTGTCATGCGGTGAGTCAGATGGTTCCAAGTGAGGGTCATTACTATTATATGGTTGGATGAGTCTGGCAGAAGGATGTTCAATGGGGCTAGAAGATAATTTAGGTGTGTCATTATTCCTTGAGCAAAAGAGTCTATCCCAATCTTCCCTATTCCTTGGGATTTTAGGGTTGTCATTATTCTGTGTGGGATCAATTTTAACTATTTTCCAGAATCTTTCTTCAAAATTAGGTCCTCCAAGTTAAAGGAACAATTTGTCAGGGCAACAGTCACTCAAGGATTATTGGGATCCAAATTCCCATTCATGGGAGTCAGTTTCGGTAAAGGGGTATTCAATTGTCTCAACACCTTCAGAAGCATTCACTTGCTCACACGAGACTATAGTGGTACATCGATCACCAGATTCAAGTGGTCCTAACCCTAACCCAAGACATTTTGGTCTTCTTGTAGGAATTAGAGGTTTTTGTCTTCCTATTTTTTCTTTGCCAAGGCCACTAGTTCCATCATAGCCTTTTTCCCTTACTATGTCATAGCCTTTACCATATATCTCTACTGGAAATGGGGGTAGACTTCCAGGGTCTCTATAGATCCAAGACAATACATCTTTTGTGTCTTCCTTGCTCATGTCGCGCCATTTTATGAATATTTTTTTTGGAAGAACTTTGAAAAATACCTTTGGCTCTATCATGAAACAAGGCTTGCAATAGACCTTAGGAGACTTGGGTATTTTTGTTATGCAGTAGGCCATGTTTAGCTTATATTCTCCACACCCTTGGTCTTGGATCTTGACACTTGGATCAACGCTTGGAGTGGTGGATGATGTGATGGATGTCAACGAGGTGGATACAGTTGCCGACGAGGTGGATGTGGATGTTGAAGCAGCAGATGTAGACATGGAGGGCTTAGCAAGTGTGGACGGATCAATATTTGGAGGAAGAAGTTGTTGAAGCTTCATGGTTAATGGGAATTTGGCACTCAGAGATGCCTCTTAAATTGGTACAATATTGAAATGGTTCGGGATCTCCATATATGGTAATTTAAATACCTTCAAAAGGGAACTTCAAGCATTGGTGATAGGTGTGATGGGACAACCTTTAGAGCATGAATCCAAGGTCGACCAAGCAAAATCTTGTAAGGAAGTTCCAGATCTAGTACTTGACAGGTTGTATCCACAATGACTGGTCCTATCTGAATAGGGAGTGTGATTATGCCCCAAGAGGAGCATTCTTCATCATCATATGCCTTGATAACTATGCTCTTTGTAGTGTCTACACAAGCATCAGAAAAGCCTAGAGCCTTAAACTAGTTTTAGCGAGCATATGTTCACTCTTGCTCTGCCATCTACTAAAACTCGTCTAACCTTATGTTTATGGATGAATATTTCAATATGAAGGGCATCATTATGATTGGATTTGGGTGATGAGTAATCTTGGCCTAAAAATGTTATGTGATGGAGAATGGTTAGGTATCCCACCATGTCCTCAAATTGGTTAACATCAATGTCCCGAGGGACAGAAGACTCTTGTAATTTTTTGTCAAGTATGGCCTTGTGTTTTGGGGAAATGTGTAATATCTCAAGTATAGAGATTTGTGCGGGTGTTTTCCCTACCTAGTCAGTGACGTTGAACTATCCTTTGGACTGATGTTGTTTGGTCAATGGACAGGGTTGTGACTGTTGGTTGGATGGACCAGGTATCGTTATCTTCAATTGTTTAGGAGGAGGACCAGCTATGGTGAATTTTCCCCAATGAGTAGTGACATTACATTTAGGGGATCTATTGACAGTAATTGTGTTGACATGTTCATCGGTCATTCTAATATGATTGATAATGGGTCCGCTAGAATAATCAAACCCAATGTGGGCATAATTAGCTCAATTATTGTTATTAGCCTTTGACGTAGCGGGGTTATTTGAACCATGGTCCTACAATGGGTTTTTGTGGATAGTATGATCCGAGTTTGATGTCAATTGTGGTCCACCTAGTTGAATGGTACAATTCTCATTGAGGTCTTGTACGAGATTTCTTAACTTTCGATAAGAGGAAGTTTTATGTCCTTTTCCTTGGTAGTAATAGCAAAAGACATTGCCATCCCACCAAGATGGTTTGAATTGTCCTGGGTCATATGGCTTAGGATCCTATAGTGTAATGACACCATTTTGAAGGAGCTTTTTAAGGACGTCTTCAATGTGTTCACCTAAGGGGGTGTATGTGCGACTCTTGGGGAACTTTCTAGGTTGGCGAGGCTGCCTCTAGTTTTGATTATTTTGATTGTTTTGATTGTTTTGTGTTTTTTGAATGGCATTAGCAGTAGGTGTCAGTGTGGTCATTTGTGTATTTTGCGGTTGAGCTCCTTTAAGAGTAAGTACAGGACCCATTGTCTTGACAACTTTGGCATCAACAATGCCATCATTGGTAATGTGTTTGTTCTTGACATAGTATTTATTCTTGTTTGTGGGTGGTTTTGTGTTCATGTTCATAGGGCCATATTTTAGTTCTCCTTTAGCAATAAGGGCCTTCTCAAGTTGGACACCCTTTTCGACTAAGTCTGTAAAGGTTGTACAATAGTGAACTTGCAAGCCATATTTCAATGGGCCTAGGAGTGTTTGGAAAAACATGTCAATTTTTTCTTTCTTAGGTATGTCAATATGGCAATGGCTAGCTAGACCTCTCCATCTTTGGAAGAATGGGATAAAAGTCTCACCATCTTCTTCTTGTGTAAGTGTGCATAAACTAGTGATCGAGATGTCGATATCAATGTTGTATGCATAATTTTCAACCAATTTTTCTACAAGTTGGTCCCATGATTTTATTCCCTTTCGTAAAGTGGAAAACCACTCAAGTGTGGGACCTACAAGACTATTAGGGAAGAGTCTCATCAAGTACATATGTTCATATGCAATTTCTACACAATTACTTGTGAATTCTCGAATGTGTTCAAGTGGGTATGTCTTGCCTTTGTACATAGTGAAGCTTGGTACCACGTACCCAGGAGGGAATGGTGGCATGTATAGACTTGTGTCAAAAGTGTATGGGCATAGTTCATATGATGTGTGTGGCTTTTTATTGGACATCTACATGGTCTCTATTTTTTTTTTGTAATTTTTCCACTTGAGTTGTCAAAGCGTCGATTATGGGATTGTTTGTTGCATCACACATGGGAGTGATGGGTATCCCATGGGTCCCCATTTGTTGGGATGAGGTGTTTTGATTTAGTTGTGAAATGTGTTGTTTTGAGAGGTATGACATGTTTTGATTTGAATGTTGTTGCTATTGCACATTTTGATTAGAGATGTGTTGATGCGTGTGAATGTGTGATGCATATGTGGGAATGTGTCATCTAGCCATATTAGTCAATATTTGTGGGATGTGTTGACCTTGAATATTTTGGTGCCCAAAAGAGGTCATATTTTGTGTCATTTGATTGCCTCGTCCAAATTGATAGAATTTTCCATGGGGAATTTTGGTGTTTTTCCCTTGGGAAGTATTGGTATTGAGTTGTGATGATGTGTTGACATTTGGTTGTAGTCCTCTAATAAAAATGTGTTGTTTACTTCCTCCAAAGGGATTGAATGGGTATTAGGACATAATAACCTGACCAAAATAACCCTGGACAAAATAACCTGACCAAAATAACCCAAGGACAAAATAACCCAGGGTCATAATAACCCATGGACAAAATAACCCATGGTCAAAATAACCCATGGATAGAATAACCCATGGTCATTTTAGATCAAGCTAGTAAACTAGAAATGACATAAAATAAATTATAAATATGATTGTGATGCACCATAGAGGCTATTTAGGTCATTTTTAGACCATATATCTATTATATACCCCTAAAATAGCCTGAAAACACCTTTAATATGCTTAAATAACCTATAAAATGGTAAATAATTATAAAAATAAAGGAAATTTCGTGGGGATAAGTTGATTATTTTGAAGACACATGGATTGGGAAACTAACCAAAAAAGGCAACAAATGATCACCCAAGTTTCCAGTCACAATGTGGAATTTCTATTCGGCTACTCAAGATGATCTTCCCATAACCAATAATACTATTGAAGGACGACACAAAGGATTTAGTGAATTGCTTCAAGCATCACACAACCCAGCCTGGAAATTCATCAAAGCAGTGAAAAAAGAACAAAGTCTCCAAGAGAATAGAATAGAGAAATATATGGCTAGATACACTAGGAAACCAAGCAGGAAAAAATACTGTGAACTCAAAGAAAGAGTAAAAATATTGGTTGATGGTTATGACGACCATAACATTTTAGATTATATAAGAGGCATCTCTCATAATTTGACACTTTAATTGAAAATTTGAATAATAAAGTTTTTTTAGCAACATACATGTAATTTATAAATTTTGTTTTCCTTTCTCTATATTCTTATGGGGATATTTTTTCCATGGGTTATTTTGGCTTGGGTTATTATGACCTCGGGTTATTTTGTCCCTGGGTTATTGTGACCGGGTTATTCTGTCCAGGGTTATTTTGGTCGGGTTATTATGTTCTGTAACTGGTTGAATGAGGTCCCAATGAAAGGATTTGATGATGATGCTCCCATGGTACTAGATGAAGCTCCAAATAGGGGGTTTGAAGAGCTTTCCCCCATTGATGAGGATCCAAAGGTAGCTCTAATTGATTGTGAGGATGTTGTTGACATTGTAGACATTGATTTTGACATGGCTTGTGACATGGTTGGTGTCCCTCCAATGGATGTTGCATTGATCGAGTTGGAGGTATTTTGATTGGAGGTGCCACTAGAGGTAGCATTGATGGTTTTTGTATTATTTTGTGTGGTGGAGGTATTGTTTGTGTTTTGTTGAGGTGTCAAGTGTGACTGATTGTTTTGTGTTGTGTTGTCAGAAGAAGTGGGTCTTATGGTGTTAATGTCAAAGCCTCATGGTAACTTGGCCCCTTGTTCTAAGAGCATAGCTAAATATCTATCAAGATCGTTCAAGACCAATTCCTCTACAAAGTAGGCTACTTCAAGATGTTGGGCTAAACCCTCTAAGTCCTTTGTAAACAATTTCCCATTTTGGTCTCTTTGTATGAATGGTTCAAATGGATTTCGAGAGGAAGAGGGTATGTTTATGTCATTGAAAGGATTGATAAAAGATGCCCCCATGTCTATGTTTGAGTTCATGATGTAGGGGTTATTGCCTTGTCCTAAAGGATCCATTTTTCTTCTTTTCCTTTAGAGTCTAGTCTCAACCATAAAAGTCTTGCTCAAATGAGGGAATGATAATGACAACTAAGTGTGAGGATGACACTAATCTATTTTTTTGTATTTTTGGAATAAAGGGACTAAAATGAATGATGGAATAAACTTTTTAGGTATGATATGCAGAATGCAAGGTCTAAGGAAACTCTAAGGTGCAATCACTTTTGGTAGACTTAAGGAAAAGTACACTAACCATTCAAGGTTTGGTCAATGTCTCAATTTGGATTGTCAAAGGACTTGTTTGTAGGACTAACTGACAAGATGAAAAAATGACCAAGTGAGGTTTCCACACTAGACTTATGAGTGGGAAGTGACTCACAAAAAGGACAAGAGACTAATAGATTGATTATGATTAAGTCCAATGACAATTTAATCTTGAAGACAAAGATTTGACAAGGTATGGTAAGTTTTCCTATTCTCAAGTCTACAAAAATGAGGACCTAAAAGTTGGTTTATTGCTGGAAATGATGATGATGGACTCTAAGGTGCAACTAGGATGTGAAATGGTAGACCTATGGTGAAACTAAATGAAAATTAAAATTTAACTTTTGAGCAATTCTTGTTCTGGTTTTGAATAGTGACTATTGAGGAAATATGTCTAAAAATAGATTGGAAATGTTTGATATTGGGTTTTTGACAGTGATAGTGATTTTCCAATTGATAGGCAATTGTGTCATTCCAGGTCATGAATGTGTTTCAATTTGTCAAATGCTTCTCAGTTTAAGCGAATGTGGCACTATGGGTCACAGATGCGACTCAGTAAATTAACTGCAATTTTTTGGAAAGCGAATGCAGTTCAAACCAGTCGAATGTGTTGTTACAGGGAGAAAATGTGGTTTAGTAGAGCGATTGTAGCTCAGAAAGTATCAAATATGTTGTAGGATAAATAAAGTTATGATTTGTTTGAAATTTTGGCTAGTTTTTTAAAAAAAAAAGAGTTTGAGTGAGTGTTTCTAGGTCTGTGAAAAGTGTTTGTTTGTTCAATGTCTCAGAAAACACTTGGAAAACACAATATCCTTTTTTTGAAATCATGAACAATGAAGACAAGTACAACCTAGGTTAGGCAAGGACTATATCCACTAGATTCCATGCAAGTTTCCCCAAACGCACTTATTCTTAGCATGTGAATTCAGAAGCTTGGCCACACAGGCTCCCCCTTACATTGCACTCACTTCTCGGGTCAACCAGGATTCTAGCCCCCATAAATCTTCCATGGCAGGTTAATCACCTCTACTAAGAACTATGACAATGTGGATTCCTTTGCAACAACCGTTGCTGCACCAGTGAATAGATGGGTTTTTTGCCACTACACAAGAGGGTTCTAGTAGATACTTGGGGATGCAAAACCTCACGAGTGTACAACAAGCCACTTAAGGATTTAATCAATCTACTAGGGGCTCTTATACCTTTAGAAGAAAAGGTAGGTACCCATTTTTGAAAGGCACTGCATAGGTAAGACCTAAATATCATGAAGACTTGACAATTTGGTCTCATCCTTTTAAATACCGGCCCAAGCGAAAAACTGGTTGGAGTCATTCCATCTTTCGAGGTAGGCCCCTCTAACATTAAAAGAAAAAAATAGGTGGGTCTAGTTTCTGATCACCAAGTTCGCACAAGGTGGGAGCATACTCCCTACCACCTGCAAACACAATCAAGCAATGTTCTTTAACCTCCTAATTAAATCTAGATGAGACAAATAATTATTCTTTTAGAGCACCAATTGAAGTGTTTGGGTGGTTATACAAAATTTCTAAAGGTGTTTTTGATTCTCAAGATCGCCAAATGGTGCAAGAGAAAATCATAGGCACCTAGAAACAAAATGCAAACCACAAGACAATGCAAGCACTTGTAAATTTTAAACCTACTTATGATGTTAAATCAATCATGCAAGGTTTTTTTAGGCCCACTAAGCATTATGTGTGAAAAGGCACTCAAGATAAAGAAAAATTGAAGCAAGAGCCCTACAAAACATGATTAGTAGTTTTAACTCTCAAATCTTTGACAAGAAATAGTTGACATTGCAAATCTTGAATCATGGACATTCCAACCTACAAAAAAAGTAAAAGACTAGTCACAAAATCAAAATTAAACTAAAAAATTAAAAAAAAAAATGACATTAATCTAATTAAGACAAATTAAAAGTTAATCTAACTAAGTCAACCCCAAAAAGAAAAATAATAATCTAAATTATTCTAGATTAAGGCTATTTAAAATTGATCTAAATATTAAACTAACAAAATTAATCTAGGTTAAAATTAATTATTAAAATTAATCGAACAATTAATCTAAGCTATCATTAACAAAATTAAAAATCAACATACATAGCACAAATTAGAGTGCACTATAAATTAAACAAGTTTATTGTCTCCAACAATACTATTCATTGGCATGATCATGAAAAGTTGCTCTACTTTATGGTAAGTAATTGCAGGGATCTGGTGATAGTCGATGATGCTCCATTATCCAATATGGTAGGGTGGAGAGCATGGCTACTTTTGTGTGTCCAGACTTCAATCCATTTCGTGCAGAAGGTCTAGCCTTTGCACTAAAAGTTTTGCATAGGAATGTGGCTATGAGTTTTTAGCTTTCTGTTGCGATGGTTGTAATGGAATAAAATAGTTAATTTTATGCAGTTCATTTTGTTTTTACATAATCAACATACTAAACTTTACACCTTTTTGTTATTCTTGCAAACCATATTCCATCCATAATGTGGTATTTGATGGACTAATGTGTTACAAACAACCTTTTAGAATAATGATAGTGGCTGCAAAATCAATAACAATGGTTAATTACACAATCAGATCCTAATGTACTCTATATTGATTGTAATAAGAAATATTCATTTCACCACTTATCAGAGTGGTAGAAAATGTATATTCTTGCTTGGGGGTTTGGTGAGATTCCATGAGGCTCCATGAGCCAATATGGTAGGGTGGAGAGTAGGCCTTATTCTGTTGAGTTTTATTTTATATTTTTTATGTAGAAATTGCTATCTTTCTGACATGAGATTCATAAAAAATTCATATGTTTTACATTATGGTTACAACATAGTAAAATAGTTGATCTTATACACTTTATGTTAGATTCCATTAGGCATTGTTGATTATTGTTCTCTTTCCTAAGCTATATCGTTCCATTATTGAGAAGGTGTTGTTGAAAAGGCTATGTTGTTTCAATTTTTTATAGGGTTTTGTTGAGTTGATGTCAATTACCTCTTGCTCTCCCTTTATGCTTTGCATTTTTTGGTTGAATTTTTAAATTTCCTCGCTGATCATCTGATTGCTCTTAGCCAGTTTTACAATCTATTCATATTCACAATTGCTCCAAAAAACATGCTTCTCCCTTGAGAGGGATAGTTCAAGAACTTGGGTGTTGATATTCCAGTTTATATGCTAAACAGATGGATGACCTTGGAAAATGAAGTTCAACCAACTGTGAAGATGAAGTGATTGTAAGTGTGGCTATGAATCGACATCCCACTTCTTGAACTCTCTTTCCCAAGGGAGAATAGTCGATGACGCTATGTGACCCAATATGGTAGGGTGGAGAGCAGGCCTACTTTTGTGTGTCCAAACTTCAATCCATTCTATATAGAAGGTTTTCCTATATTTTATTTGCTTACTATGTTCTAGTACAACTGCATTGCATCATGTTGTAATTAATTGTATAAGTCCTTATATTTTTTGATTTATTTATTGTCTACCAATGCTACATGTTTATTACACTAAACTTTAGATAATGCTTTTATGTTTGCAGCTAGCCACAACCCAAACAGTCATGCTTTGTAGCCCTTTTGATGCCATTAGATCTTCTATTAACTCATTGGCGGCCAAAAAATTGCTTTCACCATTGGTCACAGTAATGGAGAATTTATTTTCTTGCTCACTGGTTTACTGAGAGTGCACGACGCTCCATGGGCCAATATGGTAGGATGGAAATCAACCCTTGTTTTTTTTGTACATACTACATTTTCTCACATGCACCAGGTACATGGCTAAATTATAATTGCTTCATTCATCCTATTGCAAGTACATAGCAAGATATGTATTATAAAATATAGAACTTTGATATCTCCTGATTTAGACATTGTGTATGAATTAGACATAATCACTACACTAAAATTCACACTTTCTATATAGATAAGTTGTATATGGTCTAGCCCTTGCAATGAAAGTTTTGAATAGGACTGTAGTTGTGAAATTTAGCTTCCTATTGCAATCACTATAATGGATTAAAATAGTTAATGTTATGCAGTTCATTGTGTTTTTTCATTATCACCACACTAAATTTCACACTTTTTTGTTATTCTTGCAAACCATGCTCCAACAATAATGCGGTATTTGATGAACCAATGTGTTACAAACAACCTTGCTGAATAATGATAGTGACTATAAAATCAGCAACAATGGTCAAATACACAATCAGATCCTAATGTACTCTATATTGATTGTAATACACAATATTCATTTCACCACTAATCCCAGTGGTGGCCAATCTATATTCTTGATCAGGGGTTTGGTGAGAGTTTATGAGGCTCCATGACCCAATATGGTACCTAGGGTGGAGAGTAGGCCTCATTGTGTTGAGTTCTACTTTATTTATTTTATGTACAGATCGCTATCTTTCTAATGTAGGATTCAGAAAAATTCATATGTTTAAGCTTATGGTTACAATGAAGTAAAATAGTTGATCTTATACACTTTATGTTAGATTTCATTGGGCATTGTTGACTATTGTTCTCTTCCTTATACTCTACATCACACAAATAATTAAATTGTTTTAACAATAATTTGTCTATATTAATTTGTTGCTAGCTACGAAAAGATCCTTAGTTTGTATCATAAAGAATTGATGCAGCGGCTAAATTATGGGGTGCCCTTATATAATCATGAATTCAACTAATAGTATGCCACGATTATTACTTCCCATCTAAATACACATTAGTAATGTCATCAATTGTTTAGACATTCAACCTTATCCATAATAATATTATATTTTGATTAACTAATAAAACTTAATGATATTGGTATTATTTTTAGATTGTTTTAACTATAATTCATCTAGGGTACTTTGTTACTAGCTATGAAAAGATCCTTAGTTTGTATCATAAAGAATTGATGCAGTGGCTAAATTATGGGGTGGGCTTATATAATCATGAATTCAACTAATACTATGCCAGCATTATTATTTCCTAACTAAATACACATTAGTAATGTCATCAATTTAGACATTGAACCTTATCCATAATAATATTATATTTTGATTAACTAATAAAACTTAATGATATTGGTATTATTTAATGAAATCTTTTCAAATTTAATAATAATATTTTAGTTTAATTAAAAACTTAACTACATAATATTATTATTTACCCCACCAAACTACTTACCAATAATATTGATGTTATCACAAAATAATTAATTGAATGTTCATAGAATTGTTCTTTAACCAATACTTCACCTCTATATGTGTATATATATATATATATTCAGCAAAGTTACGATCTCACCAACTATTACTTACACACTTTATCCTTTATATACATATCCTCCTTTTAACCCATTAGGGTTAACACCCTCATTCAGTTCCCATTATAATTTCAAATAAAATAATGAAGATAAACTATAAGGTAAAAATGAGATACAATATTGTTGCCACTCAATCACTTTAATTATCACCTATAATATATCTAGCCATCTATTTAAGAAAATTATATAACAATCTAGGATTGTATTAATTACATGGGAGGTGGGGCCTTATAGACATGCATTGCATATTACTTTGTTACCAGAGTTATGACATCTAATCATAAAAATGATATTCATTTTCTCGTGCATACTATGCATGAAGCCCATTCTGATAAACTCATTGATAATTCTCAACATTTAATGGTTATCTCCAAAAAAGTGAAACTTATTGTGACCTCATTAACCCTAAGATTGTTATAGATGATGTACTCTATTATTTAGAGTATGCTTTGATAATGCAAAATAATAGGTATACAAGCCCCACTACTCTTCCTTGAGAATTATGCATGTTTGACTTCATAGAGTTGTATTGTTCATTGGATTCCCTAATATGTAACTATATTGTTGACATCTGCTATGACATATACCCAATGTTGCATATGCCTTTCATATCTATTGTACCCACTCATGCCATTCACATTCTAATGTTCTTCCAATCTCACTATCTGCACATCAATTTCCTTTCATGTCAATCTCCGCCTATCGACTCATTGTTGCGTGTTACTACATGGAACTGCTAGTCTTAGAAGTTTCTAAAGTCTTTTGAACATAGCCATTTTGTACATAGACTATAATCATGGCAGTCTATGAGACCACATTTCTTTGAGGCATGTTATCAAACAGTTCCAATGGCTTGTCTTTGCTTCAAATTTTGGATACAATATCTATGAAGGGACTAACAACTACAACATTTGATAAAAAAGACCATTCTATTATGTTTTTTATGGATGTTGTACCTTTTTCTGAAGTTGTGGTTTTGACACAAGCTAGGAGGATGCTCAAATACTTTGTGGAGTTTGGAATTGCACCTGCCAAACATATTTTCTTGAAAGTTTCAAAGAATTTTTAACAAATCTATTTTATGCATATCCTACAATCATATCATTCCATGAGACACTATTTCAAGGCATTTTATTAGACGATGGCACTTCATCTTTCTCTCAGGCATTATCCCGTGTGTGGTCTATGCGACCATATTTTACATATTTTTTTACCAGAGCCTTTCTAACTAAATTATATGTATTTTGTGTTTCATCACAACTTGAAGGATGCCAACTTCCTATTCTAAAATACCCATTTTGACACAGGCACAGAGAATGTGGCTCTAGGAAAATTCACCATCAGCAATTCACTGATGGAAAATTCATCATCAAAAATTCACCGCGGGAAAATTCACCTCCACTAGCAATTCACCATCATGTAAAATTAACCGCCAAAAATTCATCCAATTAATTTTCCGCGTGGTGAATTGTCATGGCGGTAAATTTTCCAGTGGTGAATTGTTAACGATGAATTTTGCATCCATAAATTGTTGATAGTGAATTTATTGTATACCAGATAATGTATGTAAGGTTGTAACATTCTGCATCAACCATGGCATTTTCATGACTCATTATTTCTTAGAGACATTATGTCAAACAACAGTTAGTTTTTGTATGCTTCCACCTTCTGCATACTTTTCTTTGAAATCATTTGCAATTATAACTTCTAACAAAAAAATCATATTCCATTATGCTGCGATGAATGGATATCCAAACCTTGTTCTACACTTAGGCAGCAATGGTTATATTCTATGAAAAAGTAGTAATTCAAAACTTAGGCATCGGGCTTTTCAAGCATTTTAGACCTATTATTCACAACTCAAAATCACAACTATTTCATAGTTTTGGAATTCCTTCATCAGCGTTGCAAGTACATTTTAGACCCTTTTAAAAATTTGTATTATGGGCTAGGGAAAGTAGTAATTGAGGATCTTTTAAAATTCCTAATTTATGGGTTAGGAAAAGTGGTAATTAAGTTGTGGGTTATGAATTGTTTCTTTTTATAATCTAAAATCGTAATTTATGGCATGTGATTTATTCTTTTCCATAATTTCAAATTATAAATTATAATTTCTATTTTTAATCAAATTTGCTTGTCAAATTTATAAATGCAGTGAAGGAGAAAATAGACGCAACTTTTAATTGGATATGTGTATTTTTATGAAATATTGACATACCATCGATAATGATACCATAAAACTTTCTGTTAAACTTCTTTATACTAGACTTAATAAAACTTTCGATTGAATTGATATTGTAAACTACCTACTGAAAACTTGAAAATTTAATATCTGGCATGGAATTATGGCTAATAAACTAGCCACATTGTCAATAATGAGCTCAAGAAAATCCATATAAATTTATTTCATTTCATCCCTTACAAAATTTCAAATTCAATTATCTTCATGATTGGTCACACTGTGTGACTGATCCCAAGACTTCAACTAAAATGGAGGATGGTTATTGTTCAAACTGGCATAAGTTTCCACAAAAATTCAATCCACTATCACATTTGAATGACTGATGAAGAAAATTACTAGCACATATATTGTGTGACACTACCATTTTGCAACTAGAAACAACTCAACAAAGGTGTTCAATGCATGACAACGCTTGTTGTTTTGACACAAAAAGTTTAAATTTTGTGGTGCCAAAATGAGGATAAAAAGATGACCAACCTCGAAAGCCTAAAACATTGAAAATAGATAAAAAATAATAAAAATATCCAAATAGACCCAACATATTATGTGATTTTTTTCCTAAACAGAAAGTTATGAAATAACCCTTCAAAATTAAAAGGGAGATAAAAAAATAATGGATAATATGATCCTTTGGTTAAAAGAGATATTACTAAATAATTTGTATAAGAACTCTCTTAAAAAGGTGGAAGAATAATTATTTATTTAAATAATTATTAAATGCAACCTTTGTGAAAGGGTGTGATGGTTTGGAAATCACCCCTTAAAAGGATATATAAATCATTCATGTGAAAGATGGAAAAAAATATTCAAGGATGGAGAACATTCAAGGATAGAAGACAAAGGGGAAAGAGAAACTAAAAGGGTACAAAGGAGTGAAGGTTAGGGTCATTGGTGGGCATTGAAACATTTGGAGAAGGGGCACACTAGGGTGTTTCCAACTCAGGGTACAACATACACCCGAGAGTGTCTTGGATAGGGTTGTGTTTATGTCGTGAAGGTAGGTTGGTTTTGTGTAAGAACCTAGTTCCTCTGGGGGGGTTTATGTTAGGAAAAGCCTAGATCTATAACCATTCCTCTAAGTGTAAAATAGTAGCCTTTCCATGACTTTCATATAAGTATTGAAAACCATTTATTTTACAATATTGAGAATATGGTCTATATTATTTTGATGTTAATATGATTAACTTGTGTGATGATGTTATTCCATTTATTATGTTAATTATATAAATTATCACATGTTTATAGTTTACATTGATTATTTATGTTTATTTTAATAATATTACATAATTCAAATTATCTTAACTCTAATATTCATTGTATTAAATCTATTTCTATTACTTAAAATAACTATTGGAGAAAAGTGACATCACACAACACATTACATTTTGGGGATTTTATATGAATTTAGCACATGATAGACATATGGAAGATAACATAGGGTAGCACTTGGAAATTTTTTTGACAAAGGGAAAACCCACTTAGATACTCTCAAATCAATTATACATGATGGGTTGACTAAGGGAACTACAACATAATTTGAGAGGACTTAATTTTCTTACAATTTGAGGCTAAAATATGAAGGCAGTATAGACCTGAAACATCTTTATTATTAACATGTGAATTGTAACATTTTAGTTATGGTATAAAAACATATATAGGTCATTTAAGGAGAATAATCAAATTTTAACACATTATTTTTTCTCTAAATTGATTAAATTATAAGTGGTATTTTTCCATAGCGTGTCAAATTATGATAATGCTATCAGGATTCAAGTGTAGTTTTGAGTCAAACTCATTGACCCATGTTTCATGAGTAGTGGTTCAACAAGAACCCATCTCTCATGATATTGAATGGTCCACTTAGCACTCATTGCATCTAGGTGATGCTCATAGAGGTGAAGCACTGGTCCGTCCCGGGAGGTCACCCATCCCATACTGCTCCAGCTCAAGCGCGCTTAACCAGGGAGTTTTCTCCAAGGTTAAGCCCGCTTGAGTTGTTACCCCATTTGCAAAACTTCAGCAAGTGTTGTGCCTTATGAACCATTCATAATAGAGCCCCTTTAGCTCATCAATTGATAAGTAGGAGGTATTTTTCCCAGCGTGTCAAATTATGATAATGCTATCAGGATTCAAGTGTAGTTTGAGTCAAACTCATTGACTTGTTTCATGAGTAGTGGTTCAACAAGAACCCATCTCTCATGATATGAATGGTCCACTTAGCACTCATTGCATCTAGGTGATGCTCACAGAGGTGAAGCACTGGTCCGTCCCGGGAGGTCACCCATCCCAATACTGCTCCAGCTCAAGCGCGCTTAACCAGGGAGTTTTCTCCAAGGTTAAGCCCGTTTGAGTTGATACCCCATTTGCAAAACCTTCAGCAAGTGTTGTGCCTTATGAACCATTCATAATAGAGCCCCTTTAGCTCATCAATTGATAAGTGGGAGGTATTTTTCCACAGTGTCAAATTATCATAAATTGATTAATTTATTTAATATGTTTATTAATTTTAATGAGGGGCACTCATTGTAGGTAGTATGCTAAAGGTTGATGCCCACTACTATACAGTAAATTTAATCCATGAGGATATTATAGAGTGGATTACAAATATGGAGAAATACTTTGACTATGATTCAATGAACAATCCTAAGAAAGTGATTTTTTCTTACATTAGGCTAAAAGGCCATGCATCTTTGTAATGGGATCATGTATAAACAAATAGAATAACAAGAGATAAGGAGAAAATTAAAAAAAATAGGATTTAGTGGTTGTGAAGTTCAAGGACAATATCCTACCAATAAATTATTAAATAAATTTATTCATAAAATTATCAAACCTTAATAAAAAGAAGATGAGTGTGATAGATTATATGGAGGAGTTTTACAAGCTCACATTTGAGCTAGTCTTATGGAGGATGATAAAGAAAATAATTCAATATATGTTAACACATTGCATGTATATATTTAAGTTGAGCTTGGTATGATTAGAGTGAGGTCAATAGAAGAATCCTATCAATATATTTAATTTAGAGGAGAATTTTTCAAGGAGGTAGAAAAAATAACTTGAGAGGAAACAAATGGTTCTCTAAAGTAGAATGAAAGTGAAATAATGGTAGAGGATAGTATACACATGAAAAAGAGTTGATCATGCTACTTAAAATAATAATTTTATTCAAAACATGAGAGGAAGAGGAAGAAATAGAGGATTCATTATAACTTGTGATAGGTGTAGAGAAATTGGTCATAGGGAATTTGGTTGTCTAAAATTAAGACAAAATAATAGTAAAGTAAATATGGAAATAAATCACATTACGTGGATGAGGAGAGTGTTGCTTCAGCAAAAAATATAGAGGAGCTAGAGCATAGGAAATAACCCATGATGAAGAGTAACATTGAAACTAATTAAGGAGAAGCATGAGCCAATATAAATAAATAACGTATTCCTAATCATATCTAAATTTGGAGATAAATGTTGTACTTCATAATATTTTGGAAATGAAAGTATGGATAATTTGGTCTTGAAGTGTAGGTTGGAGAAGGTTGAGAAATCAAACATATAAAATAATTTACAGCTATATGATGGACATCAAGTCTTCAAAATTGAGTAATTTTTAGTAAGGATTAAATTGGCTCATATAAAGATGAGATTGTTTGTAACAAATGTATACACATGGATTCTTGTCACAATTTGTTGAGAATTACTTGGAAATTTGATAGAAATATTAGTCATGATAGTAGGGTGAATATGTATTCTCTTATGAAGGATAGAAATAAGTATACATTTAGTAAATTGAACGAAAGAGGGGAAGAAGTGGATATTAATATTAAGGAGTTCTAAATCTCAAGAAAATAATTTCTAAAACGGATGAAGAGAGAAATTTTTCTTTATGTTTCATTATTAAACCTACATAGGTTGCAACAACAAATAAAATGCATGAAATTACACATGAATTGAAGGAGGGTATGTGCAAGATCATGATGGGCCAAAAAGTGGCGATATGATGGGTATGTGTAGGGTATGTGGCTGACAACTTTTTTTTATCCAAAATTGATGAAACCAAAAGGGTTTTTAAAGGAGATTCTCAGCTTTCCACCAATATAAATTATGCTTTACTTTGAATTTAATAAATAATTATTATTCATTTTCTATTTCAATTGTGACTAAAGTCCTGATTGATAGGATAATTTAAAAATATCTATAGTTTTCAAACAATGTCACATTTTTTGAATCTGAAACATGCATCACATTCTATGCTTTGCATACTATAGGACTAAAAAAATTGAATTTCATGAAGTTTTGGCCAAGTTAAGGTGGTCAGACATATGAATTTTTATACTTTTGAAAAGTTGTAATAAAAAATTCATAATTAATTATTTACTTGGAAAAAAATTAAGGTGGTCAAAGATACAAGTTTTTATATCCAGACTTTGTTCTACACTTAGGTTGCAATGGTTATATTCTATGAAAAAGTAGTAATTCGTAACTTAGGCATCGGGCTTTTTAGGCATTTTAGAGGTTATTCACAACTCAAAATCACAACTATTTCATAGTTTTGGAATTCCTTCATTGGTATTGCAAGTACATTTTACACCCTCTTAAAATTTCATATTATGGGTTAGGAAAAGTAGTAATTGAAGATCTTTTAAAATTCCTAATTTATGGGTTAGGAAAAGTGGTCGTTAAGTTGTGGGTTGTGAATTTTTTTTTTTTTAATAATCTAAAATCATAATTTATGGAATGTGATTTATTCTTTTTTATCATTTTAAATTTTAAATTATAATTTTTCTTTTGAATTAAATTTTTTTGCCAAATTTCTAAATGCGGTGAAGGAGAAAATAGACAACTTTTAATTGGATATGTGTATTTTCATGAAATCTTGCCACACCATTGATAATGATACCATAATTTTTTTTGTTAAACTTCTTTATACTAGACTTAAAAAAACTTTTGATTGAATTGTTATTCTAAACTACCTATTGAAAACTTGAAAATTTAATATCTCTCAAATGGTGTGGAACTATGGCTAATAAACTGGCCACATTGTCAATAATGAGCTCAAGAAAATCCCTATAAAATTATTTCATTTCATCCCTTATAAAATTTCAAATTCAATTATTTTCATGATTGGTCACATTGTGTGACTGATCCCAATACTTCAACTAAAATGGAGAATGGTTATTGTTCAAACTGGCATAACTTTCCACACGAATTCGATCAACTATGACATTTGAATGATTGATGAAGAAAATTACTAGCACATATATTGTGTGACACTACCATTTTGCAGCTAGAAATGACTTAACAAAGGTATTCAATGCATGACAACACTTGTTGTTTTGACACAAAATTTTTAAATTTTGTGGTGTCAAAATGAGGATAACAAGATGACCAATCTCAAAAGCCTAAAACATTGAAAATAGATAAAAAATAATAAAAATATCCAAATAGACCCAACATGTTATGTGAATATTTCCCCAAAGAGAAAGTTGTGAAATAACCCTTCAAAATTAAAAGGGAGATAGAAAAATAATGGATAATAAGATCCTTTGGTTAAAAGATATATTAATAAAGAATTTGTATAAGAACTCTCTTAAAAAGGTGGAAGAATAATTATTTATTTCAATAATTGTTAAATGCAACCTTTGTGAAAGGGTGTGATGGTTTGGAAATCACCCCTTGAAATGATATATTAGTCATGCATGTGAGAGATGGAAACAAATATTCAAGGATGGAGAACATTCAAGGAGAGAAAATAAAAGGGAAAGAGAAACTAAATGGGCACAAAGGAGTGAAGGTTAGGGTTATGGGTGGGCATTGAAACATTTGGACAAGGGGCACAGTGGGGTGTTTCCAACTCAAGGTACAACGTACACCCGAGAGTGTCCTAGATAGGGTTGTGTTTATGCCATGAAGGCAGGTTATTTTTGTGTAAGAACCTAGTTCCTTTGGGGGTGTTTATGTTGGGAAAAGCATAGATCTATAACCATTCCTCTAAGTGTTGAATAGTAGCCTTTCTGTAACTTTCATATAAGTATTGAAAACCATTTATTTGACAATATTGAGAATATGGTCTATATGATTTTGATGTTAATATGATTAATCTCTGTGAAGATGTTATTCATTTATTATGTTAATTATTTAAACTATTGTATGCTTATAGTTTACATTGATTATTTATGTTTATTTTAATAATATTACACAATTCAAATTATCTTAACTCTAATATTCATTATATTAAATCTATTTCTATTACTTAAAATAACAATTGGAGAAAAGTGACATCACACAACACATTACATTTGGGGATTTTATACAAAATTTAACACATGATAGACATATGGAAGATAACATAGGGTAGCACTTGGAAATTTTTTTGACAAAGGGAAAACCCACTTAGATACTCTCAAATCAATTATACATGATGGGTTGAATAAGGAAACTACAACATAATTTGAGAGGACTTATTTTGTTTACAATTTAAGGCTCAAATATAAAGTCAGTATAGACCTGAAACATCTTTATGATTAACTTGTGAATCGTAACATTTTAGTTAGGGTATAAAACATATATAGGTCATTTAAGGAGAATAATCAAGTTTTAACAAATTAATTTTTCTCTAAATTGATTAATTTATTTAATATGTTTATTAATTTTAATGAGGGGCACTCACTGTAGGTAGTAAGCTAAAGGTTGATACCCACTACTATAGAGTAAATTTAATCCATGAAGATATTATAGAGTGGATTACAAATATGGAGAAATACTTTGACTATGATTCAATGAACAATCCTAAGAAAGTGATTTTTTCTTACATTAGGCTAAAAGGCCATGCAACTTTGTAATGGGATCATGTATAAACAAATAGAATAATAAGAGATAAGAAGAAAATTAAAAAATTGGGATTTAGTGGTTGTGAAGTTGAAGGCCAACATCCTACCAATAAATTATTATATAAATTTATTCATGAAATTGTCAAACCTTAATAAAAACAAAATGAGTGTGATAGATTATATGGAGGAGTTTTACAAGCTCACATTTGAGCTAGTCTTGTGGAGGATGACAAAGAAAATAATTCAATATATGTTAACATATTGCATGTATATATTTAAGTTGAGCTTGGTATGATTAGAGTTCAATGTCAATAGAAGAATCCTATCAATATATTTAATTTAGAGGAGAATTTTTCAAGGAGGTAGAAAAATAACTTGAGAGGAAAGGAATAGTTCTCTAAAGGAGAGTGAAAATTAAATAATGGTAGAGGATAGTATACCCATGAAAGAGAGTTGATCATTCTACTTAAATTAATAATTTTATTCAAAATATGAGAGGAAGAGGAAGAAATATAGGATTGATTATAACTTGTGATAGGTTTGGAGAAGTTGTTCATAGGGAATTTGGTTTTCTAAAATTAAGACAAAATAATAGTAAAGTAAAGATGGAAATAAATCACATTATGTGGATGAGGAGAGTGTTTCTTCAACCATAAATATAGAGGAGCTAGAGCATAGGAAATAACCCATGATGAAGAGTAACATTGAAAATAATTAAGGAGAAGCATGAGCCAATATAAATAAATAACTTATTCCTAATCATATCTAAATTTGGAGTTAAATGTTGTACTAGTAATTTTTGGAAATGAAAGTATGGATAATTTGTTCTTAAAGTGTAGGTTGGAGAAGGTTGAGAAATCAAATATATAAAATAATTTACAGCTATATGATGGACATCAAGTCTTCAAAATTGAGTAATTTTTAGTAAGGATTAAATTGGCTCATATAAAGATGAGATTGTTTGTAACAAATGTATACACATGGATTCTTGTCACATTTTTTTGAGAATTACTTGTAAATTTGATAGAAATATTATGCATGATAGTAGGGTGAATATGTATTCTCTTATGAAGGATAGAAATAAGTATACATTGAGTCAATTGAAGGAAAGAGTAGAAGAAGTGGATATTAATATTAAGGAGTTCTAAATCTCAAGAAAATAATTTCTAAAAGATATGAAGAGAGATTAATCTTTACATTTCATTATTAAACCTACATAGGTTGCAACAACAAATAAAACACATGAAATTACACATGAATTGAAGGACTTATTAGGGGAATATGGTGAAATTCATATAAAAGAAGTGTTAGATAGGTTTCCACTATTGAAAATAATCAACCACCATATGGATTAATTCCTTGATCAAGCTTGTACAATAAGGAAGCATATAGGATGACACCTATGGAGAATGAGGAGGTGAAGAGAAAGGTCCAATATCTATTATAAAATGGTTTAGGGTATGTGCAGGATCATGATGGGCCAAAAAGTGGCGATATGTAAGTGATGATGGCCCATGTGACTGACGACTTTTTTTATACCCAAAATTGATGAAATGAAAAGGGTTTTTAAAGGAGATTCTCAGCTTTCCACCAATATAAATTATACTTTGTAAACTTTGAATTTAATAAATAATTATTATTCATTTTCTAATTGAATTATGACTAAAGTATTGATTGATAGGCTGATTGAAAAAAATCTATAGCTTTCAAACGATATCACATTTTTTGAATCTAAAACATGTGTCACATTCTATGCTTCGCATACTATAGGATTAAAAAAAAATGAATTTCATGAATTCTTGACCAAGTTAAGGTGGTTAGACATACGAGTTTTATATTTTTAAAAGTTGTAATAAAAAATTCACAATTAATTATTTACTTGGAAAAAATTACAAAAAGTATGCATCACATCTAGGAATGAGTCCTCTACTTATATATAGAATATTATAAAAAATATTATCATTTTATTATGGTTAGGGTGGTCAAATAGACAGGTCTACTTCTTATTTTTTCCCTGAAATTTAAGTACTACTACATTGAAATTTCAAATTTTCACCAAATAGATTTTTTATTTTTTTAAATAAACCTAGTAGTTTAGAAACTACATTCAATTTGCTACAGATTCTATTCTTACATATTTTTGAAATAATATAGATAACTTATTCAAATTTTTACGTCAAGTTGCCTAACTCTTATTTTTCTGAATTTTTTGCCACTTAAGGGCCTATTTTTTCTATGATGATCCTGCACATACCCTTTAAGAAGGGACAGGTTCATCCCATGCATAGTACCAACCATCCTAGAACCAAAGGAAAAATAATAGTTTATATGTGTATATTCACAAGTCATTAACAAGATATCAATAAAATATAGATTTCAATTATCACGAGTGCACAATTTAATGGACTTCTTGAGTAGATCTATGTACTTCATGAAGATTGATTTGAAAATTAGATATAACCAAATCAAGAAAATGAAAGAAGATGATCTGATAACCACATTCAAGACAAAGGATGGGTTATACAAGTGGCTTGTTAAACCATTTAGTTTTACAAACACACTAATAATATTTATGATGCTAATGAGAAAAGTGTTGAAGCTATTTCTTATTAATTTATATTATATTATTTGGATGATATTTTTATATTTAGTAAAAGAAAAGAGTAAAACTTGATGCATCTTAAGTTATTTTTATAAATATTATGATAAGAGAATTTATTGGTCAATCTAAAAAGGTGTAGTTTAATGGAGTTGGTGTACTTGGTCTTTGTAACTTCCCAAGAAGGTTTGTAGATGGATAGTGAAAAATTGAAAATTAGAGAATAGTTAAAGTAATAAGTTTTCAATGATTTGAGAAGCTTTTAAAAAAAAAAAATTAAAATCTTAGTGTTTTTTGTGCATATAGATCATAGAGATAATGAAGATGGATAAGAATGAATTTTATTGGGCAATTATAATAGAGAAGATATTTTTTCTAAACTAAAGGAAAAATGAATGGAATAACTAGTAATATCATTGTTGGATATCAATAAAGTATTCCAAGTTATCTCCAATGAATGTGAGATAATGATAAAGTTGAGTTTTTATTTAAGGTAAGTCTATTACATAATTCAATGACAAGGAGTTAAAGAAAATATACACAAGTATCATTGTCTGGCAAAGAGTTTTAATTTTTTTTCAAGCATTTAAGATGTGATGACACTATTTTTTACTAAAATAATTTATTCTATTAAAAAATAATCAAGTATTATATTTTATTATCAACCAAGGCAAGTTGAGCCAAAAGTACATGAAATGGGTTGAATTTCATAAAATTTGTTTATTTATTTTAAAGCATAGGATTTGAAGAATGAATAGGTAGGTAATGCATTGAGTGGAATGTGTATTTTATTGGATGGTGAGAATCGAGGCTTCTATATTTTACTCTAGGAAAGACTTGTATGAGGACCCAAATGACATGTAAAAGACTCCACAATAATAATATTTCATTCAAGAGGGTATACTATTCAAAGGGTAGTTTTTGTGTATACCTCATGGTTCAATGAGGTAAAACTTGGTGAGAGAGAAGCATAATAGAGGTCTAATCAAACATTTTTTTGGTGGAGATAAAATTGAAATAGTGTTTTGAGGATTATTATTAACCAAGGATGAGCGTAAATGTGAAGAATGTTGTGTAGAGTTGTATATTTTCCAACATCCCATGGGAATTTTCAAAATATAGGTTTATATCATCTTTTACTTATAAAAAGATACCATAGGAAGATATGAATATGGGTTTCATTCATGAGTTACCCATTACATATTATAGCAATGACTTTATTTTTATTATTGTATAGAAACATTTTTAAGTATGACACACTTTACGCTTTGTAAAATTTATGTGACGCAACAAACATTACTACTTTATTCTTTAAATAAGTAGTAATATTTTGTGAGTTAACAAGGAACATTATCTCAAACAAGGATGCAAATTTTTTGTCATTTTTGTATACCTTGTAGAAAAATTGGATACTAAGTTAATTTTTCATTCAACTTAACATTTACAAATAGATGATAAAAAGAAGCTTTTCAATAGAAGAGTAAATTATTTTGAGATGTTTAGTCAAATAGAAGCCAAGTCTATGAGGTACTAAATTGGCACAAGCTAAGTTTACATACAATTTAGTTAAGATTAGTACAATTATGATTCATTTTTACAATGTGTATGAATACAACCCTGGAGGGATATATGTGTTGGCAAGTGAAGCTAGTGTTGTATATCTTTTTTCTAATAACATGTATGAGTTACACAAGAAAGTAAATGTAAATATGGAAAAAGAGTACAATGAGATACATAACATGCCAATCTCAAGAGCAGAGAGAAATTTTTTTATTTTAGAGAGTTATTTGGGGTCATTTGTAGAAGGAAAGGTTTCTCTCAATAACTTATTACAAGCTAATGCAAAAGAATATTGGTATTTTTAATTTTTCTTGATAAATTTCTCAACAAATTTTTATGAGATAGAGCTCAAAGAAGTAGTGGATATCTCTTTGATTTTTAGTGTGGTGTATTTGTATAGGATTGTACTATGAGGAGCCAATGAGTGGAAAGGAAGGGAATAATTTAGGTTATTCAATGAATGAATGTGTATATCCATCACCAATGAAATAAGGATGTATGTGGTAACTCTAAGAACTGATAGAGTTATATAAATGATTTAGAATATAATGAGAAAAAATTGCAATGTGTACTTAGTGAAGTGGAAGAATAAAATAATTTAAGAAGAAATGTGGATGAATGTAGACACAATTATGAAACATATAATCTTATTTCCATATTTTATTAAATATTCATGAGATGGAGCTTTGGTACATTTCATTTACCTAGCTTGCCTAGTTTAGGAGCATTCAAGTTCACAAAAAAATATAGGATTGAAACCAAAAGTAAAATTAAACTAAATTGAGATTTTTTTTTGTGTGTGTGAATTTAGGAGGAATGTCATATCTAGATAAATTGTAAGAGTCAAGAGAATTTTCTAGCTAAATTTTACATAGAAAAGGAAAAGAAATTTGCATCTTCAACATCAACCATGTCACTTCAATAATGTTAGCCTATGTGTGACTATGGCATCATCAAATTGGGTCACTTTGGTAGCATCATCCTATGTGCAACTTCAATAGAAATAGCCTAAAAATTAAGAAAAATTAGCCTAGATGCGACTTTAACAACACAATGAATTCATATTAGTAACAATTTTAACTTTAGCAACATCTAGGATGACTTTGGAAATAAGGCATACATTATCATTGATGGAGATGATTTTGGTAACATGGATCCGAAAGGACACTTGTCATTGTCTCTTATTGAGATCAATTTCTTTGTAATCTCTAACTATTAAAAAGATTACTCAATTTTCTTGGTTATTATTATTCTTTTAAGGATATTGAAAAAAACAAAGAAAATCGTGAGGACTGGGAGTAGACCATCTAAACCAATGAGGCATTGAAAAATAGGGGAATACAAGAGAATAACTAAAAGAAGGATGATAAAATATTTATCCATCTAGAGGAATAGAATAGTCCCATGTCATTTTTTTGTGAAATACTTAGGGATTTGCTTGTAGCATGATTACAATCCCTTAAAGGTAGATTTATATTTTAATGCACATGAATTTTGTATAGTTTTCATTTAATGTGTGAAGGTTTTTTAAGGATTATTTAGGTTATCTTTTATTAATTCACTCTATCTAGACTATATTAGTAACCGCCAAGAACTCTATATAGGTGTAGTTATTATCTTTTATAAATAGTTGGTCAAAGATGTTAGTCATAGTCTATTAAGTAATCTCCTTTTTATATATTCTTACATGTGTCATTTATTCTCTTATACACCTTACATGTCATACATCTTCCATGATATAGATGCTCTTATATATGTCATGCAATAATTGACAAGTGGAAAAATGTTCAATATATAGAATCTAGAGATTCCATCCAAATGAGACACCATCCATTTCTTGTGTGAACACATGATTTATAATACTACAAATAGTAAAAAATTAAAGTAGAATCAAAACTTGAAAACATAAAATCATTTTATTAGAAATATATGAGTCAAGATACTTAAGATATTTTTAACTTACCTATCATGTATATTTGGTTTTTTATTATTATTTTGATTTGTGGCTAAATTAGGTTGGGGTCCCATGGGGGGCTTCACGATCTACTTTGAAGGAGCAGTGAGTACCACAAAGCAAAAAAAACTATGCTATAGGATCAATTAGGTTTTTTTCTCAACAATAGCAATCCCTACTTTTTAGTCAAATAATTTAAATGGGTGCAATTGGGTGGGCCTAAAAATTGCTCCACCATAGGCATTTTTCTGCAACTTGTCAATCACATGGAGTTTTTAAATTCCCACCAATTAATTTCTTAATTATTTTATATTATTTACTTTGTTGAATTTAATATGCAAAATAATAAAATTCCTGAGACCACCAGCTTTCACAAATTTAAGAGTTCTCCATTAAAACTGTGTGTCAATTGTTTGCATCAACGTTTCGGATCATACTCCATGATCCATGATCAGGATGTAATGCAGATAGAGAGGAGTATGATACATGATCAGGATGCAATGCAGAGAGAGAGTAGAGTATGATCCGAAAGGTTGATGTAAAAAATTGACACACAGTTTTAATCCAGAAATCTTATTACTATACTATCATGAACTGTAAAAACTTCATCCTTTTAAAGTTAAGAGCTTAAACTTTTAAACTTAAAACTAAACTACAAAATTAATAGAACCGCACACTTAACAATAATCAACACCCAAATATTGCCAAATACTTCAAATGTTCACAAAAGCAGCACAGTGCCAGAAAGGCTTTGTGTGATATGGAAATAAATTATGAGTTTGTTCTAACAAACAGTATCTATAATGAAAATGCCACAAGAATTTACAATTGATACGCATCGCCTGCATATCAACTATTGGCAATCTTCACGCTGCTCTTCCAAGGAAAGCTTATTCTAAATATTATATATACCCAAAGCAGCCAAACACACTATAAATATTATATACCTAGCACACCAAATAGAATATGTGCATGTATCTTCAGATGGCGAGAACGAGGCCCGGCATGGAGTCCTCCTCCGACAGAGGGAGGCTACTCTGCCAGACGGGAAAACACAGCAACGAGCTAGGATTGGGTTTAAATTCCTTGACAATTAAAGAGGTGTTGAAATACTCTCGCAGTTGGGTAACAATCTCATCCTCCACAGTCCAGACGTGAACCCAGTACAGGGACTCGTCATCGCGACCTTCCACGAATACTTTGTTGGCTACCGGGGTGACAGAGTCAGGAATAAAGGAAAGGCCTTTGCGGATGGTTCGGCCGGTGAGAAGGCGCATCAAACGCTGGCAGTGCGGCGGACCATGGAACCACCACTCCAAGTCGGGGGCCAAAATCCTCCGGACCGTCTTGGCATTGCCCAAGCATAACGCATCGTATAGCTCAATAACCAGAGCTGTATTCTTCTCGTTTGCTTCTTCCAGATGGGGCCATTCTGAGCTTGAGCTAGCCAGTTTCAGTGCCCGGGGGGATTCAATCTCGCCACCAAAAAGGAAACCAGAAATGTACTGGTGAATGAATAAACACCCTTGCGTGTATATTTTTATACACGAGGGGTAAAAGTCAAAAGTGATGGGGGGTGGAGGTGGAGGTGGAGGTGGAGGTGGGGGGAAAGTGTCAGCGGGGCCCACCGTGACATACCTGGAACGCATGCGTTCCATGTCGCTCTCTTCTTTCGCGAGGTCATATTCTTGGGAAAGGGACAGGGCATTGCTACCGCATTCTCTCAATGCCACGTCACCTTTTTCGTTATAAGAAAACTAAATGATAGGGGCCAATGAGAAAAACTAAAAATATATATATATATTATTTGGAATCGAAAGGAGCAGGTAAGCCATGATGTTTTTCGTGTAGTAAACAGTATAAAAGGTGTCACCGGCCTGCAAAATTTCTAACGAAATGAGACTACTTTACTATGCCATTTTATTTTTTTTATTGAAATAAGCAGAAAGCAGATTACAAAATAAATGGACAGATCAAAAGGAGGTTTGTATAAGAAAGAAAAGAGACTCGGCATCTTATAAGGTAGAGCAGTAAGTAACAACTATTACAATATCAATAATTAGTTGAAATCTGCCAAACAATTCACAAGGCAACTTATAATGAGAACCAACAGTCATAATCCGCATAACAGTAAACGAGCTGGGTAAAGACATTCCAGCTAAGCGTACAGGAACACAAAGAGAACAATAACATACGAGATTACACTTATAACTTGTTTGGATTGACTCCCAACACTATTGGCCAACTTTACTAGCCATTTGTTTCGTTGTTTCATTTTTAATTGGCTTCATAACTTGTTTGGATCAACTCCCAACACAATTGGCCAACTTTAACTTCATTAAACATAATTCATATTTTTTCCTTAATGGGTTCAATAGAGATTAAATTTTAGTGAGTAGAAGGTTCTAACATCATAAGGGATGAGGTTGGAATTGTGCCTCAAGGATCTTTGGCAGAATGGATACCCCTCAGTCCTTGACTCTTAGTTGAAGAGGTTTCAACCTATTTGGGTTGATATAAAAACCTTCCATGAAAATTAAAAATAAAATCTCTTTAATGGGCTCTGTGTCAAAGTGGACAAAATAGGCAATACTCCATATCATTAAGCAAATGGGTAGTAAGTTTTGAGTATTTGATATTAGAGGAAATTATATGTTTAAGTACATTTGAGCTGGAGATGATTGGGATGGGAAGCTTTCTGAGAAGTCTCCATGTTTCACCTCTATGATGAGTATCACCTAAATGCAATGATTTTTAAGTGGACCATTCATGTTCATGAGGGATGAATTCTTGTGGAACACTAATCATGAAATATGGGTCAATGAGTTTGACTCAAAAACTATGTAGTTTAATCCTAATCTTGCATCACATAATATCCCACATGGCAATCCCATATATATTGATTACTATTGTTTCCTATTTGTATAGTGCAAGCAAATCACACTTTGTTCAATTGTGTTACAAGCTAATTGCAATGAATAAACTTTTCTTAAGTTGAATCTAAGTTAACCCAATAAGATAAATTTTCAAAAGTATTAAATTAAAATTGGATTAAATAATTATGAATTGTGAGATGATAATAAAAATATTAAATGTTAAGTTAGGAGATTAAATATGAAGGGATAAAAGTACTTAGTTTTAAGATGACAAAGAGAGAACAACTCTAATATTGCATTGAATTGGAAATAAAAATGGTTTCTCTCAATTTATAATCTACTTTAAAATCGAAACAATCTATTAACTTTATGGTAGATCGAATATATAGATTTGGGTAATTCTTCTAGGCATAGATTTGACCTATGGCCCAAACAAATGATCTAGTTGGTTATGTGCCCTTACTTTCTATTTCCTATAATTTATTTTTTATTGAGATCCTATATCGCATCAATACAAGTGAAGCAATGCTACTAAAGATCAATGAGAATATCCATGATCTCTTGCATCTACCTTACATCTACTAGAGGTCCTATTAGTTGTGCTAGCCACAAATTGATTACTTCCCTTAATTATTTCATTTGCACCATCAAACTTCATCATTGTTTGAGTACTTGGTGAAATTGAGTACATAAAATTTTAAATGTACCCTAATATATCCATCCAATTCCTTCATTACACATATGAGGTTGAGGCTTGCTTTATATTTAATTTTTAATATTATCTAATGGAAGATTCAATGCTTTAGTGGATATAGGCCAACCCAAATAGACTAACATAAATTATTTACATTAGTGTAAGTCCCTTTCATGTTGTTGATTTCCATCTCTATATTTGTGTATATAGTTGCACATTTCATCCTAATTTCTTATAATTTATTTTTGTCCTATTTTGCTAAAATTTTATACTTTATATCTAACCTTGATATTTCCCTTGATTAAAATTTTCCTAAAAATCCATTGGAACCAACCTTAACTATTTATTTTATGGCAAGGAGGTGCCTATATTTATGTGCAATACTTGTTATTATAGCTTCTCTATTGTTTTCTCTATGTATTCATTGAAGTTCAAATTCTATGTCAAGTGCCTCTCCCTAGTAGTGTTGTGTATGGAATCTCCTATTTAAAATTGTTGTATAGGAGATATTTGTGTTATATCTACTAATGTACTAGATATTGTAGGTGTAAACAATGTTGGTGACAACGTTACCACAGGTTGTAACTATTTATACTAGGAAATGAATTCCTTTATTTTTACCAAAGGTCCAATATTTACATTTTTTTATAATAATGAGAGTATCTCTAGGGGATTGTTCTCCTTATGTGTGTGTGTGTGTGTACATATATACATATATGTATGCATATGTATATATGTATATACATACATATATATGTATATACATATACATATATATGTACATACATATATGTATGTATATATGTATATATATCCCTTATCTTGTCTCTATTCAGATAGTTATTATCCTCCTTTCTACATTTCCTTCACCTATAGTGTCGCATCTACACTTTATTTTTCTTTTTCCTTCTCTTTTCCTTGTGTTCTTATTTCCTCTTATGTCATGTGATCTTATACATCCCTAGCTATTTTTCAACATTTAAATTCCCTTTATGCAATAATTTGGCTACTCCATTTGAGGTGATTTTTCTTTTTCTTTTTCTATTAAAAAATTATTATAATAATTATTTTTGGCCTCTAGGGTTGATTCTTTGATCCTCTCCTTAGCCACTATTACATGTGACAATAGAGTATGCACTATTTTTCTAGATCTCAACTCATTTTTTAATTGCCCCAACTTATCTATGATGTGAGGAGAGATATTTTTAACTCTCTTCTAATTTTTTTTTCTTAATTTTCTCCTTTACTTATAAATTGTCTCTTCCATCTTTTGCTTGATTATGCTAGTCAAATATTTAATAAATTAGGTATTATATCTACCATGAGGTGAGGACTTATTCTGGTGTAATCTAACATAACTTCTAAAATCACTTGTTTTTTCTTATTTAATATTGTAGTGTTCATCTAAGATATTTGTTTAGACATTTTAGTCATAAACAATTATCTATATAGAAATTGAACATATATTATGTAATGTATTGAAACTGATAATTTTCTAGGGTTTTGATGAAATATCCTAAAGTTTTATTCATTTTACCTAAAACCCTACACCCTTAATGTAAGTGTATAGGAGCGAATTTGCACCCCTTAAGCAAATTTTCCTCTCACATACCCTCACCTTAGAAAATTAAATCCAAAGGAAAAATTCCACATCACCCACCTGCCTTCTATTCACTTAGCATTTGTCTTATGTGTTGATGAGAGAATATTTTTCGGGGATGCAAGTTTGGTGCATAGACGTCTATGCGGCGCATTGTCGTCCCTAATAGATTCCCACATCTGAATTTGGAAGAGGTGCTACACACCTAGTTGGGGTCAAATTGTAATGTCCCTCTTTGACCAACTGACCTGAAAATGGCTTATTCCTTCCCATCCCACCTTAAAAAATATTATTTATTCAATCACTTCATCTCTTTTCATAGTCTCTTAGCATTTCCATTACATTCTCAAGCAGCATTCTAGCATTTTCATTGTGAGCATTGCAACAACATTGACACTCCATCAACTCCGTATTGCAAGTGTGAGGCAACCATAGAAGTTGTGGGCTTGGAGTCTTGTGAGACCTCCCTTCATCACCGCTACAGATGTGGTGACTTTTCCAAGTCCATACCTTGCATTCTCCCTCCATGAGCTAATGATATTTTGGGTGGAGGTGGTAATGCTTCACTCCTCTCCTTTGTGATTTGATTGAGTAGTATAGCATTTATTTGTAGTGTTCATCAATCTTTCTTTTCACTTTATTTATCACATATTCTACTATGTTGCTTTTTGGTTATACGTAGAGGTGGAAACGCCAAAACAAGGGTCTGACTGAGGCAAGCCCCTACACAGCCCCAACAATTTTCCCTCTTGCTTGTGTGCAAGTGAACATACATGTGGAGCTACCTAGAAAATTGGTGCTTTTGTGAGATTATCTTTATCACCCTAGATTTTATTTACTTGCTTCATTATCTTCATCTTTACTTTTTGTACCTCTTTACTCTGTTTATTTCACTAAGAATAGTTAGCTAGGTTGTTTAGTTAGTTTTTTGGTATTTTGTAGTGCATTTTACGTTTTCTGGCTGTATGGATACCATTGCACTAGAGAGACACCAATACGTCATTCTTACATCCCAGAACCGCGTTGTCATCCTCAGATAGAGAGCTATTTGAGGTGTAGTAAAAATTTGAAAAACCAACTTGCCTAGCCCAAACTTGAACTTTGAGTTTGTAGAGTGATAGAACCACTTCATAGTGCTCATCATTCTCGATCCCCATCCTTTTAGAGTGAGCTAAGTTAGGGAAGCCCTCCGCTCTCAGCTCTTCATGACCTGGAGCCTTGACATGGTTGGTCCCCCTCTCTTACTTAAGTCTTATGCTTCGTTGTTCTAATTTATCATTAACTGGCTTAGCTTGGTGTGGGCTCTTAAGTTGTAATATTATCTCTTTAGCATTGTTCATTCTACCAACCCCTCTATCCTAGTGACTATCCTAGCCATTCAATCATGTAATTTTAAGTGATGCATAAGTCTTCCTTTTAGTGTTCTTATGTGGTGGTTCCCAATTTAATCCATGTGGTTAATCTTCATTTCAAAAAATTGTTTATTTAGAGCACATCTTCTTAATTCGTGAGTATCCCCAAGTTGCACTAGCATGCTCTTTAGAAATGTGTATTACATTATTTTCTTTTTTCCTAGTTTTGATGTGCATGTAGGTCCACCATCTTGCTAGTTGTTTTGTATAGTGTGGTTTCTTGGGAGATGCATAAATTAAATATGTGCTAGTGTATTGTGGTGACTTGTGGAAATGAGATGGATTGGGTTGACCTTGACTTTATGGTTTTCGATAAGAGGGTACAAGTGAGTGACTAAGTGCAACATGCCACTTTCTCATTTTAATGCAAGATTTATTTATAGAAAAAAATTATCAAGGAGGAAACCCTTCAAAGTTGCATTAATGCATTGTATCAAGACACCTAGTTGTCAAGTGTAAAGGTTGAAAAGGGGGCTAGAGGAAAATATTTTAAGCGAACTCATAGGCTCTTCAAGATGGAGAAGCATGCCTAAGGGAGTGGAATTGTTTTAGACATGCTAATTGATAGAGTGGAGTCTAAGAAGGATGCAACTATCCCTGCTCAAGGTTGGGACTTACTCAATTACTATTATAGGAGTAGCAATGCTACAATACCTATATGGAATATATGGAATTTGGACCTAGGGAGGTTGGTAGTGTCAAATGTCTTTGTTAATGTGGACTTGATAGGAGAAATTGCTAAGAGGTATGATTTGTAGTCTAAGGAAATATTGAATTATAAGGGCGGTCTCCTTATAAGATCAGAAAAAACATTCATCTATAAAGTGTTTGATCTAAATTTATTTTCCAATATCCCCATAAATTTTGATTCATTATGTAGAGAAAATTTCAAGGACACATGCATTTCTCATGTGGATTCCTTGTCATAGGAAAAGGGACCAATATAGATAAAGTTAATCCTTTCAACTTTGATATTTTTCAAGAAGTTACTTCATCAACACCTACTACACCTTATGTCATGTCTTGGTTGTGAAATACAAGGTACGGATATTAGTTCACCTAATGATGATAGTAGCTGATAACCAACACAAATACTTGAATTTAAAAGTTTTAATTTTGCCACATTCATTGTAGAAATAATTCACAAAGGTTTGATGGGTGATGAGAAAATAGTATATTTCAAGTGGTATTGTTTATTATATCACGTTATTTTATAATTTGGGAAATTTATCTAGAGTTCTATGGTGCAATTGAAGCTGCATGATGTTGAAGGAGTTTCATTTCTAGTTTAGGGATGAAAATGCATTTTGAGTCCTCAAATTATGTGGTGTTTGAATATTTTTTTGCATAGGTGGTCCTAAGAAATTTGGGATTTCAATCTAGTAGGATGCCTAACACAGTGATGTATTTATTGAGACCTAAAGATAAAGAACTTGAGCTAGTAGTGTAACCATAATTGGGGTGATTTATTCCTCCACTACATACCATAGTCATTATAGTTTATGGTACTCTAGTACAACCTCATGTAATGCTAATGAATGTGCCATATAGAGTTTCATTTCTTGAAATCAAGTGACAATTGAATGAGAGATAAATTTCATCTGATAACCCATAAGAAGGGATCGAGTAACATATGCACCAATTTGTGACACAAAAAAGATGCCACTTTTATTTTCTTACCTATAATGACAATTTGGCACTCGCCAAATGGCTCAGATAATTGATCCTAAGGATTAGTGTTTCCCTAAGTAATCAATTTTGTGAGTTCCAAATGAAATGCATCATTTGGTGAGCACCAAATTTGGTGCTCACCACATGTGAATTCTGATTTTTTAGAATGAATTTTGTTGAAGTGTTTCTTTTTTTCCTTATCTGTATCTTTGTCTTTCTCTACTAGTGAAACTATATACATGAAATAAGCATTACATATCTGGACATTTACTTTCTTATACTTTAAGTTATATTTCATGTATATAGTTCCAGGATGTTTGAGAGTGTTTTAGATCTCTTAGAGTTATAATGTAAATTCTAGTTTTTGGAAGATCTTATAACTTTTTATAGTATAGTCAAATTTCAGTTATCAGTAAGTTGTATCCTCTTTCTCTTTCTCTCTATCTCACTCATTATTTATCTCTTATGATCTAGACCTCTCTCTCTCTCACCATCTCCATCCCTTTATTTGAATCTCTCTCCCTTGAGCTCAAGAACTACCTCTCTACTTGGCCATCCATCTCTCTCTCTCTCTCTCTCCTTTACCCCTATTTCTCTTTTACTCTCTCCCTCTATCTCATTCTCTCCTTTTGTCTACCTCCATCCTTCCCTCTCCCTCAATCTCCCCACCTTCCTCCCCTTTTTGTATCACATCAAAGAGATAGAGAGGATGGATGGAGAGGTAAAGAGGTATAGATGAGATATAGGGAGGTAGAGAGGTAGGTAGAGAGGGAGTTGAGAGGGAGTTTAGGCAGATCGATGGAGGCATACATGGAGAGACATCAACACAGATCAAAGAGTAAGAAAGATGTAGAGAGGAGGATAGGATGTGGATGAATAAGTGGAGAAAGAGTGACTTGAGGAGGCAAAGATGAACAGCTGACAGATTAAAACTGAGGCAGGCAGAGGGAAACGAGATATTACAAAGAGAGAAAGGACAAGAGAAGTGGAGGAGACTGGAAGGATGGAGGAGTGGATAGAGGGATATAAAGATGGAGGAGAGTTGGTGGAAGAGAGATGGGAAGAGGAAAGAGGGAAGGAGATAAAGAAGGAGATAGATAGGAAAGAGGGGAAGAGATAGAGGTGGGACAGATATGACGCAACAGAGACATAAAATAAAGAGGCAAGGACGAATCTATGATCGATGGAAGCTTAAGAGTGATGGCACAGAGTGACAGTTAGGCAGGAGAAGCAGAGAGGAAGGAGATGAGGAAGATAGAATGGAGAGAGAGGTGAGGAGAGGAGCAACATAGAGAGTGTAGGTGGATATAGGGAGGGGGGAGAGGAAGAGGGAAGGGAGGGAGGAGGAAGAGGAGAGGAGAAAGAGGGAGGGAGGAGAGGGATGGAGGAAGTGGATAGAATGGAAGGTGGAGAGGGAAGGAGGAAGGAGATAAAGAGGGGTATGGATAGAGAATCAAAGAGAAGAGGCAAGTAGAAGGAAGAACAAAGAGGAGGAAGCAAGGATAGAGAAAATTAGAGAGGGAAGGAGGGAGGAGGAAAGATAAAGAGGTATAGAGGGTTAGGTTAGATAAAGAGAAGAGAGAGGATGGTGGTGGGGAAGAGAGAGAGAAAAGAGGGTGATAAAAGAATGAGAGACAGGGATGTGAGAGGGAAAGAGGGAGAGGGGAATGGACATGGATGCCAGGAATGGAAAGGAATGGAATGCTAACCATATAATGATTATATTAAGGTTTTCATCTATAACTTCTCTTTTTAGTGCCTCCATTTTTTGTCAAAACTATGTGCTAATTTGGGTATAGATTTTTACTCATTCATCGAATTTTGAAACAAATTACATTTTTAGAAACTCTAGTGTTGGAAAATGCACTCCTTTACATTTTCTCACTTTTTTTACCTCCCCTTAATTAATTGGACTTAATTAAGCCTCTAATTTATCCAATTGTGGATTTAAAAGCCTAATTAATTCCATTTTTTGAAAGGGGAAGTTGCATTAAAAATTTGCAAAATGGGAGATTATAAAAATGTATAAAGCAACATAATCTTCCTAGATTTAAAAAATGTATATACCAACATAATCTTCTTAGATTTAAAAATATATACACCAGCATAATCTTCCTAGATTTGAAATGCATACATCAACATAATCTTCCTAGATTTTAAAAATGTATGCACCAACATAATCTTCATAGATTAAAAAATGTATACACCAACATAATCTTCCTAGATTTAAAAAATGTATACACCAACATAATCTCTGTAGATTTAAAAAATGTATACATCAACATAATCTTCATTGAGTTAAAAAATGTATACACCAACATAATCTTCCTAGATTTAAAAAATATATACACTAACATAATTTCCCTAGATTTAGAAAATATATACACCAACATAATCTTCTTAGATTTAAAAAATTATACACCAAAATAATCTTCCTAAATTTAAAACATAATCTTTTTAAATTTAAAAAATTATACACCAAAATAATCTGAGGTCATTGCACTCAGATAAAAGCAAGAGAAAAGCTACATAGACACTTTCTATCATGTAGATATGCTTTAATATCTCATTATTTTAATTTGTGGATAATAAGACAAATATAGCTAAAAACTAATGAAATGTGGCGAGCATTTCCTGTCAAGAGTTACCAAAAGCAGCGCAACAGAAGAAAGGCTTGAGAGATTGTTGTAACGTAATATTTATTATTTAAAGGCCAGAAGAATTTACTGTTGATGTGTATATCAACCATGGCCAATCTTCACCATGCTTATTCTACACAGGCAACAATGCAGACACCCAAAGCAGCGAAAGAAACGATCATAAGAAAGATCTGAAACGTGGATGCAAATAAATTACACGCAGTTAAATCTAGAAAAAAGCATACTGATTCACACCCAAAGCAGCGAAAGAAGAGATCATAAGAAAGATCTGAAACATGGATGCAAATAAATTACACGCAGTCAAATCTAAAAAAAAAGCATACTGATTCAATATAAACTGTGAAAATCTAATGTCTCATACTGATTCAATATGAACTGTAGAAATCTAATATCTTTAATCTGATAATATGTTCAGATGGCGAGCACGAGGCCTGGCATGGACTCTTCCTCCGACTGCGGGAGGCCGCTCTGCCAGAGGGGAAGACACAGCAAGGAAGCAGGATTAGGTTTAAATTCCGTGACAATCAAAGAAGTGTTGAAATACTCTCGGAGTTGAGTAACCACCCCATTCTCCACAGTCCAGACGTGAACCCAGTAGAGGGATTCGTCCTCGAGACCTTCCACGAATACTTTGTTGGCTAGCGGGGTGACAGAGTCGGGAACAAACAAAAGGTGCTTACGGTGGGATCGACCGGTGAGAAAGCGCATCAAATGCTGGCAATGGGGCGGACCATGGAACCACCACTCCAAGTCGGGGGCCAAGATCCTGTGCACCGTTTCTGCGTCGCCCAAGCCTAAGGCATCGTACAGCTGGCTAACCAACGCTCCATTTCTCTCGTTTTCTTCTTCCACATGTGACCAGTGGGAACTTGAGCTAGCCAGTTTCAGCGACTGGGATGAGAGCAAAGTGAAAGCAGAAGTTGAAGGGTTTATGAAAAGACTTGTCTATTTATTACCTAAAATGGTAAGTGAAATGTGAACTCAGGACGAGGAGCGAGTGGCATGGGAAATGTCGGTAGGGCCCACCGTGACGTAGGCGGAAAGAATGCGTTACAGGTGTCGGTTTGTCCTGTTCGTCGTGGGCATATTCTTGTGAAAGGGACTGGACATTTCCTTTTCCTTGCATTTTATATGGCTTTGGCCCGCGCCGCACTCAACTGAAATGCAAGTGTCAAGAAGCTTTTTGTATGCCACGTGGCCACTTCGTTGGAAGACAAAAATTTTCATGACGGACGCGACGGTTAAGTGTGTCGCCCATAAGGAGATGAAATGGTTTTTTACTAGCATTTGTTTCGTCTTCACGTGGTCCTTGTGAAAGTGGACAAAATAAACAATACCTACGAATTAAAAATATTAAATATTATTGGATTTTGATTGTGTAATATTTTCCATCCATATGATATCAATATAGTAATATTATTGGATTTGGGTTGTATAATATTTTTTTATTAATCTATGATATCAATATATTAATTTTATTGGATTTTGAGTGTGTAATATTTTCACCAACATATGATATCAATATTGTAACAATATTAGAGTTTGGCAGTATAATATTTTTCAACGTATGATATCAACATGATAATATTATTGCATTTTGAGTGTGTAATATTTTTCACCAACATATGATATTAATATTGTAACATCATTGAATTTTGACAATATAATATTTTTCATCAACGTATGATATCAACATAATAATACTATTGGATTTTAATTGTATAATATTTTTCATCAACATATGATATCAATGTAGTAACTTTTTCGAATTTTGATTGTGTAACATTTTTTAACATTAGGAAGAAAATATGGCAATGCAAATTGCTTCACAAGGAGATTAATACGAATACTTGTTAACAAATCAAAAAGTAGAATTATTTTTTTTATGGAAAACAAATATTTATCTTTTACAAAGTTAAGATGCAATTATTTTAACAAAAAAATATCTTAAAAATGAGTTATTGTCAATCTTAATGATTGAGAAATTTCACTCTTTTTGAGGCCTTCACATTGTTTGAAAAAATGAGTACTTTTAAAAGAATAAAATATTAGGAATTTAAATGTATGGTGTACTAATATCTAATACGATGTTCTATTACATGACAATTGAAAAAATATAGTAATATTTTTTATACAATTTTGATTTGAACTAGCAATTGCAATATTGCACAATCTTAAGAACATTACATAACTTGTATCAAAATAATAATATTGGTTTAATTATGGTAGATAACCTTCAGCAAGGCAGCATGAACCTTCCTATTTGAAAGGTTTAGGGCCAATATGAAAACTACCAAGCTTTCAAAGGTGTGACAACAACACAAGAAAAACATGAAATATTTTTGCCTAGAAATATTTTATAAATTTTCGAGATGCCTAATAATTAGAAGCTCATAATGGCTTACTACCAAGGCAAGGCATAATTTTGTTCACAGAAGGAACTTGCCAGTTGGAAAGGTTGAAGCTTGGAGTAATTTTAAGGATGACTAAAGGGAGTATCTTGTAGAGCAATCTTTCCATTGTTACTTTGATATCATGTATGGGTAGTCAAATTCAAGGGCAAACCAACTAGTTACTTATGTTGATACACTAACAGGTTTGGGTAATTACTAGTCTTAGGAAAATTATAGTGTGGCATCTTCATCAAATTGTGGCAAGATAATAGGATTTAACATGTGTATAATAGCTCCAAAAAACCTAAAAAATATTGTGGTGGGTATTCAAATCTGATTTTCTTTGAGATTGTTAATGCCATTCCTTTCAAATATAGAGGGAATTATTCAAATAGATGCATGAAGAGTGGTACAATCAAAATTTGTGAGTTGCTTCAGTGAGACACACATCAATATGAAGAGTGTGTGAGATAGAGGATTGCGATTATAGCTGTTATTTATTTTACTTTTTGTTTCCCTCCTCAAGATACATTTGACAAATGCAAAGTGAATTTAAAACATCTTTGGTTATTTTGTGAGTTACATGTACGACTTTAGAAACTTTCATATGCAATTATGGAGGCTTATGGAATACCTCACCCATTGGACCTTGTAGAAAATTATGACATTATTAATATTCATGTTGATGTACTTGTTGGCCTAAAGGATAAAATCATGCAATTGTTTCATTTCTGGTTCTAGAACTATTGTTTGAAGATACTTTATGTTGTTTCCATGACTATGAGGGATTCCCCAAATTGTATAAGGGAAAAAAATAAATAAATTCCAAGGCTAAATAGTGGGACCAACCAAAACCAGTTTTATTCACCCCTTTACATAGTGGTATACATGTGAAAAGAAGCTTGAAGGCATAGGATATGATTTGACTCCTCTGATAGTTATTTCCAAAATGCAAAGACAATTAATCTCAAAAGAAGAGAAATAGATCATTTTGGTTTTTGGCATGTTTTTTATTCTATGCACTCATCTATGAGGAACTTGAGGAAGCATTTGTTAAAAGCAAGGTGAAACTAAGCTACAATTTTAACTTATGTATATGTATTCAAATATAAAAATAAGATTATTAAATAAAATTATATGTATGTGATTGTACATTCACCATAATAGAAAAATCAAAAAATAAATATGATACCAAATATACATGGAGAAACCCTTTCAAGAAAAAACTCCACATGAAAAAGGAGGGCAAGTATATTATTTATCTTCACAAGAGAGATACAACACAATACACTTCCTTGTTGATCTCCTACAACATAGATGCTTTTGTACACCTATAAATAACACACAACTAAACTACAATCTCATGGCTCCAATTTATAGAACTTCTGGGAGGAAAAACCACAATGGTAAACTAAAACAAAAGGTTTTGTAACCACTTACAAAAGGCCTATGCCCCTTCCTTGGAAGACAAAGAGTTGTGATAATAAATTAATTAATATACACAAGGCTTCAACATGGTCACCTAATCCATAGCCTCTTCATCTTCTACCATTCATGATGCTCCATTGACTATTCAAATTCTAGATGGAGAACCAATGGACACTTGTTTTCCCTTTTCATTGTGGGAATATTCTTTTGAAAGGGACCGTAAATTTATCTTCCTTGAATGTTATATGGCTTTGGCCTATGCCACACTCAACTGAAATTCAAGTGTCAAAAATGTTTTTCTATTCCACGAGGCCACTTCATTGGAAGAAAAAAATTTACATGAAAGAGGCAATGGTTAAGTGTGTCACCAATAAGGAGATGAAATGGTTTTTTACTAGCATTTGTTTCATCTTCATGTTGGAAACAAGCAACATCGAGAGGGGGGGTGAATCAGTGTTGTGCAAAAATTAAATTTATTATTCTAGTCTTTAACTCACTTAAGCTTTCAACAAAAGAAATATGCATGAACATAAAGCAAACAATCACAACACCATAAAACCAAAAAATTTACGTGGAAACCCTATTATGGGAAAAACCATGGTGGATGACCAATCCACAATATAATTTGAGTATACCCAAAAGAAAGATTACAAAATGGGAATGCACTTGTATTTAGTCACACTACCTAGAGTTCACTACTCAAGATAAAAATGCTCACTTCCTTACAATGATTTGGATTAGATCCAAAAGAATAAATTGAAGGAATAACATCTACAAATGCTTGATTATAGTTTCGGTTAACCTCAACTAATTCAACAATTCTGCTTTGCTTTGCACAAACTTGCACTACAAAAACATTGATGCACAAGTGAAACTATGCATAATCGCTTAATCTACCTTCTGATAATCACAAACACCCTTCAACACACCTTTCATGCACACAAAATGATATAACTGATCACTGATATATATCTACAACAAAGGATTTAGTCGCTACAAGTCAGCTTCATTAAAACTTAAAAATATTAGCAATTGTCGACTCAAATCTTGAGTAATATCCAATGCGCATCCACAACAGTCATTCACAAATTATCTTGGACCCAAAACATAATGATCAAATATAGAAATATTTGAAGAAACATTCCTTGAATATCCACAACACATTATATCAACTTAGTCGGCCACAAAACACTGATAAACTGAAAGATATCAACCGGATCTCCAAACTTACACATAGCTTGGTACGAAGCACTAAGATTTCTTGATAACATAAGAATATACTAATGAACCTCCCATGAGTCCACAACTCAAAATAGTAACAAAAAATCTGCACATGAATCGATGATCACCAAATTGCTGGATGCTTTGTTCTTTTGACTGTTTGCAAACTATCTACCAGTGGGAGAAAATGATGACGTGTGGATTAGTCACCGACTAGGGTTTCCATCAATGACAACACCTAAAATAATTTGCAATGTCTCTTGCCAACAATCTAGCCCATTGGCATTGATGGCAACACTTAGTGAAAAATGACTAAGTGTCAGATCAATACCACCATGAACTACACCGCCACTTCAAAAATCCAAAAAGAAACTTTAGCCTCAACTCAAAAATGTAACTCCCCCTAAGATGAATACACATTTTTCACTGTACAACTCTCCCCCTTTGACATCAATGGAAAAATTGGCGACCCAAAAACAAAATTTCAAAACTGTACAAGCATAACCTAACTTACACAAATTTGAAGACATCCACAAAATTCTTCTTCAACACACTTAAATTTGTGTCCAAAACCTTTTTGAAACTCTCCAGAGGGTATGTGCAGGATCATGATGGGCCAAAAATTGGCAATATGATGGGTATATATAGGGTATGTGGCTGATGACACTTTTTTAAACCCAAAATTGATGAAAAGAAAAGGGTTTTAAAGGAGATTTTAGCTTTCCACCAATATAAATTATATTTTATTTTGAATTTAATAAATAATTATTATTTATTTTCTATTTGAATTATGACTAAAGTCTTAATTGATAGGTTGATTAAAAACATCTATAACTTTCAAACAATATCACATTTTTTAATCAAACATGTGTCACATTCTCTCTGCTTTTGCATACTATAGGATTAAAAAGAAAAATTGAATTTCATGAAGTTTTGACCAAGTTAAGGTGGTCAAACATATGAGTTTTTATATTTTTAAAAGTTGTAATAAAAAAATCATAATTAATTATTTACTTGGAAAAAATTACAAAAAATGCATCACATCGTGAAATGATTCCTCTACCTAAATAAATAAAATATTATAAAAAATATTATCATTTTAAATTGTGGTTAGGGTGGTCAGACAGACACCTACTTATTTTTTCCCTAAAATTTAAGTACTACTGCATTGAAATTTCAAAATTTCACCAAATAGATTTTTTTTTTTAAATAAACCTAGCATTTTAGAAACTACATTCAATTTTCTATAGATTCTATTCTTACACATTTTTGAAATAATATAGATAACTTATTCAAATTTTTATGTCAAGTTTCCTAACTCTAATTTTTCTAAATTTTTTACCACTTAAGGGCCTATTTTTTCCATGATGATCCTGCACATGCCCTGGAATTGTTATGTTACCACAAAGTAAATAAGACAAGATTTCTACAGCTTCAAGATTTACTGGGTCATGAGTTACCATAGCATCTTTGGCCTCTTTTAATGCTTTTACCATTATTTCAATCTTTGGACTAATTAGTCCTCTGAGTTCACATGCTCTCCCTACAATCTTTTCATTTTCATGCTTCAAACTCCTTATTTTTTCAAGAAAAGATATTACCTGACCTTCATGGTCACCAACATTACCGGCTAATGGATCAAAAGCATCAGAAACGGTAGCCAACTATTTTTCAATATCCTTCACCTTTTTTCTCATTGGCTTTAGTTAATTTTGACAAAACTAAACATGACTTATACACTTTTCCACCTTCAACTAAAGTATCTTGAATATTTCTCATGCAGGTGGCTAGCAGAGTTTTATCTTTTGCAATTAGTTCTTTCAAACCACCAAATCTCTTTTCCTTAAACTCCATCTGAACTTTAATCATGGCTGATTTTTCAAAAGATTCAAAGTGAGAACTTACAAAATTTATGAGCTTCTTTAGCTCACCAGAAGAGGAACCAAATGGATCCTTAACATGAGTAGGCATTAATTAATGTAGGACTCCAAATGCAAGGCTTAGCAATTCACTATCCTCTATGTGAGACTTCAAAATATTCTCACTGGCCTTAGCTTGAGCAATTGAAGTGAACTTCATCATCTAAATTGGGGATAAAGTAGATAGATTTATTGAGATTTCATCCAATTCAAGATCAAACTCTTCTTGTTGTTCCATCAGAGATTTCTTCACTACCTTGGCAGTGTCTCTTGCCTCCACTCTGATTTCCTTGACTTGAACCTTTTCTTCTTCAACCTTTGGTTCTTGAGAGACTTTTTTTGTATTTCCTATAAGCACTTCAACTTCTTCATTTTGTACCTCCTTCTCCTCAACAAATACCGCCTTAGGAACTTCAGTTTCCATAGGTATTTCTATATTTTCCACATCAAGAGGAATCTGAAAATCCTCAGCATCTGCATTCACTTCCTCATTTTCTGGAACAATTTTAGTATTTACTTCCTCAACATTAATCTTATTCTTTAATAGAAACACTTCCATTTTTTTCTTGGTTTCATTAACAACATCAATAACCTTCTCATTCTTCACAGATTTCAAGATTGGAAGTCTACTAGTGTAATTCAGACCCATGATTGCACATATAACCTCTTTCATAATTTTAAATGGCACATCCAACCACATGAACTTGACATGAACATGGCTCAGAACATATCACACCCATTCATTTTCTTCAAATATGGGAAATTTTGCAAACTACATGAACTTCTTCTCTTTTAGGGCTTTAAATTTTGGCTTTATAGTAAAATCCTCTCTAATTATATGATGGGAATATAGATTCATAATTTGAGAGCTTCCTAATTCTTCAATATTGGCATGTATATAAGCCCTGATATCTTCATTATGCAATACTCTGTACGGTACAAATGAAAATGCATTTAAGGGCTCAGTCTCAACAAACTTATAAGGATGCCATTTGAACTTTGGATGGGGTCTGTCCTTGACTTCGACTACTAGAGGAGTGGAAATGATTGCAAATTCACAAATTCACAGGATTTTCAATAAATAATTTTTTGTCGGATCGAGGTTTGATCACAAAACCTTCTTCATGCTTGAATCTCTCCACAATTCAACAAAGTTCACTCCAGGGCTCCCCAAACTACTTTCCTCCAAAATGCAAAGTGACAAATGAAGGATGAAAATGTTATTTTATTGTTCACACACCTAACCCTTTTTGTTGCAATAAATGCTTTTAACCTAATTCATCTAGTTACCTTGTTTCCATGTACTGAGATATATGATTCTTCTGTGGATCTCCAAAACTCTATAATATTGCTTCCAGTTGGTTGAACAACATTTGAAAAGTATCAATTCACTTACTGGACTTGTCCACATTCTAGTATCAATTTCCTACAAGGGATTAAAAGATTTTTCTGACAGATCCCCCTAGGCTAAAGGCCTAAAACTAATTCCTAGAGGAATTACTAGAAGTAGATTCTAGTGCTGGCATATTTTCTTCAATAGAGGGATTCTTCTTCACCCATTTCTTTTGCATTTTCCTTCTAATCACATCTGTAGTGACTTTACATTTTCCCTTAACATCCTATTGCATGTTATGTTTTATCGGACCTCTTTTGTTCCAATAGAATCTAGCATTGAGGCCAAATTTATTGTAGTTGTAACACACAATATTTCTCTATCTAGGCCAATTGTTCCATTGAGTTTTTCTTGATCTACATTGGTTGGAAATATGCCAAAATCTATTGCATTCATAGCATCTAACATCTTTATGAAATTTATTCATCACAACTCTACATTCACTTGACTTATGACCATACTTATAGCAATTAAAGAAATGGCTTGAGAATGATGGTCCACTTGTGTTCATCTTGCTCCTACATTGAAAAGCCATATGAATAACTTTTTTGCAAAAATAACAATAGTCATTGAATCTTTGAGCATTTGGTTGTCTTCCTTGATTCCTTCTAGCTCCATTCATCCGATTCCTTGCCTGAATCTCCCTTGTCCAGATTTCTTTTGTCTAGATCCAGAACTTTCTCCTTCTTCATATCCAAGACCTCACCTGTCACCATTAGTCCTTTGTCCTTTGACCAATTCATCAAGTTTGGTCGAGCTTGCTTGAATTTCTCCTTGTAGGGTATGTACAGGATCATCATGGAAAAAGTAGGCCCTTAAGTGGCAAAAAAATTAGAAAAATCAGAGTTAGGCAACTTGACGTAAAAATTTGAATAAGATATTTATATTATTTCAAAAATATGTAATAATAGAATCTATAGAAAATTGAATGTAGTTTCTAAACTACAAGGTTTGTTTAAAAAAAAGAAATCTATTTGGTGAAAAATTGAAATTTCAATGCAGTAGTACTTCAATTTTAGGGAAAAAATAAGAAGTAGGTGTATGTCCTGACAACCCTAACCACAATAAAATGATAATATTTTTTATAATATTTTACATATAAGTAGAGGAATCATGTCTCGATGTGATGCATATTTTTTGTAATTTTTTTCCAAGTAAATAATTAATTGTGAATTTTTATGACAAACTTTTTAAAAATATAAAATTGTATGTTTGACCACCTTAACTTGGTCAAAACTTCATGAAATTCAAATTTTCTTTTTTTTTTAATCCTATAGTATGCGAAGCATAGAATGTGATGCATGTTTTGGATTCAAAAAATGTGATACCATTTGAAAGTGATAATTTTTTTCAATCAGTCTATCAATCAGTACTTTAGTCGTAATTTGAATAGAAAATGAGTAATAATTACTTATTAAATTCAAAGTAAAGCATAATTTATATTGGTGGAAAGCTAAGAATATCTTTTAAAAACCCTTTTCATTTCATCAATTTTGGGTAAAAAAAATTCGTCAGCCACATACCCATCATATTGCCACTTTTTGGCCCGTCATGATCCTACACATACCCTATACTCATTTGCAGTAGTGAGTTCATTTCTAAGATAATCAAGTTGTTTTTCAAGTACTTTCTCATTGTTTTTAGATTTCCCTAGTTCATTGTCCAATCAGCTGCATTATTTAGATTTTTCTTTCAAGGATTGTGCAAGTTTTTCTTCATTCTTCTTTATATCTTCAATCTCCTTGGTCATCTTCATCATGACAAATTCCATCTCACACTTCAGAGCAACATTTTCTCTAGAAAAAATTTCACATTTTTCTATTTTCTCCTTCAAGGCATGAATCAGATTGCACTTCTTTTTCCATCTCCCATGAAAACTGGTTATTTTCAGAAAACAAAATTTAAAAAAAGTGATGCACACCGTATAACACAACTTTTTTTCCATGAAGGATAAAATTCTAATTATTTCAAATTTAGGTTTGTAACTCTGATATCTAGTGTGCCCACTTGGTTAGATAGTTTTCTATTTAATTTTTTTTTCTTTAAACAAGTTTCGAAGTCAAACCAATTACAATTCAAACATAGCATGACCATATAATGCGTAACTTTTTTTGTATATATCGAAATTCAATTTTTTTTGTTGGATCAAGGACTTCAATATCTGGTGCACTCTTATTTTTCAATTTTTTTTTGATAATCTGCTATTTTTCCACATGTGCAGAATAGAGACCTTCATTTTCGATGAAAAATGTATGTTTAATAAAACTAAAAAAACAAATACATAATAAAACCAAAACATATTAAAACTATATTCATTAGATAGCTCGTTTTGAGGACTACCTAATTCCAGTTGGGTTTGTGAACACTCTTCCATTTTCATCCTCAACCCGGGCTTCAAATCATAAAAATTTAGGGTTTTTTTGTGTTTCAGGGGGAGAATGAGGAATAAGGGGAGTTCGTACGAACCACTAGGGGTTCGAGTGAACCCCCAAAGGTTCACTCAAACCAAGGTTCATTCGAACCCCCTTCAATATGCATTTTTATTTTGGTTTTTGGGCAAGAAATGTGGGCCTAGTAATTAATGGGTTTTCTCAAACCCTAGTTCGGTTGAACCCCTTTTTGGTTTGGTCGAACTTGTAGATTCATCCAAACCCCTAAAACTAATTTTTTTGACATGGGGTCATTTTTTCTTAGTTTTCCTTCCTCCATCAAATTGTAAACCACTATTGTGGCTTCACCCACATAGCTTGGTATGAGGCACTATGATTTCTGAATAACATTTAAGAAATATACTGATGAACCTCCCATGAGATCCACAACTCAAAATAGTAATAGAAAATATGCACGTGAATCGATGATCACCAAACTTCTGGATGCTCTATTCTTTTAACTTTTTGCAAACTGTCTGTCAGTGGGAGAAAATGATGACGTGTGGATCCATCACCAACTAGGGTTTCCATCAATGGCAACACTTAGAAGCATTTACAGTGTCTCTTGCCAACACTTCATGGGGTCCTTGCGAAAGTGGACAAAATAAACAATACCTAAGAATTAAAAATACTAAATTTTCATAGTTCATGATATAAATATAGTAATATTATTGGATATTATTGTGTAATATTTCCCATCCACATATTGATATTATTGGATATGATTGTGTAATATTTTCCATCCACATATGATATCAATATAGTAATATTATTGAATTTTGAGTGTATATTTTTTCATCAACATATGAACTAAAAATATTAAATTTTCATGATTCATAGTATTAATATAGTAGTATTATTGGATTTTGATTGTGTAACATTTTTCATTCACATATGATATCCATATGGTAATATTATTTATTTTTGAGTGTATAATATTTTTCATCAATGTATGATATCAATATAGTAATATTATTGGATTTTGAGTGTAATATTTTCTCATCAACATATGATATTAATATAATAACATTATTGGATTTTGATTATATAATATTTTTCATCAATATATGATACCAACATAGTAATATTATTGGATTTTCATTGTGTAATATTTTTATCAACATATGATATCAATATAGTAATTTTTTGAATTTTATTTGTGTAACAAATAAAAAGTTAGAATTTTATAATGAAAAGCAAATGTAATATTAAAATACCACCAAAAACATAATAAAAATTTAGGTCCTAGGCCTAAGTAAGCTTATGACACACATTCTCCAATGATAAGTGTTATGTTATGGCATTAATGAATTTTGGGTTTTCCTCTTTGGAAATTGCAATTAATTAGGCTTGGATTCAAATTAAAGGGGCTAATTAAGGAAAATTAACCTCAATTAATTAATAAGGCCTTAGAAATGAGTGTGAAAGTGTAAAGATACACTTTACAATACCACATTAAGCCACAATTAAGTCCATTTATTATTAATAGGGCCCTAAACTTAATGTGAATATGTAAAATACATATTATAGCACTAAATTAAGGAATCATTTAATTCATTTTATTATTAACTATTCCCAAATTATGTGTGAAAAAGGGATACTTTTTCCTACACTACATTTAGCCCCCACTTTAGTGAGAGGATGACCCCATGTCAAATTCACACTAAAGTAAACACTAAACACACATATGTATGCGGTAATTGCAAAGAAACTCAATCATACAACATCAAAGTCTAGAAGAGAGGGAGGCAGATCAAGTTTGACCATCCAACGCAATGCAGAACATGTCTAGGCTATTTTTCCAACCCGTTCACAAGAAAAACTCGATGTCCACTATGTAAATGTCACACACACACTCATATGAGCTAATAAAACCTAGGTCGTCCACTAGGTGAGCCCCCAATGGGTGGAAAATGAGAGAATCTTATTAGGCTCCCATACCATATCAAAGTTATCTGCCCAACTGCTTCAATAAGGCACCACAACACGAAAATTTGAGCTTCACAAGGCCTAACAAGCTGCATTATGCTAAGCACTCATGAAAATGGGAAAGGATTTACTAGCAAGCAAGGTGTGTTATGCTTGGTGGCCTTGAAGGAGGGGTTTGAGCTTCACAAGGTTAACAAGTTGTATTATGCTAAAAAATTATGAACATGGTTATGGGTAATGATTTTTTCAAAGGGACTTTGCTTAGTTCATGTAAGGTCTCTTTTTAGGGATCATCATTGCTAATATCTCCAAGAGAGGACACGTCTAGAATAAGAGAATCACAACTTAAGGAATGAAACATGTAGCATCACCACTAAGAGGAAAGTTGTATGCGAAGAAATATCATGCTCTTAGAGGACATCAAACCTAATGACACCACCAAGAAAATGATGCATCACAAGAATAAAGAAAATCACACAAAGAAACATGAGTGTAGATGTACGCCCCCACTTTAAAGTAATTTCTAACACCATTATTGCAAGCAATAGCTTTAAAGTAGAAAATATTCAATGCTAACCATAAAGAAGACATGAGAGCTTATTCGACAAGCCCTATTCCAAGTCGTATGTTCCTGAATGAAACTACATCATGAATAAGGGGTTGCCCCTAAAATACAATGCTAAATATAACATGGAAATACACTACTTGTATGCTAGTTATTATAGAAAAGATAAATTGGGAAAAAGTGAGCCCAAAACAAAAGAGAAAAGTACAAGGTATGCAATTTTAACCATTACAATTTTCCCCCTAACTTTGACTTTCATGCAAACTACTATGAAGATGCACCTGTGAAAGTAGGTCAAGTAGTTAGTGCATGAAAGAAAAATATTTTCAAACATTTATAAAGGATATGGATAATGATCCATTTTGTGCATTCTCATTCCAATAAGTGATCCATCTTTAAAAATATAAAAGAAAACATTATTTAATGAGTAATATTTCTCAAGAATTTTAAATTTAGACATTAGCATAACTATGTAACAATGTCATCAATCTTAATCTAAGTGAATTTATTAAACAATCTTAATATTTCTCAATGAAACATGGAACTATAGATTCATGAATCTTGTCATTATAACCAATAAAGGATGTGCCTCAATGAAACATCAAAACACATTCTCTTGCAATGACAAAAGATTAATACATAGGACTTTCAATGAGTCATCATATCTAGAAAAACATAATGTATGAAATCTATTAGGTCATTGTAACCATGAGCATGCAATGTAGATTGTGTGGATAATCACTATAAGGTCATAATCATGATTTTTTATTGGTATTTTAATATTTTCCCTCAAATTGGTTGCTTATAAAGAGTGCAAAGAATTAGAGGAGAGGAGAATGATTAAATGCAAATGACAATATTATGATAAAACCAAATAGTATTTAAATAGGCATCACCATTAGCATTGTGTGTCAATCAATCAATATCATATAGTGGGATGGTAATGTAAGAACATGCAATCAAAGTAATAATATGCCCCAAGGTTGATTTTAAAACAATGAAAATTCTTATGGAAGCATGAGATCTCAAAGATGGTGATTAATTGGTATAGTTCTTTAAATGGATCAATCTAAGTAGGAGAAACCTAGGAGAATATGTGAGAGCTTCTTATTATAAATTAAGAGATGACACTATCCCTTAAAAATCTAATTTTAGAATTATTTATAGTAAAATGAAAATTTATAAGGAAGAATATATAATTATCTATGGATGGGGTACCTTATATAGTATAATGATGTACACATGTACATATTTAGTTTGGGTATGGAAATATTAACCCACACTTATAGTGATATATATAGGGTCACATGAATGAGGGAAACAAAATTAGCTTCCTTATATGGGTGATGGGGTGGTTCTTAGAGAACATGACTCTATATCAAAGGGGCCACATTATTGTAAGAAGTGCTATCCTATAGCCACTAGATGGGGATGACCATCATAATTTTTATCTCGGTTTAGGATTATATGTTTCAAAGACATCACCATTACATACAAGATCATAAATCCCTCTATGAACATGATGAGGCTATAGTAAAGGATATAATATTCGTAGTGGAATATAAAAATAGTACATCACTAGTATAAAGGAGAGGATTGGTTTAGGTGTAACCAGTTACGAGGTTTTTGTTGATGGTCAAAAGTAAAACATCAACATTAAAACACAACATCTCTACTTTATTTCTGCTAAAAAAGACAAATGATCTCAAACCACCCATCTTCCAAGGTCTCTATAGTTGGTTCTCAACTGTACTATTATCCTTCAGTAGTCCATGCAACCATAATATTCAAGGGGCCTACTGGTAAATGAGTACAAATTGAGTAGTATGAACTAATTTAACATTTTGGGGGTATAAATAAACAACAAAAGATAGATCAAAGCCAAGGACAACAAAGCATGAATATAGATTTATTTTAATTTAGACATGCAATTCTTATAATGAGAACTTTCCTAATTAACCAAAACTATTGAAAAATACAATTCATGAAACAAACCATACTATTGCATCCATTCACAATGCATATTTAAAGAATAAAACCATTCATCATCACTTTTTTTTTAACATTTTCATTAACAAAATGCTAGAAGCTCATTACCAAAATTAACAGATCAACAAATATCAAGAAATATCATCCACAGATAATGCAATAAAATGGTTTCAAATTCAGAGTCTTGTATTGATTTCCATCAAATAAGAAGGGTGATCCCACAAAGCTGGTTTACAATTTCTAGGAAATTCTAATTTTTGTTGAAATCACATATTTTTAGAAAATATAATGATTTAAGCCTTAAAAAGTTCCATTTAAATCATTCCAATTGAATATGGTTTGATCAAACTACCTTAGATCAAACCCCCTTGGATAGAACCCCAGTAGTTTTAAACCATACCTATAATATAGTCTCCTTTACACCTATCAAAATGCTGATAAAAACCCACTTTTGATTTAGCTTTTGGGGGATCAAATGAATTCATTTAAAATTTATTTTTTGTAAGTGTGTAGTCCTTATTATAAGCTTCCAAAAATGTATAATTTTAAATAAATTTAATTTTATTATTATATTCATTTTTTATTTCTTGTGAATGTAGGTTTTTCACCAAAAATCAAGCTCTCTGTTCTACACATGTGGAAAAATAGAATATTATCAAAAAAAAAATGAGTGCACCAAATATTGAAGCCTTTGATCCAACAAAAAAAAATTTGAATTTTGATACATACAAAAAAAGTTGTGTTATACAATCCCCCTATGTCTGAATTGTAATTGGTTTGATTTCGAAACTTGATTAAGGAAAAAATATTCAATAAAACACTATGAAACCAATTGGAAGCATAGATATTGTAGTTGTAAATCTAAATTCAAAAAAAAAACCTTCATGGAAAAAAAGTTGTGTTATACGGTGAGTGTCACTCCTTAAAAATGGTGTTTACTGAAAAAAACTAGTTTTCAAAGAAGATGGAAAAAGAAATGCAATCTAATTCCAAAAATTTTGAAAAAAATATATTTAGAATCTATAGACAAAATGTCACAAATCACTAGTTTGCATCATCTTCAAATTCCTCACAGTTTAGCCAGTATAGGTGCCTGAAAGTGAAGATTTAGTTAGAAAAAATTAGTTCAGTGTCCAGTTTGGCCAAAAATTGTAAACTAGTATTGTGGGATGACCCAAAAACATATATGCACAACAAGATGTGTTGGCATACGAATGACCATTGTTTATCAACATCATTGTTAAACTAACAAATTTCTGAAAAATAAAACTACTTGTATTAAAAAAATTGTAAAAGTGTTTGAGTATCTTGCATAAAAGCTGTGAAAGCTATAAATTGTATCTAATCCTCTAGGTAGCCAATCTGACTTCAATTAGCCAACCTTTACAGTGAGGAGAGAATTCTAAAATATAGAAAAAATTAACACTAATTTCTCCTATCAAAATCAAGATCCACAATCTGGGGCCCAAATCCACAATTATAGGGATGCCTAGTTAACTCCAAGTGTTGTCTTTGCCGAAACTATAAGTGTTGAAAGGTATGCCCTATATCTATTTAACCAAAATATGACTAAGAGTTCTGACTTCATTCTCTGCTGATCAACATACCCAACTTCTGACTCACCAAAACTAATATGGAGTCATCTATTTGCTCAAAAATTTACATGGAAATGCTACTGTCCCAAAAAGGTGTCAGACCTACTTGTCCTCCTCATGAGGAATCTCGTCATACTCAACATAATTGAAGAAAATATACTTCAACGTATCATCATTAGGTACATCGACCTAGTCAACTTTAAACTTTGAGTACCTTCAAATTTCTTCTCTATTGCAGCAACAATTTCCCTCAGCTCACTGTTGTCCATGATTGCCCATTGCATGTCACATCTAGTGTCTAGCAGTATATCCATGAGTGTTAACTCAGTAGTATCTTCTTCCTTCATCATTTTATCAAGTCTTACCTCCCAAGCATCTTTTATTTCCCTAATGATTCAAGTCTCTGATCTAAAGATAAAGTTTTATCAATGGGTTTTGCAATAATATCCTCAAAGATGCCTACATGTTCACATATTTCATGAATTCACTTGAGCATGGCTATTCTTTGTTCAATGAGATTCTATGTTTTAAAAACAGACACATTAATAGACTTTGAAATATATTCAGGGCCCTCATCAGCCAAAATCTTTGACTGGACCAACTCTTCATCGGAAATTTTAGCAATCACCTTCAGCTTTCCTAAGTACCTCCTTAGCTTCGCTTCCTCTTCCCACCATTTCATTATAGATTATTCTAATTCTTTAACCAAAGAAAGGCTTGTATAATAGTGCTTAAATCCTTCATCTAGATGCTCATCCATATCAAACTTCAAAACATTAAACCAATTATCAAACCATGTGGCCTTATTTTTAATTTCACTCAACCCATCCACCTCCTTGTGGCTCATCAAAACAAGGATCTTCAATGGTGTGGGATTTTCAAGAGTGGATGGAATTAACTCCTTTAGAAAATCTTTCATCTTTCCCACTTGAGCCTTAAGCTCATCTTTAGTTTTCTTATCTTTGATTAACCTTGACTTGGTGGTGGTGGCAACAATATCGATCAAGTTTATCTATTGGTTTCTTGTATGTTTTCCCAAGATGATAGTAATTATTTGATAATCTTCATCCTATAATTCTTTGTCATCCTTATCAGCAATAGGAGTAGCAATTTCAGCTATCAAATCTCCCTTATCAGTCAATTTTGTGGAATGCAAAGTACGAGGTTTCTTCCTTGTTTTCACTTTGTCAACCTTGACTACCATCTCATCTCATGTCACCAGATGAGCTTGAGTCGAGTAGGAGCAATTGGCTGAGTAGTCACTTTTTGAACATCGAGAGGTGTCAAGGATGGAGGTGTAGAAGAAATTACCTCAATAGTTTGCTGAGAAGAAGCCTTTTGTTGATCCTCTTGTTCTTTCTATAACCATTCCTACTCCATTCTCTCATTTTGGGCTCTAATCACTTCTATCTTCTTCATTTCTTCCTCTTTCCTTGTAGCCTCCTATTCATATTTCAACCTTTGTTCCAATTCTCTTGCACGAAGATCTTCTTCTATAGCCTTTTCCTGCTCAGCTTTTTTGTTGTTGCTCCAATTCAAATTCAAGAGCCTCTTCTTCAACTTTATTTTGTGCCTCAACAACTTGCTTCTCTCGGGATAGCTCTTCAATTTTCCTTTTGTGTTCTTCTTCTTCTTGAGTTGACTATTTAGCAACTAGCCTTTGGGCACTTTCCATTAATTCCTCCTGCTCCTTTTTAGTCAAAACTTCATTCAGCTCTAACTCCTCACCATACAGGCTTTGAAGCTCAAACCCAGTTACTTCTTCTTGTTGGGAATAGGATGCCATTTAATTGAAATCCTAAACATATTTCATATATCTCCTAAGTCCTTGGAAAGTGATCCCCAACACTAGGATTAGAAAGAGATTAAATTCAAATGAAATGAACATGTAAATTGACATTTGCAATTAATTCTAAATCATAGGAATATGTGGGGATGCCCAAGAAGAGCTTCTACAAAATAGGAGCACATGGGGTGCCCACATGGAAGGTGGAACCCACCTTGAGTTTAGTTAACTATTTGGAGAAAATATAACACTTCAGTAACACATGTAAATATCCTAGAAGTTAGGGGTTGATGTTTACATGCATGGAGTTTAGTTTAGTTTAGTTTAGTTTATTTATGGTTCAGTTATCTTTAGTTAGTTTGAGTTGCATGTTAGTTGAATTTAGTTGACTTGAGTTGTATGCTAATGACTTGAGTTGCATGATAGATAATAGGTGGCTACATTCAGTTAGGTGGGGATGATCAATCATGCATCATGTTTGTATGAATTGATGGAGAGATATGTTTCTGTTAACAAAGATTGAATTGGACCCACATTGGGCGCCCAAGTTAAGATCTTAGAGTTAACACCTTTTGCATGAGAAGATATTTACAAGGTTGAGTTAAGTGGGCCTATTCTTGGGCGCCAACTTTGAGGAGAAGCTTGAAAGATATTTTCTTGGCCAGCGATCAGTTAGGAGTTTAGTTACTTGGGGTGCCTAAATTGAGGAGATATTGGATTTGACTTCTTGTTACACATTGAAACTCTACTTGAAAAGAATAGGCATAGGTTTTTGAGAGGAAGCTTTGTGCTTTGTAATTGACATCTCTTTGGAGTTTTCAAGGCTCATTATTGTCTATTAATTGTAGAAAGTTGAAGAGAATTTGATCAGATTTTATTGCAGGTTATGAAGAAGAATTGTTGAAGAAAAAAGAAGCATCTCAAGCAAGGATTGATACAAAATTATTGTAATCTTATTCTAAGGTTAAATAATACAAGCACTATTGATTTTGGTGGTGGATTTTTTTCCCAAAAGGGTTTCTCCACAGTATATGCTTTGTCACTTCTATCTTCTTGTTTCATTCTTCTACAATCTTCTATCTACTTCTACAATTGGTAAAATGAATCTAAAAAGATAATCATCCAAAAAATAAATTGCAACAAAGAACACTTAATTATATCTACAATCCCATAATTTTACAAGTTTTAAAGCTACATAATTACCTCCATTTTTCAACATTTGGTATCAGAGGTAATGGTTGGGTAGAGTTTGGGATGCCTTTCTCTTAAAATTTTGAAGGTTTTTTGGTTGTAGTGAGAGATTTTACGATTGTGTTATTTTTTATTTTGTAAAAGAAATGTGTTACAATGAGTGCTAATTCTCGTTTAGATATTGAAAGATTCAATGGATCTAATTATGAGATGTGGAAACTAAAAATGGAGGATATCCTTCAAGAGAGAGATTAGTGGTTAGCTATTTGTAATGAGACAAAGTCACCTACAATGATGTCAAATTAGGATTGGGCTAAGCTTGATAAGAAGGCAAGAGGGACCATAATATTATGCCTTGCTAATGGTGCTCTATTGAATATTTCAAATGAAACTACCACATATAAACCGTGGACGAGGATATGTGATATCTATAAAACCAAAATTCTTACTAATAAGTTGTATTTGAAAAGATAGTTGTACTTTTTAAAGATGAAAGATGGTGATTCTATTGCACATCATTTAAATGATTTTAATTTGATTCTAAGTTAGTTATCATTTGTATATGTAAAGCTAGAAGATGAAGATAAATGCATTTTGTTACTTTGTTCTTTACCAGAGTCTTGGAAAAATCTAATTGTTGCTATCAGTGGTAGTGGTGCAGATCCTAAGATGGACACTATAATTCATACTCTCCTATTGGAGGAGATAAGGAGGAAGTCTAAAACTGGTTCCCAAGATGCCTTGTTTGTAAGATGTAGGCCAAAGGAAAAGGAACCTAAGGGGGACAAGAAAGGAAAGGGTAAGTATAAAGGACGGTCTAAAATCCCTAGTAAGAGTAAGGTAAAGTTTTGGAATTGTAGAAAACCTGGACATGTAAAGAAGGATTGTAAGAGAAAGAAAAAAAGTTGTGATGCTTCTATAGAGAAATCCTCGGATGATAGTAATGATGCATTGGTAATTTCATCTAATACTATTTTTGATAACTCGTGGATTATTGATTCAGGTTGCTCCTATCATATGACTCCTAACAAGGAGTGGTTCACTAAGTATATTGCATATGATGGAGGGAATGTCTTCTTTAGAGATAATAGCACAAAAAAGGTTGTGGGAAAAGGAAAGGTAAAGTCGTGTTTCAATTATGGTGGGGTTAAGACCCTTAATCATGTTTTACATATTCCACGAATTGCTAGAAATCTAATTTATGTATCTAAGTTCAATGATTTTGGAATGCATGAGACATTTGACAAAGGTGGTTGCAGATTGGTGAAAGGGAATATGGTAGTTGCTAAAGGATCTATAATTGGGACTTTGTTTAAGCTGAATACCTCCAATTTAAATAAATCAACCAATGTAACTAAATTTGGAAATACATGTATGTTATGGCACTGTAGATTGGGCCACATTGGTGAAAATGGTCTTAGGGCCATTTTTAATAAGAAATTAGTTGACGGTATTCCTGATTATAATATTGGAAAAAATGATTTTTTGTGAGCATCGTGTGTTTGGAAAGCAATCTAAATCTTCATTTCCTAGTGGAACAAATAAAGCTAAAATATTATTAGAGATTATTCATTCATATGTAATGGGCCCTATGGATATTGAATCTATTGGAAAATCTAGATATTATGTCACATTTATTGATGATGTCTCAAGATACACTTGGATCTATTTTATGCATAACAAATCTGATGTGTTTAATAAGTTTAAAAAATTTAAGGCATTGGTTGAGAAAAAATCAGATCATAAGATAAAAGTGTTGAGATCAAATAATGGTGGTGAATATTGTTCTAATGAATTTGATGATTATTGCAAGCATATATAAACTGTAAGACAAAAAAATACTCCATATACAAGCCTCAACAAAATGGAGTAGTAGAAATGATTAACTGAACCTTAATGGAAAGAGCTAGGAGTATGCTAAGTAATGCTATGCTAGATCGGTGCCTTTGGGCTGAGGTTGTAAGTAATTCTTGTTATTTAATTAATATATCCCCTAGTTCATCTATTGAAGATAAAACTCCATATGAAATGTGGTCAGGTAGGAAACCTAGTGTTGCACATTTAAGGATCTTTGGTTGTGAGGATTTTTTTCATGTGTCTAACGAAAAGAGATCTAAGTTGGATCCAAAAGAACATAAATGCATATTCATAGGTTATGGTGAAAATTTAAAAGGTTACAAGCTTCAGAATCGTCTAACTTAGAAAATTTATTTGTCTAGAGATGTGATTTTTAGGGAATTTAGAGCTTATTCAAGAGAAGAACAACCAAAGGAGAAGGACACACCGCAAACAGTGCAGTTTGAGACATATACTGAGAAGCATGAAGATGCACATGCTGAAGAACAATTGGGTGGATTGGATGAGGATAGTTCATAGAGTTCTTCTGAGATAGATGCTCATGATGAGCATATTGAGGAACAAGAAGAAACCCCTCTGAGAATATCCACAAGACAACGAAATACCATTGATAGCTATAGCCCACCTAATTTTTGTTGTATATTTTCTTTGATGAGTAATAATGATGAACCTAGTTCTTATAGGGAAGCTTTGTCTTCAAATGAAAACAAGCTTTGGTCACAAGCTATGCATGAGGAAATGGAATCCTTGGATACTTGTAACACATGGGATCTTGAGAATTTGTCCAAAGGAAGAAATGCCATTGGTTGTAAATGGAAAAATTGGAGTAGATGGTAATCTTGAAAGGTACATGGCTAGATTAGTAGCCAAGGGCTACTCCCAAAGAGAGGGAGTTGACTTTAATGAAATATTCTCTATTGTTGCTAAATTAACTTCTATTAGATTCTTTTTATCTATTGTTGTTGCTTATGATTTTGAGATAGAGAAAATGGATGTGAAAAATGCTTTCTTGCATCAGAATCTTGATGAGGAGATCTATATGAGGCAACCTAATTGTTTTGTTGTAAAAGGTAAAGAAGAATTGGTTTGCGGGTTAAAGAGATCTTTATATGGATTGAAATAGTCACCGGGAATGTGGTACCAAAATTTTGATGCTTTTGCATTGAAAATTGGTTATGTTAGGAGTGAGGAAGATCATTTTATTTACATAAAATGTATTGATGACCAAATTTTAATTATTATCTTGTATGTTGATGACATGTTTATTGGTAACAACAAGGTAATGATCAAAGAATTGAAAGCACAACTCTCGAGCACATTTGAGATGAAAGATCTAGGGGTTGAAAAATATATACTTGGTATGGAGATTAGTAGAGATAGAGGTAAGTAATAGAAAGCTTTGCTTAAGTCAAAGAAACTATGTTGATACTATTTTGAAACAGTTTAATATGCAGGAGAGTAAACCAATTAATATTCCCTTACCAATTGGCATGAAGTTAAGTTTAGACATGAGTCTTAAATCTGATTTTGATTATGAGGGAATGTCTGAAATTCCATATGCTATTGCAATTGGTATTTTAATGTATGCAATGGTCTGTACAAGACTAGATATAGCCCAAGCAGTGGGAGTTCTAAGTAGGTTTATGTATAACGCTAGTAAAGAACATTGGACTTATGTTAAGAGGGTGTTTAGATATTTATGAGGTACTTCTAATTACTGTTTGTTTATCATGGTGCTAATGAAATTGATATTATGCATAGATCATTGGACATATAGGGTTTTGTTGATTCAGATTGGGAAAGAAACTTGGACAGTCGGAGGTCAACAACTGGCTATGTGTTTACTTTGTTTGGAGATGTGGTTAGTTGGATGAGTAAGAGGCAGCCCATGGTTGATTTTTCCACCATAGAAGCAAAGTACATGGCTGCTACACATGCCTCTAAAGAGGCAATTTTGTTATAGAGACTTGGGAAAGGTATTGGTTTTAATTGCAAGCAAATTAAACTTAAATGTGATAGTCAGAGTGCTATTTGTTTAGCCAAAAATGCTATGTATCATGCTCGTACTAAGCATGTTTATGTTTAGTATCAATTTTTGCGAGAAATGGTTGAGAGTGGGAAGGTATTGATTGAGAAATTTGACAGTTTGATCAATGTTGTTGATTATCTTATGAAACTAGTTCCTATAGATAAGTTATCTTGGCGCAGGAAGGCCATTGTCCTTGAGTCCTATACTTGATTTATAGTAATTATTCCTTGTTTAGAATAATTGCAATGTATAATTTAAAGTGGAAGAATGTTGGGAATATGATGCCATTTAATTTCAATCCTAAACATATTTCATGCATCTCCTAATTCCTTGGAAAGTGTTCCCCAACACTAGGATTAGAAAGAGATTAAATTTGAATGAAATGAACATGTAAATTGACATTTGTAGTTGATTCTAAATGGTAGGAACATGTGGGGATTTCCAAGAAGAGCTCCTACAAAATAGGAGCACATGGGGCACCCACATGGAAGGTGAACCCACCTTGAGTTTAATTAATTGTTTGGAGAAAAGATAACACTTCAATAATGCATGTAAAGATCCCAAAAGTTAGGGATTAATGTTTACATGCATGGAGTTCAGTTCAGTTCAATTCAGTATCAGTTCAGTTCAGACCAATTCAGTTTAGTTCAGTTTAGTTCAGTTATCTTCAGTTAGTTTGAGTTGCATGTTAGTTTACTTTAGTTCACTTGAGTTGCATGCTAATGACTTGAGTTGCATGATAGATAATAGGTGGCTACATTCAATTAAGTGGGATGATCAATCATGCATCATGTTTGCATGAATTGATGGAGAGATATGTTTTTGTTAATAGAGATTGACTTGGACCCACCTTGGGTGCTCAAGTTGAGATCTTGGAGTTAACATCTTTTGCATGAGAAGATATTTACAAGGCTGCGTTAAGTGGGCCCATTCTTGGGCAGCAAGTTTAAGGAGAATCTTGGAAGATATTTTCTTGGTCAATGATTAGTTAGGAGTTCAGTTTGGGGTGCCTAAATTGAGGATGTATTGGATTTGAATTCTTGTTACACATTGAAACTCTACTTGCAAAGAATAGGCATAGGTTTTTGAGAGGAAGCTTTGTGCTTTGTAATTGACAACTCTTTGGAGTTTACAAGGCTCGTTATTGTCTATTAATTGCAGCAAGTTGAAGAGAGTTTGATCAGATTTTATAGGTTTTAAAGAAGAATTGTTGAATGAAAAAGAAGCATCTCAAGCAAGGATTGATTACAAATTATTATAATCTTATTCTAAGGTTAAATAATACAGGCACTATTGATTCTGATGGTGGAGTTTTTTTCTTGAAAGGGTTTCTCCATGGTATATGTTGTGTCACTTCTATCTTCTTGTCTCATTCTTCTACAATTGGTAAAATGAATCTAAATAGATAATCATCCACAAAGAAATTGTAACAAAAACACTTAATTAGATCTACAATCTCATAGTTTTACAAGTTTTAAAGCTACATAATTTCCTCCATTTTTCAACACTTCTCTTGGTTCCTCCTCAACCTTCTTCAGGTATTCCTCCCATTTGAATCTTTATCCTTCCTGAGACAGAGTTATTTCGAAGTCTAAAGAAATAGGTGATTCTCTTACATCAATTATAGGGGGCCTCTCCTCTTCAATGGTTGCTACTCCTGACGTTAACGACATGGTAGTAGTTTCCTCAATTCGTGGAGGGACAAAAAAATGTCTTCAGAAACTTCTTCCCCATGATGTATAGCAGCTAAGGTTGTAGCACCAAAACCTGAAGTAACCCCAGTAGTAGCCACCTCATAAGTAATTTTTTCTTTTCACAAAGCATCATAAATTTGTTGTAATGAAATTTCCTCTTCTGTTGAGGTAGACTCTTCTGTGGTTTTCTCCACTACTGCAACACATTTCTTCAAAATTTTGTATTGCTTTGTCTCCATGGAGGACGTAGGTTCACTACTAGAACCTCTTTTCTTTGAATCCCTAACTCTTGGCTGCTTTAATTGAAGCTCAATCCATTTCAAACTTCTATCCACCACTCTTTGTGATATTTTATGGATCTTAGTCTCCTCTTTCTTTGCCCAATTGATGGGTTCCAAATCCTTAGTGGTTACTTTATCTATATCATATATGGGATCAAGTGTGATCCCATCATCATTAGTGCCTTAAAGAATATCCATTTTAACCTCAAAATATATCATCTAGGGAATTGTTAATCTTTCATGCCCCATTTTTATCGCTTCAAATTGATTCTGAAGGTTGGCCCAAAAGTCCTGAAGAAGTGGTTGATGATGGGGAAACTGAGAAGCTCACAACCCATACATTTTTATCCTTGGATAAAAGAACTTCATGTAAGTGTGTTGCTAGAAATTCAAAGCTTGAAATTATTCTATTGTTGTTTTACCCATTATTGAAGAGGATCAAGAATAAAATCCCAATTTCATTGGGCAAGAATGAAAAACAATCTTATGTTGTGCAAAAAATTTAGCATTAACATCAATATCCTACCAATCAAACTCCATTAAGATCTATCTATCACCACAACACCCTGGCATTTTAGGAGGGTGACCATCATAACCAAGCAATCTGAAATAAGTGGACTTTGGGTATTGAATAAACCAATATCCCCATTATTGGATGAATTCGATAGCCTCTCGTGACAATCTTAAATGAATGTCACATGTTATTTGATTGATAAAAACATACAAAAATGAACCGTTGACTCTTTTGAAATGTTTTGTTGCTTCCTTAAGCTACAGTTGGTCATAATGTTCTCAGACATTCTTTTGATCTGGGCAATCATCCATTGACCCTTTAGTGTTAAGCCTAGGAAACTATCCCATCCTTGAAACACAGTACATGAGATATGTAGACATATGAAATTTCTTGGTTTCTGTTACTTTCAACAATTGGTTATGTATATTATTAGAGATTATTTGTCCCCAATCTAGAAATTACTTCCCTTCTAGAATCAGTTGGATGAATGGGAACATCCAATGCTCAAAAACATGAGAATTTTGTTTTGCAAATACTCTGTCCAACAATGTAATCATGTCCCCTATATCTTCATAAAAATCAGACCTCTTGGGATTTGATGACAACTTCTTCACTGATTTCTTTTCTATCTTAAACCACTTTTTATTAATTAAATTCTTGGTTCCTTCCGTGTCCTTTTCCCAAATATCAAGTGCTTGATCCTCAGTCATGATCTTGAGATTGGGATAAGGAGGAGGGTTAAAAACGTGTCTAATCATTGTTGGGGTTAGATGAATTATTACATTGCCTTGTGCATCAATGCACTACCTTTGAATAGGATTATATGTTTGTGCAATAGTTAGTATAAACTCAAGACACTATACAACAATAAAAAAAGTAGCTACATGAGCTAGCCCAGACTCTACAATCCTCCTTTCCCTTGGGGAAACATCCTCTAAAAAGGTATATGTATGAAACTGTTCCAAATCAATGTGCCCCACTAGTGTATTAGTTATGTTCATGAATTCAGACTCGAACTTAAATGGTACTGGGTTACCTTGGAACTTTACTTCATTGTGATAGACACTTGTTCCAATTTTAACCTCTTTGGCCTTGTTCCCTTTGATGTTCCTTTAGTGGGAACCTCTTCCTTTGAGTCAAACATTTGTTAGCTATCTTGCACTATTGACAATTATCACATAAATAAAAGACATATGAAGAAAAAATTAACACAAGAATTCATATTATATCAACATTAATTCAAGCTAAAGTCCCATCCAACAAGTTTTTTTAGCATCTTTGGGTTTCAAGTTCAAGATAGAACCAAGAACTTAATCATTTTAAGCACAAAATTGAACTCTATCAAAAGTCAGGATCGGGTCATGACTCAACACCCACAGCCATAATGGTAAACAAGTTAAGTGTCAATCCATAGTTTGATCTTACAATGTGGTCAGGAGTTGGAATCAAGTCATGACTCGATAGCTATTATGAAATAACTTGCACAATAGAAGAATATGATATGAAATATGTTGCCAATACTTGATAATAACTGACAATAACAAGCCACTTCGAGGGGGGAAACCTCCAAATATCTCTAATGAGAACACACTTCACAACTTGATGATGAAATAAGACTCACAACCTCCTATATATACCTATTTATGCCTAGGATATCACCTAGGCCGACTTAGACACACATATATAAGTCTTAGGATGACCTAAACAACTAAATAACAATATATTAATGGTAATATGACTTTTAATAGAGAGTTAATATATCCATAAGTGACTATTCATAACCTGATGTACACTAATATTAAGGGAATAGCATGCCCCCCTTCTTCAAAGAAGCATTTTCCTTAATGTTAATCAAGTTTGGATTCTTTTGAATGAACTCCTCGTCCTCCCATGTGGCATCTTGAGCTGGTAAATTATTCCATTGGATGAGATACTCAGTGAGAGTTCTATTCCTCAGCTTCTTCATGTGTGTTTGACGAATGCACTCTGGTTCCAAAATGATTCTTCCTTCTTCATCGAGCTCTGGTAGTGTTTTTTGAGTGGGAATATTAGGCCCAATTACCTTCTTCAAATAGGAAACATGAAAAACTGGATGTATCATTGTTGTTGGTGGCAACTCTAGCTTGTAGGCAACACTACCAATCTTTTGCATGATTTGGTATGGACCATAATACCATGGAGACAACTTATTATTCTTTTTTTGTTGCTTTAGTGATATTTTCTTATAAGGATGTAATCTCAAGAAGACCCAATCCCCAACTTCAAAACCTTTTTCACTACGATGTTGGTTTGCCTGTTGTTTCATTCGATTTTGAGCCATGGCTAAATTCTCCTTGAGTCTTGAAAGTAATTTTTGTTGATGAAGCAAGTGGTCTTCTACTGCCTGAACTATTGGTGAAACCTTTATTGATGATGTGATGGAAGGAGGATGATATCCATAAAGTTCCAAAAATGGAGACATTTTTGATGGGCTATGAAAATAAGTGTTATACCACCATTCTACAAGTGGTAGCCAATCTACCCATTGAGACTATTTCTTTGAAGTGAAACAACGTAGATATCCTTCCAAACACTTATTAACAACCTCAGTTTTCCCATCTAATTGAGGGTGGTATGAAGAGCTATGAGCCAATTGAGTACCCAAACATGAGAATAAATCTTTCCAAAAGTGACTAGTGAAGATAGGATCATGATCACTAACAATAACCTTAGGTGTACCATGTAGCTTTTGGATATTCTCCAAAAAAGTCTTTCCACTGCACTTGTTGTAAAAGGATGTGATAATGCAATGAAATGTGGATATTTAGTGAGGCGATCAACTACTACCATGATGACATTCTGACCTTTATATTTGGGAAGCCCTGAGATGAAGTCCATGGATACCTCTTCCCAACATTGGCTAGGAATAGATAAGGGTTGCAAGAGACCTGGTGTCTTAATTGTCTCTCCTTTATTCCTTTGACAAACCAAACATTCAACCACAAATTTTTGAACATCACCTTTTAGCCCTTCCCAAAAAAAATATTGCTTGACTCGATAATATGTCTTCAAAAATACTAAATGGCCACCCACTGGAGACTCATGCAACTTTGTGAGAATCTTGTGTTTAAGAGTGGAATTCTTGCAGAGATACAAACACTCTTTATACCAAAGAGTATCTCCCTTCCAACAAAACTTATCTGAACTACTATGATCACTTTTTAATTGTTCGATGAGATTACTTGTCGCAACATCATTTTTCCACTCTGCTTTGGTTTCCTCAACCCAATTTGCTTGTAATATTGAAAGGGCGCACAATAAGGCTTCATCTTTCTCATCCTTCCTTGAAAGTGCATCTGCTACAATATTTTCTTTCCCTTTCTTATATACAATCTCAAAGTCATATCCTAACATCTTAGTGACCCATTTTTGTTGCTCTTCAAAATATAGTTTTTGTTCCAAAAAATATTTTAGGGTATCATGATCTGTCTTAACCTTGAAGTGTCTACCCATTAGATAAGGCCTCCATTGTTTAACTGCATGGAGGATTGCTAGCATTTCTTTCTCATAAATAGGTTTTATTTGATTCTTACCCTTTAATTGATGATTCTCAAAAGCAATTGGTCAACCTTCTTGAATGAGCACTTCTCCTATCCCATTTCCAGAAGCATCACATTCCAAAATGAATTCCTTGGTGAATTCAAGAGTGGCAAGAACTGGAGTTGTACACATAGCCTCCTTCAATCTCTCAAATGTTGTATTGGCAGACTCGTTCTAATGAAAAGAATCCTTCTTCAATAGAGTGGTGAGAGGAGCTGCTATACAACCATAATTCTTCACAAATCTTCTATAGTACCCTGTCAATCCCAAGAAACCCCTCATTTTCTTAATGGTTTTTGGAATAGGCAGGTATGTGTAGGATCATCATGGAAAAAATAGGCCCTTAAGTGGCAAAAAATTCAAAAAAATTAGTGTTAGGAAACTTGATGTAAAAAATTGAATAAGTTACCTATATTATTTCAAAAATATGTAAGAATAGAATCTATAGAAAATTGAATGTAGTTTCTAAACTACTAGGTTTCTTTAAAAATAAATAAAATCTATTTGGTGATGAAATTTCAATGCAGTAGTACTTAAATTTAAGGGAAAAAATAAGTAGGTGTCTGTCTGACCACCCTAACCATAATAAAATAAAAAAAAAAAATTATAATATTTTATATATAAGTAGAGGACTCATGTCTGGATATGATGCATATTTTTTTGAAATTTTTTTCAAAGTAAATAATTAATTATGATTTTTTTATTACAACTTTTAGAAAATATAAAAACTCGTATGTCTGACCACCTTAACATGGTCAAAACTTTATGAAATTTATTTTTTCTTTTTTTAATACTATAGTATGTGAAGCATAGAATGTGACCCATTTTTTAGATTCAAAAATGTGATACTATTTGAAAGTTATACATGTTTTTCAATCAGCCTATCAATCAGGACTTTAGTTGTAATTCTAATGGAAAATGAATAATAATTATTTATTAAATTCAAATTAAAGCATAATTTATATTGATGGAAAGATGAGAATCTCCTCTAAAAACCCTTTTCATTTCATCAATTTTGGGTTAAAAAAAGTCATCAGCCACATACCCTACAATACCCATAATATTGCCACTTTTTGGCCCATCATGATCCTGTACATACCCAAGCCATTCCATGATAGCCTTAATTTTGTTAGGGTCCACCTTTACTCCTTCATGTGAAAATATGTGTCCCAAATACTCCACCTCTGTAAGACCAAAAGCACACTTGGATGGCTTAGCATAGAGTTTATGATCTTCAAGTATTTGTAATGCTTGATCCACATGTTGCAAATGTTCTTCCCAAGTCTTTCTATAAATCAATATATCATCAAAGAATACTAACACAAACTTTCTCAAGAACTTCTTAAAAATGGAATTCATCAGGCTTTGGAATGTAGATGGTGCATTGGTAAGACCAAATGGCATCACCAAAAATTCATAATGACCCTCATGAGTTTGAAATGATATCTTACAAATATATTCCTCCTTAATTCGAATTTGGTGATAACCAGATCTAAGATCTAACTTGGTAAAATACATATCTCCATTCAATTCATCTAGTAAATCATCAATGAATGGAATAGGAAACTTATCTTTAATGGTGTACATGTTGAGCACTCTATAATCTGGACACATGTGCCAAGTATCATCCTTCTTACGTACCATCACCACAGGAGAGGAGTAAGCACTTTTCATATGCCTGATAATTCCTGCCTCTAGCATCTCCTCAAAATTTTTTTCTATCTCACTCTTTTGTATATGTGGATACCTGTAAGGCCTGATGTTCGGTGGTTGGCTCGCTGGGACTAACTGTATGGCATGATCATGATCCCTCTTCGGAGGAAGTCCTTTAGGAATATCTCCAAGAACAACTGAGTGACAATCAATTATAGCTTGTAAATATGGATGGGTAGGAGTATTAGATTGAGAGACTTCTAATGAACATAGTTGGTCCATAAATCCATCCACTCCTTTCTTAATCAACTTTTACATTTGATGAGAGCTTACCATTTGTGGGGATTTTCCTTCAACCCCCTTAGCTCTACTACCCTTCCTTCTGATTGAAATATCATGAATAGTTCTTGGAAGTTCATCTCAATCGTTCCCAATGTAGTAAGCCATTGTACTCCCAAAACAATATTTGTTGCACCCATGGATATCACATACATTGGGGTATCAAGTTGATAATCTCCCATGGATAGTTTAATGCTACGACACTTCCCTGAAAAACTAACTATACCACCATCTGCAATCAAAACCTAAAAATTTGGAGCTGGATATATAAAAAAAATTAGATGAGCAGATAACTTTTTGTTGATGAAATTATGAGTACTACCTGAGTCGATCAACACTATTACCTTCTGCTTCTTTAAGAACCCCACCACCTTGAGAGTTTGTGAAGCACTAAAACTTGAGAGTGCATGAAAAGAAATGATTGGTTGAGAATCATGTGATTCCTCATTTGAATCCCTTTCATCCTCTAGTATGGGTTCCTCCTCTTCTTTCTCACTTAGACCTTCAATATAGAACAATTTCTTTTCACTACATTTATGTGACCCTCGACTGTATTTTCTATCACAATTAAAACACAACCCTTTTTCTCTTTTCTCCTCAATTTTTTGTGGAGTCAACCTAGTAGGTTGTGTTGAATATCCTTTCTCTCTTGTCACATTAGCCCCTTGCTTCTTAGGAATCAAATACTTCTCCTCTACCCTGTGTGCTAAGATAAAAGACTCATTTATGGAGCTAGGGATAAACATGTGTACCTCATGTTGAATGTGATCATTGACATCTCCCAAGAATAAATCATTCAAGTTTTCCTCCATAATTGTGTCCACTCTTAAGGATAGATTTTGGAATTGTTGAATATAATCCTTAACTGATCCTGTTTGTTGAAGTTTAGCCAATTGGTTGAAGAAGTTGTCTATCACACTATTGCTATATTGTGCTTGGAATTCCTCCATAAAAATTGACCATGAGACGGTGAGCCCCTTTTTCCTTAAATGATGAGTGCAGATCCAATGATACCAAATGAATTGATCTGGTTCTAGATATAGGGAAGCCATCGTGACCTTTTGTCCATTTGGGATTTGGTGTACTTCAAAAAAATTCTCCATTTGGTTTATCCATCTTAGAGGATCCTTGCCATCAAACTTGCACATATCCACTTTTGGAAATAAATTCCTAGATCCCATAGGAGTACTAAAGCTTGTGTCAATGGTAGCTGACCTAGAATTTTCACCTTGGTTGCTTGAGAACTCCTTTCTTGGTTCAACCATGTAGGTGCTTAACATGTTTCGTATGTCTGATATATCTCCTCTTAGGTCACACATATCCATATTCATTGAGGAAACTTATTCCTTGACCTTATTTATTTCCTCATTAGGAGTAATATCCTCTATTGTTACCCCATCCTTATCAGGAGTCTTCCCCGGAGTGACAACATTCTTTTTGCCCCTTGTTGCAGGCCCCATCATGATGGGAACCACTAATTTTAAAATAAATCAAACAAATGAAACTTAAATTCTCTAAATTTTTTACTGTAATCTCCTTTAGTATTTCTTCAAAAACCCAATAAAAATCAGATTCCAATTTGACAAGATGTGCGAGATATGCAGATTCCAAAAAAATTGTGTAGAAACCCTAATTCTTCAATAATTCGCTTAATTATACTCCAATTATTTTGAAATATGTAGTGTAGCTTCTTTAATATGTTCTTCAAAAACCCTTTAAAAATTAGAAAAAAATTTGTCAAAATCTAAAAGATATGCTCTTCCCAAAATCACCTTCAAAATTAAGAAAAACCTTGCCTCAACGGTGCCAAGATCATGCTCTAATACCACTTGTTATGAAATAACTTGCACAATAGAAGAATATGATATGAAATATGCTACCAATACTTAATAATAACTGAGATTAACAAGCCACTTCAAGGGGGGAAACCTCCAAATATCTCCAATGAGAACACACTTCACAACTTGATGATGAAATAAGACTCACAACCTCCTATTTATACCTATTTATTCCTAGGATATCACCTAGGACGACTTAGAAATGCCTATATAAGTCTTAGGCTGACCTAAATAACTAAATAACAATATATTAATGGTAATATGCTTAATAGAGAGTTAATATAGCCACAAGTTGACTATTCATAACCCGATGTACACTAATATTAAGGGCGTAGCATGCCCCCCTTCTTCAAAGAAGCATTGTCCTCAATGCTAATCAAGTTTGGATTCTTTTGAATGAACTCCTCATCCTCCCATGTGGCATCTTCAACTGGTAAATTCTTCCATTGGATGAGATACTCGGTGAGAGTTCTATTCCTCAGCTTCTTCATGTGTGTTTGACAAATGCACTCTGGTTCCAAAATGATTCTTCCATTGAAACAAGAGCAAGAACTTAGTAAAGTCCTTGGTTTCGGTTCCAACCTGATGTCCGATTCCGGCTTGATGTCTAATCTCGATGCATGCAAAATGCACAAGGAAAAAAGGCGGAAGTCAGCATCAGGACAAAAATAGGAACTTACACCCTAAAGGGCACAAACTAACAATTCCAATCAAAACCTGACTCTAACACACATAGAAAAAGATAAGTCAAAGCACGGGGATCAGGATCAAAACATGGACATAAAATTATACTTAGGAAAGTAACAAGTGTCAGTTTTCCAATCCGAAACTTGAACTCGAAAAAAAAAAAAATGAGGACTTAGGAGAAAAGAAAACAACTCCTAAGACCTGAACAATAGCACCAAGGACAAATAGAACAAAAAGGAGGACCCATTTTGACCAAAACAAAAAAGGGGTGGTTATGCAAGGCATAACAATTGGAAACTAGACTGGGAAAATGGTTTACCCATTTTCATGATACTGAAGAATTCAATCACCCAAAACCTTTGATTCATGAACATTTTAAACTCAAGTATGATTAGTTACAACAAACAAGGTTGAGCTGGAACCTTGAAAACGTCAATCAGCAATAACAACTTGGAATCTGAGTGTGTGCATGTATGGTGCATCTCTTTTCCTAAAGACTCTACCTATCCTTGAACAATTGTATTAAGATCCAAGCTACGCAAGGTGATCCATTTTAAATTTATATCCCAAGAATTGCTCCACTACTAGCCATGTGTCTATAGCCTCGATAGAGATATCTCTAGTTCTCTCAAAGCATTGCTCTACTATTGGCCAAGCATCCATCGCCTCAGTAGAGATACTTGAATTACCCTTATCATATTGAGTTTTCCATCATTATGTTTTTGTTTTCTTTCTTTTGAATGGAGAAATTATTTTCTTATCTTTCCTCAATACTCAAATGTAATAACTTGAAATTTGGCTTGAGAACTATAGTGGACCTCATGAAGATGTTAAGGACTCAAATTTTTCACCTGAATCATGAATACAGTCACCCTGAGATAAATAAGCCCTTATGAAAATATATGATCCTATCTAGAATAAGACAGATTCAACTGTGGTTTATGAGATCACTTACAATATACCTATTTGTTCCTAACCTTTCAAACTTTTATTAAAATGGACATTAAACATAAGTCTTGAAAAGAAAGAGCTTGAGAGACATACCTGCGAATATGTAAAAAAATTTCTCAGTCATAGTACCCTTAGTACACTTTGAATAACTACCCCTTCAATCCGAAATGGAGAAAATGAAGGTCCCTAGAAACAAAAGAAAAACAAACAACAAACAACAAAAATAAAAACAAAAAACAAAGGAAACGCAGAAAAAAAGCAAACAAACCAGAAAATGAGAAAACAACTAATTACATATATATAATCAGACATACAATCAGAACTTCAGGGGCTGAAATAATATTTTAGAAATTGTCCATTGACAGGCAATGAGACATGTTCTCCTATTAAGGTGTTTAACCAAAAGGCGTTCTCACCAAGAATTTCAATGATATGATACAAACCTAACCAAAGTCGGTCAAACTTTTGGTGATCACCCTTCCTTTCCTTGGCTTTGTCCCATACCAACATAAGGTTTGATATTCTGAAGGCTTTAATTTTGGTTGTTTTTTCAAACCAATGTTTGGAAACAACTTGGTGCTTGGAAAACTACTGTAAGGTAGCATCTCCCTGTTCTTCTAGATTAAGTAAATTAGTTAATTGGACCTCTATCCTATCATAATTAGAGTAAAACTCTTGCATAAACTGAAGGATATGTATATGTAGATGGATAGAAAATACTGGATCTTGGCCATAGACTAACTTAAACGATGAGTTTCCTAAGGCGAATTTGATTCTAGTCCTATCTACCCATAAGGAAAATCTCAACTATGTGTGACAATCCCTAGGATTACTCTCTAGCAACTTCTTAATTACCTCCAACAAATTTTTATTAGTAGATTCTACTATGCCATTACCCTATGGATAGTAATTAGAAGAATATTTTGAAACAATTTTATGCTCATGCGCCCATTGAATAAATTATGTACAAGAAAAGGCAAGGCCATTATCACATACCAAGGCGAACAATACTATGAACCTGGTAATGCCATATTTGTTAAGGAATTTGATAACGACTTTAGTGGTACTATTCTTACAAGGTTGAGCTTCAATCCAATGTTTGCAATTATCCATTGCATCAAAATAAACTTGTGACCTATAGACAAATTCAGATTAATCACTTCGACAAAATCTAATGCTCATTGGGAAAATGGTCTTACCTCGTATACTGGTTGTAGGGGCATAACAAGATTGCATTCTTTAGATGTTGAAGTTTGACATGTATGACATGTTCTAACATGTCAATGAGCATTGCAGAACACATGGGTCCAATAATAACCCAACCTCAAAATTTGATGTGCCATGGAATCAGCTGAACCATGCCCAATACCATGTCTTCCATGAAACTCAACAATAGCCTATTTTGCTTGGTGTTGATCTAGGCAACACAAATAGACACCTTCAAAATTTCTTATGTACAAAGCTCCTCTTTTGAGAATATAATGGGAACTCTTTTGTCTCAATTCTCTCCACTGAGTGGTACTCATTCCATCCATCCATTTATTGTTCAACAACAAGAAGATCAAATCTACTTACCAAGGTTCGCATGTGAATGATTACACTATATACTGTTGGTAAGTAATCTTGGTGTCAACATCAGCCATTGCCTTAGATAAGCCTTGTCCTCAGACCAGCTTCATTAGGTGAATTTCAAGGTAGAATTCCTACAAAATTTTCATCCATTTTACTCATCTTTCTCCCATCTCACTTTGCATTAGAAGGGAATTTAATGTAGGGTTCAGAACTGTGGCAGTGATCTAACTGCAGAGAATGTAGTGTCAAAACTTCTTGAATACTCATACCAATGTGAAGGAATGTTTCTCCAAGGGCGGATATCAGATTTCAACATTCTTGAACATAGAACTCATAAAAGCTATCAACCTCTTGTCCCCTTCACCCTTTCGTTGTGTTAAAACAACAAGACATGAATGATAAGATGTGAAGGAATAAATGTAGAAAGGCATCAAATAATTGGGACTGGTTATAACTGGTGCCTCTGAAATAGATTGTTTGATTTGTGAGAAGGAAGAATTAGCATCGTTTCTCCATTCAATCTTTGCATCCTTCTTCATCATTTCATTGAGGGGTTTGATGATCTCAACAAACCTAATTATAAAATTTCTTACAAAATTTATCTTCCCAAAGAAAGACCTCATTTCCTTTTTGCTACCTGGAGTAGTCAATTTTAGAATGGATTCCACTCTATTTGGGTCGATTGAAATTCCCCTTTTTGATATTATGTGGCCCAATAATTTCCCTTCTGAAACCCTGAACATACACTTCTTTGGATTAAGGGATACACCATAACTTATACATTTTCTAAGAACTTTTGACAAATCTGTAGCATGGTCTTCCCTATTCTTGGAAAATATAGTTACATTTTCCATGTAAATGACCTAATACATTTACCTACTAGGTTCTTAAATGCCACATCCATTGCACGTTGAAAGGTGGCCCCAACATTGATAAGACCAAAGGGAATCCTCTGATAGGTAAATTTCCCCCACTTAGTAGTGAAGGTAGTCTTCATTCTATCTTTGTAATTAACCAACACCTGATTGTATCCTAAGTAGCCATCTTGGAATGAAATCATCTGCAAGCCATTAACTATTTGCAACACCTCATCTAGAGAAGGAAGTGATAGTTATCTTTCTTTGATGCTTTGCTGAGGTTTCTAAAGTCAACACATAATCTGATTTCCCCACTCTTTTTATGAACAGGGACAAGATTAGCAACCTAGGTCAAATTGCTTACTAGAAAAATTATTCTTGTTGAGAGTAGCTTTTGTACCTCTTTAAGAATCAAAGGTTCAATCAAGGCATTCATTGAGTGTTGCTTTTGACGGAAGGGCTTTGCTTCAAGTTTCAAGGGGATAGTATGTGTTATTACTGAAGTATCAAAGGTTTTCATATATTCATACCCCCAAGCAATTGTTGCAATATCTACTTTCAAAACTTTCAATATTTTATCTCGAATGTCTTTCAAGCAAGTTTTTCCAATGAATGTATTTTTCTCTAAGAATGAATATGCCAAATTATATGATTTGTACTTCCCTCTATCACTATCTGTAGGTAATATTTCATGGACTCGAGGATCAAAATCAAAGATTCTTTCTAATGCTACCATTCCCTTGGGAATGTTGTTGGTTTTTATATTAATTATACCTTCTGCATCGCATTTTTTTGAATCCCAATCCCCCTAATCCCTTCCACATTCATCAATAATTTTCCCCTCAAAGAAATCTAAACTTGTCAAGAAGGTAAGTATATGTTGATCATCATCAAAAACCTAGAAATTTTGGACATTGTCTAGGATGGTTGGGATCGAGACTAATTCCACTTAGAATCTCTTCAACTTGCAATCCTGCATGGGTTCCAAGGTACTAGCAGCAACAACTAGTGCATATGGGTATGTGCAGGATCATGATGGGCCAAAAAGTGGCGATATGATGGGTATGTGTAGGGTATGTGGTTGACAACTTTTCTTTTACCCAAAATTGATGAAACAAAAAGGGTTTTTAAAGGAGATTCTCAGTTTTCCACCAATATAAGGGTATGTGTAGGATCATGATGGGCCAAAAGGTAGTGATATGATGGGTATGTGTAGGTATGTCGCTGCCAACTTTTTTTTACCTAAAATTGATGAAACAAAAAGGGTTTTTAAAGGAGATTCTCAACTTTCCACCAATATAAGTTATGCTTTACTTTGAATTTAAAAATAATTATTATTCATTTTCTATTTGAATTACGACTAAAATCTTGATTGATAGGCTAATTGAAAAATCTATAGCTTTCAAATGGTATCAGATTTTTGAATCCAAAACATGCATCACATTCTATGCTTCACATACTATAGGATTAAAAAAAAACAATTGAATTTCATGAATTTTTGACCAAGTTAAGGTGGTCGACATATGAGTTTTATATTTTTTAAAAGTTGTAATAAAAAATCATAATTAATTATTTACTTTAAAAAATTACAAAAAAATATGCATCACATTCGAACATGAGTCCTCTACTTATATCTAAAATATTATTAAAAAATATTATCATTTTATTGTGGTTAGGGTGGTCGAAAACACCTACTTATTTTTTCCCTAAAATTTAAGTACTATGCATTGAAATTTCAAAATTTCACCAAATAAATATTAAAAAATAAAAATAAACCTAGTATAATTTTAGAAACTACATTCAATTTTCTACAGATTCTAGTCTTGCATATTTTTGAAATAATATTGATAACTTATTCAATTTTTACGTCAAGTTGCCTAACTCTTATTTTTCTAAATTTTTTGCTACTTAAGGATCTAATTTTTCCATGATGATCCTGCACATACCCATAAATTATGCTTTACTTTGAATTTAATAAATAATTATTATTCATTTTCTATTTGAATTATGACTAAAGTCTTGATTGATAGGTTGATTGAAAAAAATCTATAGCTTTCAAACAGTATCATATTTTTTGAATCCGAAACATGCTCACATTCTATGCTTCGATATTGTAGGATTAAAAAAAAGAAAAAATAAATTTCATGAAGTTTTGACCAAGTTAAGGTGGTCAGACATATAAGTTTTTATATTTTTAAAAAGTTGTAATAAAAAAATCATAATTAATTATTTACTTGGAAAAAAATTACAAAAAAATATGCATCACATTGAGACATGAGTCCTCTACTTATATCTAAGATCTTATAAAAAAAATATTATTGTTTTAATGTGGTTAGGGTGGTCAGATAGACACCTACTTTTTTTTTCCTTGAAATTTGAGTACTACTGCGTTGGAATTTCAAATTTTCACCAAATAGATTTAAAAAAAATAAATAAACCTAGTAGTTTAGAAACTATATTCAATTTTCTATAGATTATATTCTTACATATTTTTGAAATAATATAGATAACTTATTCAAAATTTTACGTCAAGTTTCCTAACTCTGATTTTTCTGAATTTTTTGCCACTTAAGGGTCTATTTTTTCCATGATGATCCTGCACATACCCATATGCAATATTGTTATCTTCTTTGGGAATCAAATTGATTCCAAAAGCATCAAAATATTCTATTAAATTCCATATCCTATTCCTGTACCCAGCCAATCTCTTATTATGGCATGTGTATTAGCTATGAACATGTTTAACAATTACCTCAAAATCTCCCATGACTATCAGAGCTATAACTTTCTTCTAATGTGCAAAAATCAGTCCTCTAGCAAGTGATTCGTACTATTCAATGTTGTGAGTGTAGCCAAATTGCAACCTGTAAGAAGCAAAATAAGTTTTCCCTTTCAGGTTTGTTAGTTCAACTCTAGTTCCACTCCCTTTTTTAGACTTGGAACCATCAAATTTGAGGGTCCACAGTTGATCCTTGGATGGTATTTCTTTCTTCAGGTCAGTTACGGGTGATTGTTAGTGAGAAATAGGTGGTGGATCAGATTGTTTCAAGGTATCAAGATCGGGGGACTGTTGTAAATGAGGACCATCAAAACTTTTACTAAGATTTAAAACATGTGCATAAACTATTTCCTACACCTCATCTTGATTAATGATTTTACAGTTGGTTATCTTTGTGAGCAACCCCTTGGGAATTGTAAGTTGAGTAGGGGCAGGTGTGTTAGAAAATTCTTAAGATTCCCTAGTCTTATTTTGTAGATCAAAAAATAGGATCTGGGTCTATCCATTTTGGGGGGAGACTTCTTCCTAGGTACTATTGGTCCTTGTCAAAATAGTTACGTCTCTAGCCTCAAATGGAAACTAATTTGGAGATGCTTTGGGGTGGTGTTCATAGGTATCTCTCGATTGAAAAACATGGTTCAAAATGCCTATACAAGGTTGACATGTTAGCCCAAAATGGTTTTGGTAATGGACCCTGCACCAGTTCGGGAGTAACAAACTCCATAAATTAACTTCCTCTCCCAAAACCAACCTATCTTGTTGCAATTTTCTGATTAAAACCTACTGGTTGGCACTGGTCATAGGGTAATTGCACTTTAAAGGTTGTGGGAAATCAGGGTCAAATATTGAAAAGGTCAATATTTCTTCCCTCTTATACACTCCTATCTTAGTTTCAAAATAGGCTACTTTGTTAGAGCAGTCATACTCTGTGATCATATGTTTCAAATGGGGTTTTCTTTCGATCCTAATCTAAGTCACTACCCCTTTCCATGGAAGCCTCATGTGCGAGAAATCTAGGGAGAGATAACCTCTAAGGCTTTTCATCAAGTCCCTACTTAAGAGCATGCCATACATTTCAGGGATACCAACAACTTGAATATCCATATGATTCTAGATTTGTGGGTCTGATCCAATCTGCACATGCACATTTTTTAGTTCCCCAATGACATTAACCTCAATTTTATCTAACTATATCACTTTCTTATGAGTTGAACTGGGCTCAAACCCAATTTTTTGCAAATAGAAAAAGGCATAACATTACCTGAGGCTCTAGAATCCAAAAGAAAACTATGTAGATTCTTCCCGAAGATTCTCAGAATTAAAAAGAATGGGGCTATTCTTGTCTCACCTCTATATAGGGCAGTGTTCATGTCAATAGCGAGAGTCACCTTATTTTTTCCTTTCAATTGATTTGCCTCTTCCAAAGCCCTCAACACAATGTCGCATTTGGTGAGGCACCACTTTAGAATGTTAAAGAATGATAGAGAGGCCTTTTTTTTTGTATTTATGAAATGAAATTGAATTCTACGTTCTCATTGGTCTGATATTTAGGAATGAATGTAGAATTACCTCTATTTAGAAACTCTAGTGGTCCTTTTGGTGGAGGTGGATTGTTTTCAATGTTTTGATTGGGTGGAACCATATTGTTGGGAGGGGAAAATGACTTGGTGAATGGCCCCTTGTTCTGATTTCTCAAAAAATGGCCTCTTTTGGTTTGGAAAGTCTGAGAATCATATGTATCTGCTTCTAGTTCATTTTCCTCTTTCCTAGGGAAGGGAGATCCCTCATGATAGGTCTCAAAATTCATGGTTGTATCCATAGATCCACCACCTTTGTTGGGAGTACCCTACAATGGTTGGGAATCATCTTGTGCAATCTTAACCATTTTTTCCATCTCTGGGAAATTAACCTCAGAATGCATTGCAATCTCATGCAATCTGCACCAATTAGTTATGAAGTTAATATTTGTAATGCTTGTAGTGTGTAGTTTATCTTCATTGGATTGATAGTTATGGGGAACTCCCCCATTGTTTGGTCTAGTTTTACATTTCCTATTGTTATTGGGTCTCTGGTTATACCCTCTATTCTGGTTCTAATAGTTTTGGTTTGGGAAGTTTTGATTCTCAAAATTCCTTTCATCCTGGTTAGAATTCTAGTTGGAGTAGTTATTTTGGTTGGAATACCCTCCCTAATTTTGGTAATTGTGATTTTGTTTTCAGTTTTAAGGGCAGTAAATTTGAATTGTGCCATCTCATTGGTCACTTGGGATAAAGTTTTCTTTAAATTTTCTAACTTTGTTGTCAAATGAGCAGTACGCTCACTTTCTACAACAGTTACAGCCAATGGGTGAGTCATGGTGTTAAACCCTCCAACATGATTATGAAAATTATGAGTTTGATGGGAGGAATCTAAAGTCCCACCGTTAACCCATGGTTGTGGGGGTGGAGCTTGTAACTCAACCAAAGGTCGATAGGAAGAGTGGGACATCCCTAGGAATGTATTAAACAAAGGGGTCAGATTAGGCATCTAAGGATATCCTAGGGAAGGGAAAACCCCTCCTAAACCACTTGATTGTGAACTCATCTGTTGTTGTAGTTTGATGGACAGGTGATATATTTAGATAGGGAATCAATGTCTGTTGCCAAGTAGGTTCTTTGTAGAAATAAGCAAATCAATGGATCTATCGAGCTTTTAGATATGCCTAGAAGGCAATGTTCTTAGCAACCAAATATGGTTCTTGTAACCACCTGTATATCCTTTGGAATTGTGTGTTAAACAAAGGGAATGGTTCGTGACAAAAAATTCAATAAAGAGTGAATTATATTTAATTCACATAGAAACATGCATACATATAGAATTCAATCCAATTTAATGTACCTTCTTGTACATGCTTTTTTCTTTATTGTGGAAAATTGGTGGTATAAGATGATGGGGTCAACATAGACCCAAAATTGGTTGATAAAATCATCTTCCAAATTTGTCCAACTCAGGATGGATCTGGTAGGAAGGTTTAGATACCAATTGTAGGCCATATCTCCAAGTGAATAGGGGAATAATCTACATACAATGTCATAATTGGCTATTTGAGCCCAAGTACAGGAATCTTTGAATGCCTATATGTTCTCTTCAGCACTTCGTGACTCTCCATGGGCGTGCCTAGGGTAGAATTTCTCTAGATTCTTAGGAATTTCACGTATGCCACCAAGAATAGTTCTTAGTGGCGAAGGATTATTCACAAAGAATTCCTTGGGTGGTGGTGGATTTGGTTGTGCCAGCTGTGGTATTGGTGGAAATCCAGGTGGAGTAAGTGGTGGTGTTAACGGTGGCAGGATCAAAACCCTATGGACCATGGGTCTAATCGAGGTTTGGAGTTCAACTAATGGTGGTGGATAAGTAGTAGATCTAAGAACTTTGTCAAACCTATCTAGTGAAAAGGACCCAATTCACTCCAGTTTTTCCCTTTGTTCCCTCCTAGCACTAGTTTTGTTGATGGTCAAAAGTAACACAAGAATGTTAAAAAATAATATCTCTACTCTATTTCTCTTGAAAAAGACAAATGCTCTAAAACCACCTATCTTCCAAGGTCTCTGTAGTTGGTTCTCAACTATGTTGTTATCCTTCAACGGTCCATGCAACCATAATATTCAAGGGGCCTATTTGTAAACAAGTACAAACTTAGTACAAACTAATTTAACATTTGGGGGGTATAAATAAACAACAAGAGATAGATCAAAGCCAAGGAGAGCAAAGCATGAACACACATTTCTTTTAATTTAGACATCCAATTCTTATAATGAGCACTTTCCTAAATAACCAAAACTGTAGAACAATACAATTTATGAAATAATCCATACTAGTGCATCCATTCACAGTGCATATTTAGAGCATACAACCATTCATCATCACTTTTTTTAAAACCTTTTCAATAACGAAATACCACAAGCTCATTAGCAGAATTAACAGATCAACAAATATCATCCACATATAATGCAATAAAATGGTTTGAAATTCAGAGTCTTCTATTGATTTCCATCAAATAAGAAACATTTATTCACAACAAGATGCACTGGCTTACAAATGACCATTGTTTATCAACATCATCATTAAACGAACAAATTTTTGAAAATAAAATTTCTTGTATTAAAAAAACTACAAAAGTGTTTGAGTATCTTGCATAAAACCTATAAAAACTGCAAACTATATCTAATCCTCTAGGTAGCCAATCTGACTTCAATCATTTGACCTTTACAATGTGGAGAGAATTCTAAAATATGGACAAAATTAGCACTAATTTCTCCTATCAAAATCAAGATCCATAATTTGGGGCCCATATCCACAATTATAGGGACACCCAGTTAACTCCAAGTGTTTCTTTGCTGAAATTGTAGGTGCTAAAAGGTATGCCCTTTATCTATTTAGCCAAAATATGATTGAGAGTTCTGACTTCATCATCTACTAATCAACATGCCCAACTTTTGACTCACCAAAATTGATATGGAGTCGTCTATCTGCTCAAAAACTAACATGGAAATGTTGTTGTCCAAAAAAGGTGCCTGACCTACTTGTCCTCCTCATGAGGAATCCCGTGACACTCATCATAATTGGAGAAAATATACTTAAACTTTGAGTCTTCAAATTTCTTCTCTACTTTAGCAATAATTTCCCTCAACTAACTGATGTTCGTGATTGCCCACTACATGTCACATATCATGTCTAGCAACTCTTATCCATGAGTGCTAACTTAGCAGTATCTCCTTAGTTATTTTATCAAGTCTTACCCTCCAAGCATCTTTTATTCCCCCTGATGATTCAAGTCTTTGATCCAGAGGTAAAGCTTTATCAATGAGTTTTGCAATAATATCCATAAAGATGCCTTCTTGTTCCCATATTTCATGAATGCCCTTGAGCATGGCTATTCTTTGTTCAATGAGATTCCACATTTTGAAAATAGACACATTAATAGACTTTGAAATATATTTAGAGCCCTTATCACCCAAAATTTGTGACTAGACCAACTCTTCATCAAAAAATTTAGCAATCACCTTAGGCTTTCCCAAGCACTTCCTGAGCTTCTCTTCCTCTTCCCACCATTTCCTTATAGAATCTTCTATTATTTTAACCAAAGCAAGGCATGTATAATAGTGCTTAAAGCCTTCATCCATATCAGACTTGAAAACATTAAACTAGTTATCAAACCATGTGGCCTTCTTTTTAATTTCACTCAACCCATCCACCTCCTTGTAGCTCATCAAAATAGGGATCTCTGATGGTGTGGACTTTTCAGGAGTGGATCAAATTAACTCCTTCATAAAATATTTCATCTTTCCCACTTGAGCCTTAAGCTCATCTTTAGATTTCTTATCTTTGATTAACCTTGACTTGGTGGTGGTGGAAACAATATCGATCAGGTTTATCTATTGATTTTTTGTATGTTTTCCCAAGTTGACAATACTTATCTGATAATCCTGATCCTATAATTCTCTATCATCCTTATCAACAATAGGGGTAGAAATTTCAGCTATCAAATCTCCCTTATCAATCAACTTTGTGGAATGCATAGTAGGAGGTTTCTTCCTTGATTTCACTTTTTCAACCTCCACTACTATCTCATCCCATGTCACTAGTTGAGCTTGCACTTGCTGCCTCTTTTCTAGATTCAGCTTGAGACAAGTAGCAACAAATGGCTGAGTAGTGACTCATTGAACACTGGGAGGTGTCAAGGATGGAGGTGTAGAAGAAATTACATTAGCGGTTTGTTGAGAAGAAGCCTTTTGATCATCCTCTTGCTCTTTCTATAACTGTTCCTACTCCATTCTCTCATTTTTGGCTCTAATCTCTTAGATATCTTCTTCATTTCTTCCTCTCTCCTTGCAACCTCTTCTTCATCTTTCAACCTTTGGTCCAATTCTCTTGCATGGAGTTCCTCTTCTGCAACCTTTTCCTGCTCAGCTTTTCTCTAGTGCTCCAATTCATGTTCAAGAGCCTCTTCTTTATCTTTCTTTTGTACCTCAACAACTTGCTTCTCTCAAGCTAGCTCTTCAATTTTCCTTTTCTATTCTTCTTCTTCTTGAGCTGACTATTCAACAACTAATCTTTGGGAACTTTCCATTATTTCCTCATATTCTTTTTCAATCAAAACCTCATTTAGCTCCAATTCTTCACCATACAGGCTTTTAGGCTCAAACCTTGTTTCTTCTTCTCCTGGTTCCTCCTCAACCTTCTTCAATTATTCCTCCCATTCAGGTCTTTCTCCTTCCTGAGATGGAGTTCTTACGAAGTCTAAATAAATACGTGATTCTATTACATCAATCACAAGGGGCCTCTCCTCTTCAATGGTTGTTGCTCCTAATGTTGATGGCATGGTAGGAGTGGTTTCCTCAGTTTGTGTAGGGACAACATAATTTCCTTCTTCAAAAAATTCTTCCCTAGGATGTACAACAACTAAGGGTGCGGCACCAAAACCTAAAGTAACCCTAGTAGTAGCCGCCTCATAAGTAACTTTTTATTTTCATAAAGCATCATCAATTTGTTGTAAAGAAATTTCCTTTTCTATTGAGGCATGCTCTTTTTTGGTTGTCTCCACTACTACAACACCTTTCTCCAATCTTTTGTATAGCTTTGTCTCCGTGGAGGAAGTAGGTTCACTGCTAGAACCTCTTTTCTTTGAATCCCTAACTTTTTGTTGCTTTAACTAAAGCTCAATCCATTTCAAACTTTTGTCCAACACTCCCCATGATATTTTACAAATCTTAGTTTCCTCTTTTTCTGGTCAATTGATGGGTTGTAAATATTTAGTGGCCACTTTATCTATATCATATCTAGGATCAAGTGTGATCCCATCATCAATAGTGCCTGTAGGAATATCCATTTTAACCTCAAAATCTCTCATCTATGGAATTTAATCTTTCATACCCCCTTTTTCTCACTTCAAACTGATCTTGAAGGTTGGCCCAAAAGTCCTCGAGAAGTGGCTGATGATCAATGGGGAAACTACGAAGCATACAACCCATACTTTTTTCTCCTTGGATCAAAGAATTTCGTGTTAGTGTACTACTAGAAATTGAGAGTCTAAAATACTTTTGTTGTTGTTTTAGTCATTATTGAAGATGAACAAGAATAAAATTCCAATTGCATTGGGAAATAATGACAAACAGTCTTATGTTTTGCAAAAAATTTAGCATTTACATCGACAACATGTCGAGAAAACTCTATTAAGACCCATCTATCACCACAACACCTTGGAAATTTAAAAGGGTGGCCATCATAACCAAATAATCTAAAATAAGTGGACTTGGGGTATTGAATAAACCAATATCCCCATTCTTGGATGAATTTGATAGCCTCTCATGACAATCTAAAACCAATGTCACCTATTAGCTAATTGATAACAACATACAAAAATGCACATCGTTGACTCTTTTAAAATGTTTTTTTGCTTCTTTAAGTTCTAGTTGGTCATAATGTTCCTAGACTCTCTTTTGATTTGGGCCATCATCCATTGACCCTTTAGTGTTCAACCCAGGAAATTGTCCCATCCTTGCAACACAATACACATGTGACATATATGAAGACATGTAAAATGTCTTGGTTTGTGTTACTTTTAACAGTTGGTTATGTATATTATCAGAGATTATTTGTCCCCAATCTAGAAATTGCTTCCCTTCTAGAATCATTTGGATGAATGGGAACATCTAATGCTCAAAAACACAATAATTTTGTTTGCCAAATACCCTGTCCAACAATGCAATCATGTCCCTTACATCTTCATAAAAATTATACCTCTTGGGATTTGATGACAACTTCTTCATTGACTTCTTTTCTGTCTTAAACCATTTTTTATTAATTAACTTCTTATTTCCTTTCATGTCCTTTCCTAGATATCAAGGGCTTGATCCTCGGTCATGATCTTGAGATTAGGATAAGGAGGAGGGTCAAAAATGTGTCTGATCATTGCTAGGGTTAGATCAATTATTACATTTCCTTGCGCATCAATGCACTACCTTTGAATAGGATTGTATGTTTGTGCAACAGTTAGATTATACTCAGGACACCGTACAACAATAGGTAAATTGGCTACATGAGCTATCCCAGACTCTGTAATCCTTCTTACCCTTGGGGAAACATCCTCTAAAAAGGTATATGTATGAAATTGCTCCAAATCAATGTGCCCCACTAGTGTATCAATGATGTTCATGACTTCAGACCCGAACTTAGATGGTACTAGGTTACCTTGGAACTTATACTTCATTATGAGAGGCACTTGTTCAGGTTTTAACCTCTTTGGCCTTGTTCCCTTTGATGTTCCTTTAGTGGGAACCTCTTCCTCTAAGTCAAAAATTCGTTAATTATCCTACACTACTGAAAATTATTAGATAAAGAAAAGACATATGAAGAAAAATTTAACACAGGAATTCATATCATGTTAGCATTAATTCAAGCTAAAGTCCCGTCCAACAAGTTTTTTTAGCATATTTGGGTTTCGGCTTCAAGACAAAACCAAGAACTTAACCATTTTAAGCACAAAATTGAACTTTATTAGAAGTCAGGATCCTGCAATGTGGTAAACAAGTTCAGTGTCAATCCTTAGTCCAATCTTGCAATGTGGTAGAGAGATAGAATCGAGTCATGACTCAATAGCTATACCTATGTTAAAGAAGAAGTTTAGTGCAATTCCATGGTTAGATCCTGTTGTGTTCGATAATTAGGATCGAGTCTTCGACAAGTAGCAACACTTTAACCAACAGATTCAATGAAGGGGTTTTGCTAAGTTCCAATCCTAATCTTGAATCAGAAGTCGGGATCAGGTTATGATTCAGAACCAAACCTACAGTGATGAACAATTGTAAGTAGCTTCCCAAGTTTCTATCTCGACAAGATATCAAAAATTGGGATCAAGACTTCGTAATGCACTAGACCTTAAATATGCAAGGTGAAAATAGGTCAGCTCTAATTTGTGATCCTGATGTTGAATTGGGGATCAAGATCGAGGTGTTGCCAAGTCATGGTAGTTAATGATGTGGCCAATGTTTAGTGTCGACCCGATGTCCGATCCCAATGGTAATGTGGGGATTGGAATTGAGACTTGGAATAGTACTTTGTCAAAACCTTTTAACATTCTATGGTGTCGATTCCAATACTCAATCCAAATGGAACATTAGAAGTCAGGATTGAACAAGTGAAGGAACATTGAATCAAACACTGGTAAACCCTAAGTGGAGTTTTGATTCTCGATTTTGAAATACATGCAAGAATTGGGAATCACACAACAACAATAACGAGGGAAAAAATTCATGTAACAATATCTCTAAATTATGCCTTCAAGATCAGATTGTGGTTGGGACCAATTATTTTGTTTAAAATAGTCAAAATTTCAAATGTATCATTTCAAACACCTTTCAACCTAATGGTACAACAAAACCCTAGAAAGCTAGAGCACAACGAGATGGACAATCCCATAAAAAGAAAGCAAAGAAAACAATGCAAGAACAAGAAAAAATGCCCAATGAACCAAAGGGTTCAAGAATGGAGAAAAATTGAAACAAAAAAAACTAGGACCAAGCTAGGAAAGAGAGAAAAAACAACAAAATACCCAAAGCAATGCAAACAAAATGAAAAAAAATGAAGGAAAATGCAAGAAAAACACCTACCTCCAAATGTAACCAAAAATTCTGATAGCATGGCAACAAATTGAATCGCCTCCTCAAACCCTAGATTGACATCACTCTCGCTCACTTTGTCAAACTGTACAAGGCAGAATGGACATAATTTGAGGAGTGGTAGAATGAAAAATTGTCCGTGTGTGTGAGAAGTTAAACATTAAATGTGGCTTATTCGAGCCTCAGGATTAGGGTGGATGTCATAAATGTAGAGTTGCAAGAAAAAAGATAAGTAGGGGTCGGGATCAAAACATGGAATGAGACTAATCTTTCAAAAAGTACAAAGTTCAATCAATGGTTTGCAGTCTAAAACTTGAAAAACATACATAAGGCGAAGCGGACATCAAAATCAGGTCGAGAGATGAACCCAAAACCTTAAAAATTTCTTAGTACAAGTCACGGTCTAAAGTCCAATCTTGAAAAACACAGAGAGTTGGAAGTAGGGATCAAGATTGAAACAGGAACAAGAAATTTGAAAAGTTCTTGGTTCAGGTTCCAACTTGATGTCTAATTCTAAAGCAAGCAAAACACATAAGGCAATAAGGTGGAAGCCGAGATTGGGACAAAAATAAGAACTTAGACCTTAAAGGGTGCAAAGTAACGGTTTTGATTTGAAACCCAACTCTGACACACAAAGAAAAAGAAAAGGAAAGGTACGGGGATTAGGATTTGAACATGGACATAAAATTATACTTTGGAAAGTAACAAGTGTCAGTTCCAGTCTGAAACTCGATCCTGAAAAGAAAAGAAAACTAGGACTTAGGAGAAAAATAAACAACTCCTAAGACCCGAACAAGAACACCAAGGACAAACGAAATTGAAAGGGGGGCCCATTTTGACCCAAAAAAAAATGTGGTGGTTATGCAAAGAATAATAGTTCCTTATTAGTTTGGTAGATCATAACTTATGGATTTTCCTTCTATGGATCCAATCTATAGAGGGGGTGAGATAGAGAGGGGAGATAAAGATATAGAAGTCTAGAAAGAGATTTATAGGTAGAGGGGAAGAGAGAGAGAGGAAAATGAAGAGAGAGGGATAGATAGTTTAATATATATTGGGAGAGGGGAGAGGGAGAGGGAGAGAGGGAGAGGTATAGAGAGATAAATAGGGAAATAGAGAGAGAAAGTGTGAGATAGAGAGAAGTAGAGTTATACAACTAGAGATGGAGAGGAGAGAGGGATATATAGATCAATATATAAAGAGGGACAGGGGAGAGGGGGATGGAGAGGGAGAAAGGAGAGGGTGAGAGGAAGAGATATAGAGGTATATCTAAAGGGATGAGGGAGGGAGGGAGAGAGAGAGGGGGGAGATAGAGAGATAGAGGTAGAGAAAGGGAGAGAGATAGGTAGAGGGGGAGAGAGAAGGAAAGAGAAGAGAAGGGGATAGATAACTCAGTATATAGAGAGAGGGAGAGGGGGGAGATGAAGAGGGAGAGAGGGGGAGGGATAGGGAGAGACATATAGATATAAAAAAAGGATAGGGAGAGAGAAAAAGTGAGATAGAGAGAAGTAGAGATAGATAAATAGAGATGGAAAGGAGAGAGGGAGAGAGGGAGATAACAAGGAGAGATAGGGAAATATGGAAAGAGAGAGGTATAGATATAGAGGGGAAGAAATAGATGGAGGGAAATAGGGGAGAGAGGTATATATTTCTCAATATATATAGAGAGGAGGGGAGAGGGAGAGGGAGAGGGAGAGGGGGAGGGGAGAGAGAGAGGGGGATGTGGAGATATAGAGATAAATTATACGTTCATGTATATAGTTTCATTGAAAGATAAGGAAAAAGAGAAATAAAAAAGATAATTTCTCAAAGCATCACATAACATGATCATGTTATAACACACTTGTGTTATGTGCAAACCAAACCATAACACGATCATGTTTCATTATAACGTTCTCACATTTTCTCTTTTTTAGAAAAAAAGTGGAGTGGCCAATTTTTGGTCCCTCATCTTGGTGCAAATGCCCAAACATAAATTTCACTGGAACTAGACTTATGAGTCCAAACCAACTTGCTAAAGAGTAGATGTCCCCAACTCAAGAGTAGCCATGTGATTCTCAAGATGGTATATCCACAAATGATATGATATGATAAAATAAAAGATAGGAGATCCAATTTGAACTTTCATAAACTTTGGTAATGATATGACAGGGTACCAAAAAATTTTCCACTCTTCAAACATTATCAAGGACAATAAGACAATGCCAATAAAATATATTGTCTAAGCCCTACTTATTTGATAGTTTGATATTTTACCTTTAATTTTCACTTTGTTTTGGAATGTTTTGATTTTTAATAATTTTTTATTTTTTGCAATTTGTTCCAAGATTAGAAACACACAAAGATATAATGAAAAAGAAAATGTCCTAGAATAAATTTTGAATGAATATCTCCCATAAATAGTTTTAAGTAGAGATGGTGATCTAAACAACCAAACACACAAGACAAATTAAAAAGCATATTCAAGTGGGTATGAGCAATAAGTTTTTACTAGGATTTATAAGCACAAATAGGGGTATCCCCAAGATATACCACAAGGTTACATGAGGCCTTAATCCATAGATGAAAGGGAATACTCCCAAACAACTAGGGGGAGAAGGTAACCCACTCTCCACCTTCACTTCTCTATGGTATTCAAAGTTCTTAGACACTTCTAGTCAAGATTGACAATTTATACTAATTCCAAGGGGCATGTCTTTAAATTAACCCACCCCCCGCTCTTTATAATCCACCATAACATGGGATTTGAGGTCATCCCCGAGAGTGATCACTTCTCTAGGTAGGCCCCTTAAAAATAAAAAACAAGATCAAACTTATTTTTGATCCTAAAGATCATTATTAGGTGCAAGAGGAGAGCATACATAAGTAGATCTTGAGGAATACAAGACACTTGCGTATTTTCCAGCCCAAGTCTAAATGTGAGAGATTAATTTTAGCCCAATTTCAATATGAGGAAGACACAACAAGAAATATTTGACTAAAACAAAGAAAAAGATGTAACTATTTTAGGACTTTGATAAATTAGGAGTGATAAGGTGATTGGAGTGAATGAACCCAAAGTCTAATGCTAATCTTAAAATTCCAATTTGATGAAGAGCTCCAAATCCACTTTCCTTTGCATCCCTTTAATGTTCAATATCTACACACAAAGGCCAACAAACAAGTCTACAAAAGAAAATCAAAATCACTTATTTTTGATCCTGAAGATCCCTCTGAGGCACAAGAGGAGAGCATATATAAGTAGATCTTGGGGATTAAGATAAAATGTTTTTTTAGGTCTCAAATCAAAATTTTGATAGTAAAATTTAAGCTTAATATTAAAAATATGTGAAAAAATGCAAGAAAGGATACTCTAAGGCAAAAAAAAAAAAAACCAATAGATTCCTTGTGCCTTTTTGATAGATTCAAAAAAAATACTGAAGAACACTTTGGTATGTATTTATGAGCATTTCAAATTTAAAAGAGAATAAAAGGTGATTTTGAATGAATTTACAATTTTTTTGGTGCAATATCTAAAAAATCACTTGATCCATAGCAAAGAGCTCTAAACTAGCTTTCCAACACCTTTTGAATTTTAAAAATATGATATATTATACAAAAGTTATATCTAATTTTTTAAAACAACCTTTTGTAAAAAAAGTTAGTAAATCAAGTGTGCCATTCCATTGATCAAATGTAGCATTATATGGATCAAATGTGTCATTTTATGGATAAAATACATCACTTTTTTGTCAGATACATCACTTTTCTATCAAATGCATCCCTGTGCTATCAAATGCATCATTGGGCTATCAAATGCCTCGGTGTGCTAAAAAATGCATTGATGTGCTATCAAATGCGTCAATGTGCTATCAAATGAATTATTGTGCTATCAAAATCTTCGATGCACTATTAGATGTGTTGATGTGCTATTAGATGTGTCAATGTGATTTAGATGTGTCATTGTGCTATAAAATGCATCACAATGCTATCAAATGTTTCATTGTGCTATCAGATGTGTGGTAACAATAAACAAAAAGCATTGATTTGACTTGTAAACCTTAGAAAACAAATTCTTTCAAAATTTCATTATTAGAATAAGGGACATGGGTCCCATTTTGTGTGCCAAAATATGGATGCATGAAAATGTGAATTAAAAATAACAATACTACAAATCTCACACCTTCACAATCATGCAATGAAGTTCAAGACCTTGGATCAAAATATATAATTTAGATAACAAGCAAATTCATCATAGCTAAGATCTTGATTTGCTTCAAATGTTGTTGTTTTCTCTTCAAAGTAACAAACTATGAAAGAACAATAATGATATGATGCAATGATAATGATAAAATTCTCAAAGATAAATGATACCTATGCTTGATAAATTACAATGATAATGTTGGATAATGCTTGATAATGCTTGTTCTTGAAATGCTTGATAATGCTTGAATACTTGAATGCTTGATAACACTTGAATTTTTGAATGCTTGATAACAATAGTGCTAAGGAAATTTTGATCATAAAATTGCTAGGAGGTTTGAATGAAATGAAAGCTTCTTATTTATATGTTTCACTTGACATTTGATCAATGGTGGAGAGTGATTTGCAAGATCAATGGATTGGAAAATTCAAGATAGGGTAAAACCTAAATTTTGAATTTTAAAGGAGGGAATTAAATAAATAATTTATTTAATTCAAATGATAGATTGGAGAAATAAATAAATATTAATTTATTTATTTTAGAATAAAATATTTAATTTAAATAAATTATTTTAATTTATTTAAAAGAGGAGTGTTAGCTAATTAAATAATTTTTGAAGACCAAAGATTTAATTTAAAAATTTATTTTTAATTTATTTAAAAGATGAGTGTTAGCTAATTAGATAATTTTTGAAAATTATTTAATTATAGAGGATCAAAGATAATTTTAATTTTAAATTTAATTAATGTTGGAGGGAAAAATGATAAGAGATGAACTAATTAAATTAATAATTAAAAATTATTTAATTAATATAGATATGATAAAAAGATTAAGATAATTAAATAATGAAAAATTATGTAATTATTATGAAAGAAAAGAGGAAAATGCTAGCTTAATTAAATAATTAAAAATTATTTAATAAGTATAGATAGAAGAAATGATGAGATGAAAATGTAATAGCCATTTTATATGTCCAAAAGAAGAAAATCATAAAAAAGAGCACTATTTATTAACAAGACTCATTGAAATCATTAACACAAGGATCACACCATTAAAATTCCAATAAGTAGCAAGACAACATGCAAAAATATCAATAGTTCAACATCTAACCACACAAAATAACCTAGAGATCCACCATCCAAACCTCCTTCCTCATGAATTAAATGAGCCCATAAGCATGATTCACATTAATGATAGCACAACTATCACTTCCCGACTCCCCTAGTATGAGAAGAGGGTAGTCATCTCTACTTTTTGTTGCTTGATTGACTTTTTCCATGAGAGTAGAAGAAGATTAAGTCTTTTCCAAGCAAGGGTGTGATGAAATGTCCATTTCATCTCTTTTGGGGTGAGGTGGATTTAGAATATCATAGTTCTCAACACCCAAAGCAATTTAAAAAAATAGTCATTCAAAAACTAACACACACCCATAAAAAATAATTTGTAGCAAAACCATGAAAATAATAACTATATAATTTAATGATAGTAAACCTTAAAACCCTCACTATCTAAAGCTCCAAATTTGTGTATAAGAAGAATATATATATATTTTTATTTCTTTTCTTACACACAACATACAGAGATGCAAACATTCAAGAAGATAGATATAGGTCATCCAAAAGAAAACACATGGCCACAAAAAGCTATTTTGACCATGCTATTGGTTAGCATTGATTGAAACCTAAGTAATGTTGAAGCCCCAACAAAGTCCTTTAACTTTCCTATACTATTTAGCATTGAAACCAAACAAAATAGAGAGCCATTAGAAAAACCAAAACCAAAACAAAATATAACAATGTCATGAATTGTGGCAACTATATAAAATGGCAACCATAAATAAATGCTCACACAGGTCAAACAAAATAAAATGAAAATAAAAAAAAAGACACAAAATGCTATCTAGTATAGTCTCAGAGCTTGAATAAAATCCCTTCTTTACTTGCAAACCTAACCTCTAACATGCCTTATGAGCTCCCTACATGTCTACACATTTTGCAATCATGGCTACCACCATGGTGTGAACTACAATACATAGAATATGAGCAAAAACTTAATATATATCAATTTCATTGCTCACCATATATAACATTAATTAGTTGACCTAACCTGACATAAGTTATATTCTACATGCATACATACATTAGAAAAATAAATATATGTTCTATTTTTTTAATGCCACAAATCAACAAATATTTTTAATTATTTTTTTAAAAATAATAATAATTGAAACAAATAATAACCAATAATATTTAATATGATTATTTAACAAAATATTAAATAATAACATTTAATATCATTGTTTAAAATAAATACTTATAATTATTAGTATTTAATATTCAATAATAAATAAATATAATATTAGTTTGATGACCTCACTTCCACATATTTTATACTTCATACATATATACATATTAGATTGATTTTATTTATTTATCTTTGACAATATACATATATAAAAAAGAATAAATGATTGATTTATAAGATATCTAAACACAAACATTTGAAAATAGATTTTTTTAGCTAAATGACATTTGATTGAGTGACATTTTTTCTTTTTTCTTTTATAAATAAAATATATATAATATCAAATAGAAACACATAAAAAAAAAAATTAAAAAAAAAATCAATTTAAAAATATGTCAAAAAAAGATTTTTTTCCCTACAAATTTTGAAACAAATTAATATATAAAGAATCAAAAGGAGACAATGACTAATAACTATAGAAAAATATATTAACATTTATTTAAAAAAATAGAATTACCATTATTTTCAAGAAAAGGATACAAAATAATAAAAAGCTTAACTATTTAAACTTAAATTCCATTAAAAATTTCAAAATACTCATAAGAAAATCTCTAGAAATCTTTCAAGAATCCCCCGTCCATAGGGCCGTAGCAATAATCTTTCAAAATAGTCGTATTTCAATAATTCAGTGACTTTCTGCAAATTAAATAAATTAAATCATGACGAACACAATCAAGTACAATAAGTATTGTGAGTCAATTCATAATTTATTGGGCTGTAGTACCTAAAGTAATGCAAATTTTCTTTTTAAAATTAAAATTATAATTTGACTAGCATTTTAAAGTATTAATGAATTATAAATTTTTATTAAAAATATATTCTTTAGTTATACTATTTGTTATAGAATTTTATATTAATTTAAGATATTTTTTAAGATTAATATAAATAATTGTTTTTAAAAAAATATTTTTAATATTAATTTAGAAGCTTAATTTTTATTTGTAATAGTAATTTAAAATAAAAAATAAAAGTAATTATTGTTATTTATTGTTTATAATCCTACACATACACAATTCATACAAATTTATCAGTTGATAGACTATATATAGTGTGAGATTTGAGTCTAAAAGAGGTCTCACATATACATATCACTATTGAGTCATCGAAAAACAAGTATTAGCAGTGATTTAATAGTAAACTAGTTGTTTAATGGTAAAAGCCTCTAAAATATCAGATAAAAGCCTCCAAAATCTTACTTATCACATAAAAAACTAGATAAATATTGATTTGACAACTAGATGGGAACATTCTATTTCTATTTGTAATTTTTTTTCAATTTGATGGCTACGTTCTTTTTTCATTTGCATTATTTTATGTTTAAAATCTCTATGCAAATATTTCATAATCAAATAGTACTTAATTTCTTTAAGGAAAAAATCTAGATTTTTCTAAGTTTATTTTGTTCCATTATTTAGCACTTATTATTAATTTTTTAATACAACCACATGCAACTAGAATTTGAAGCGCATGCATGCACAAAACACTTACTCTCTAACATATTAACATACATATTTTTTTCTATTGGCATAATCCTCGAACCTCTTACAAGTGCTAGTAATTATAAACAGATAATCAAAGACTATTGTTGGATTGTATATTGTAAGTAATATGATTATATTTTTATCTATTTTTAATGTATACAGTTAAAGTAGGCATCTAATTTGTCGTTCATTCTATGCAACCAATTTTCTTGTGTGTATATGCAAATTTATTAACATTGGGTATTATTTGAAAATTGTTTGCACACACACTAAATTCTTTTGTATCTTTATATTGTGCTCATGTGCACATAGCATAAAATAATATACATTTGTATATATCAGGTTACTTGTTTTCTTGCATGAAGCAAGACTATTGAAACAATCTAATTTGGTAGTTGAAAATAATTCCCTAGCAAGCTTTGCAATACATATTGGATAGTTAGCATCTTAGTTTGATTTCTAAGATTTACTGTCATTAGGACTTTAATTATTAGATGTTAGTTTATTTTTCTTTAATTGCATAGCTTGTTACACAACTATCACCATGAGAATCTCCTAATAATCTTCTCATCTTTACTCATCTACTACACCCCCTTTCTTTTATTTTGTAACTATCAATAACATCTTGATGTCTCCATTTGATTTTATAGCAATTTAAGCATCTCAACTCATCTTCCATAACTTTACATCCATTCATTTAATTTGTCCATTGTGTTTATTAGGATAATATGGCTTTAGAGCAAGGTAATTGGTATGGTCAAAAGAAATTATCTCTATAATTTTCTCAAGGTAGTTTATAGTACATCATAATTAATGTTGAGAGGCATTATACAATAACTAGTCGTGGAGTGTAATGGCATGAGTGTGTTCACAAAAACTCTTACTTTTTCATCTTAAAATTGACAACCATTTACATGTCACATTATTGATATTTAATAATAAATATAATGTTTCCAAATTAATCAACACATAAAATTTGTGTTTCTAGATATGTAATATAAATAATAATTTCAAAGTAGAATAAAATAACTTCAAAATAAACAAAATAGCTCCAAATTCATATTTTTGGATATTTTTTAGATAGATGTATTTAATATATTTGTACTAGTGATATGAAGTTTTTAACTTATAGATTATTGTTATAACATCTAAATAATGGTTTATATCATCTATTCATTAGAATTTAATCGAGTTCTACTTAGTTTTGACAATTTCTATTTTTCTTAAAGCATCAAATGAAAGGTATTAAGTATTAAACTATCATAAAAATAAAATAAAATAATATGACAAGCAAGGTGACCATCAAATTTTAGACTAGTAGAGTACACTAAAATTATATACTTTTTTTAATATTTTATAATTCATCAATGGATCCTAATTTAATGATAAAGATGAATGGTTTCAAACGAATCTACCAAAAGATCTTCTGCATATCTTTTCAAATTAAAACATCTAAATAACATGTATGAATCAATTTAAGTGTAAAATTGAAATATTCTAGAAAATCTTCATTTCCATGATCCTTTTTATATTTTCGTTCATTTCTCAGAAATATTTATGCAGGGTTAGGGTATGACGGAAGCCCAAGTGTTGGCAACGAACTTGGTTTTCACTAAGTTTCACTTTGAAACAAAGTCGGGAGCCTATGGAACTGTTGTTCGAAACGCTGAAATGAAACTGTTTGATACAACAACTGGGCTCTCTCTACCCCACAATCACATCATCGAAATCTGCATTCATGGACCCCATGTTATGAAAGGTTTGTTTCATCATTATATTGTTGGTATGATATGTGAAGATCAACAAGAAAATGGATCATTTATATAATAGTGAATGTAAGGTCTTCTTTATATGATATTGTTGGTATGAATGTGAAGATCAACAAAAAGGAGGCAATAAAGGTTGTCAAATGAGAAAATGATTACAACCAGGCTAAGAGCTAGAATACAGTCACTTACAGCCACCAAAAACAACAAACAACTAACTCTAAAGGTAAACAATAGCTGAAACTGTTACAACAAATAGCGCAACAAAAACTACCAAGAGAACAAACCACTATCCAATTCTAAATTTCAACAATTTCTGAAACTGATTTGAACAAAATACATCATTTGTATGGAGCTGCAAAATCTGCCATTTGATCGTGTCCAAATGATTGCTACACTTAATATTTGCCTTTATTGCTTCCCTGCAATTGAGAACATATGAAAACAATTTTCAAAATAATGTCAAGGTAGCATTCTCGTTTCTAGATTAACATCATGATATGCAAATATAGCCAAGCATCTACTTTTCCATAAATTAAAAAGCACAATCTGCCATACAAAATCAGCAACAATATTATTATGTAGACCAACACCCAAAATTGCTTCTTTCCAACTCAAATTATGCTAAAAAATTGTAGGGAGGTAAGCAAAAGTAACCCTCCATTTCCTTTTAGCTACAAAAAAGTCCCAAAAGATATGTTTCAAGCTTTCAATACATTTACAAAAGGGGCATTTAATATCATGAATATGCATATAACCTAGTCGATCATCACACAAAGAGTTGAACATTCGCCTTAGTTTTAGAATGCAATATTTGAATACTCAACTTCTTCCATGTAATTTCATGGAACTTGCACTTTCATTTTAGATTTAGCCTAGGATTTAATGGAAAATGAGGGAGTATAATTAAGTAGAATTTCTTAAGAGGAAACAAAGAAAATTGACACTTGGACAGCCACCACCAATCCTTGAAAGGATTGCAATGAAGGGGAGTACATAATATTATCATGACCAGATCAAAGGAAACCAAAGACTTGACAAAAATAATAAAACTTTTAAATGTTTACAATTTAAACCTAGGTTAGTCTTGAGAGCTTGCCAGTTGACCCACTCTCGAGCAGAAAAGTCCCACAAGTTCCCAAACCTTCTGACTCCTTTCCTAAAAAAGTAATAAGCCATCTTAGGAAAGGCAACTGCAAGAGGCTGACCATGATATTGTAACAATTTATTCCACCAGATTGATGAAAACCATAAGCTAAACCCATGTTGGAGGGTTCTCTTCCAATCCAAAAGATTGTTGAATTGCTACCATGCTTTCCAGATTGAAAGAAGGGGAAAGGAAGCGTTGAGGTGGAAGAAAGAAGCCATTAAAATTTTGTCTTACCAACTGACATCCTGCCATTTACCTTTGATGGAGGCTTGAGAAATCCAAAAGTAGACCACATTTTTCCATGGAACATCTCCATTCACAGTTCTAACAATCCATTTAGTAGCTAGGAAAATACCTTGCGTCTTTGGATCCAAAATGCCCAACCCACCTTTGGCTTTGGGTTGTATACAATTGAGCCACAAGGCAGATTTAAAACCTGCTTTGCCACCCCAACCAGCCCATAAGAAGTTGCAGACCATTTTAAGTAGATCCTCATAGCCTTTTTTGGATGGCATCAAACAAGAAGAATATTAAAAATGTGAGGCAAAAAAAAAAATTATTCACCACTTGAATTCTTCCAAATTCTTCCAACGAGAGTTAGAAATTTATTTCCCCAAGTACACAATTTATTCTTTAGTTTCTATAAGTACCAGTTCCACATCTCAAAAATTGAGACCCCCATTCCAAATGGAATGCCAACATATCGAGTAATCTGCCTATGTTTAATTTGCTTCCACTCTTTGGGGATCCACCATGGGGGTGGACCAGATTGAACCATCAAATATTTAGTCTTATGGTGGGAAAGTTTAGATCCAAACACTTCACAATACAGATTAAGGACTCCTAGAACATTATTGATCTCAACCTTAGAATTTTGGATAAACAACATAGTGTCATCTACAAAGTGTGAGTTGATAACCACAAAATTATGGGGGATAGAAATACCCTTAATTAAATCCAATTGATCATATTTTTGCAGCAGGTATCCAAGTGCATCAACAATCAACACATATAGGAATAGGGATAAGGGACAACCTTGTCTTATTGAACGTTCCAAGGGGAAGACATTAGTCATCTCTTTATTAATCACTAATTGAGCATTAGCATCATTAAACAACATTTGAATGTGATTACATAGTTTGGGGCCAAAACCCAACCGGGTATGTGCAAGATCATGATGGGCCAAAAGGTGGTGATATGATAGGTATGTGTAGGGTATGTGGCTGATGACTCTTTTCTTACCCAAAATTGATGAAATGAAAAGGGTTTTTAAAGGATATTCTCAGCTTTCCACCAATATAAATTATGCTTTAATTTGAATTTAATAAATAATTATTATTCATTTTCTATTTGAATTACAACTAAAGTCTTGATTGATAGGCTGATTGAAAAACATATATAGCTTTCAAACGGTATCACATTCTTTGAATCCAAAATATGCATCACATTCTATGTTTCGCATACTATAGGATTAAAGAAAAAAGAATTGAATTTCATGAAGTTTTGACCAAGTTAAGGTGGTCAGACATACAATTTTTTATATATTTTTAAAAGTTGTAATAAAAAAATCATAATTAATTATTTACTTGGAAAAAAATTACAAAAAAATATGCATCAAATCCAGACATGAGTCCTCTACTTATATCTAAAATATTATAAAGAAATATTATCATTTTATTGTGGTTAGGGTGGTCAACAAATACCTACTTCTTATTTTTCCCTAAAATTTAAGTACTACTACATTGAAATTTCAACTTTTCACCAATAGGTTTTTTTTTAAATAAAGCTAGTAGTTTAGAAACTACATTCAATTTGCTACAAATTTTATTGTTACATGTTTTTAAAATAATATAGATAAATTATTCAAATTTTTACGTCAAGTTGTCTAACTCTGATTTTTTAAAAAAAATTGCCACCTAAGGGCCTGTTTTTTCCATAATGATCCTGCACATACCCAACCATTGTAACATCTTAATTATGAAGCCCCAACACATTCTGTCATACGCTTTGTCAAAGTTCAGTTTTACCAAAAGAGCTTGTTGGCTAGATTGTTGAGCCCATTCCAATATTTCCCATGCAAGGATCAAGTTGTCCAGGATGAATCTCCCACTAAGAAATCCAGTTTGTTAAGGTCTTACTATTTCTTTTACAATTGGTTTGATTCTTGTTGCTACAACCTTGGCAATAATTGTATATGAAGTATTAAGTAGAGTGATTGGACACCAACCTAAAATAGTATCCTCATTTTTCCCCTTCAGAAGGAGCTTGATTAAACCTTTATTTATAACCAAGGCTTCCAGGTAAACCAAGTAGAAATCATCTTTAATGTGAGGCCACATTTTTTGGAAAAATTCAACTGGCAACCCATCCACACCAAGACTTTTGTATGAAGGCACAAAAAACACAACATGCTCTAAGTCTTCAAGAGATAGTATACGATCAATAAAATTGCTATATTCAAAGTCCAACCTTTTAGGAATGATAGCTTGAAGCATATCTTCCAAGATAGCTTGTGCATCCTGCTAATGTGGGTCTTCTTTGAACAATTCCTCATAATATTTTTGAAACAACCCTTTAATCTTAGCCTGTTTAGTATGAACCAAACCAGCCTCGTCTTGAATGACCCCAATGAATTATTTCTTATGCTTGTAATTAAGATACTTAAAGAAGTATTTAGAGCCTCGATTCCTCTCTTTAATCCAATGTAATCTAGCCCTAATTTTATCTCCCTGCCCCTTATAATTATCCATTTTATGAATTTGAGTTTCCAAAATAGCCACCGAAGTTTGTAGATTACAATTATAAGGGTCATTATTAAGTAATTTTCTATTGTGTTCTAACTTCCCTTGAAGGGAATTTAATTTCTATTTTTTCGTTTCCAAGCAAGTCTTCTACCAAAAGCATAGAGGAATTCAACACATTTTGTAATAGCATTACACCACCATTGTCTATAGGATTCCCCTTCATTAGGTTTGGGGAATGAATTCCAAAGGCCCACTAACACTCCACCACATGAAGGATTTTTTAAATGAGACACATTAAGCTTAAAAGGTAACTCAAAGTTCACATTACTATTATTAGCTCTATAGATAGTACAGATGATAGGGTAGTGGTCAAAGAGAGTTGCAAAATAGTCAACTCGAACAACCAACCTCGAGGACTCTTGGGTACCAAACAAATTTGAAGAAATATAAAATCTGTCAAGTCTACTCAGCTTCCTATCCTCACCAAATCTGCAATTAGACCAGATGAACCAATTATTGTCATGACTACCCCTTTTGTTATGAATTGGGTCAACCACACCTAAAGTATTATGACATAACAACCATTTGTCAAATTCTTCATTATTCAACTTGATATGACTGAGCCAACTGTGATCATTATGATGTTCTACCATATTGAAATCACCTCCTATAACCCAATCTGCATTAGGGAGGTGTTTCGCCATCCAATCCCACAATTCAGCTCTATCTCTAGCAGAGTTAGCAGCATAAACTGAGCAAAATCCAATAGGTTGGCCATTGATAAAGGTCAAGGCCCACACACAACTATGAGAAGGGTCTTCACCTTTATCAATGACAAACTTATAGACACATGAGGCAAAACCAATCATTTCCCCCCTACCTTCTCTATGTTAAGTATTAAAGAAAATATGCATCTCCTCATACATCAAATAAAGAAGAAGAAAGATGAAGACCATTAAGTTTAACCTCCTGAAAGAAAGTAATATTAGGTTTTCACTTTCCAATGAAATATTTTACACCATATTTACGGTGAGGGAGAGACATCCCTCTTACATTCCATGACAATATTTTGTAATTCATGACAACAAAGAGATAGCAAGTTCCTCTTCTTTTGGCAATGCTTCAAACTAGTTGATTAATGCAATTGTAGACTCACAATTACCCAATTCTTTTGTCATAGGAGGTGAGGACCTATATCTTTGTCTCACAGAAGGAGGAGGGGAATTGGTAGCCTCATTTCCATATTTATGGTTGTGATGAGAAGATGAAGGTTGGGTGCCTGAAAGTACACTTTCCCCATTTGACAATATTTCACCATTTCAACCTATAACTAGACTAGAAGGTTCTTTTCACTTTCTTACAATTTTACATGCATCATGCAAATCTTCATCTATTGGATTAGAGTTGTTTAAACTTAGACTATTATTTTTTTGATTTGTAGTGGGTGGGTCATGCATTTTTTCTTGAATTGGGCCTTTATGAGTAGGGGTAGGCACCTTGCTATTAGTTTGTGGCTGTTCACGTGGCATTTCAATAGAGGACTATAACAATTTATTTTTTTATAGTAGGATAATCTCTGATCAAATGACCTTGATGAAAGTAAAAACAGGCATTAGGTTTGTTCAAATAGAGAAATAGTTGATAAAATTCAAACCCTAGTCCAATGAGGTTAATATTATCAGAAAATGGTTGGTTCAAGTCCATTTCCACATAGACCCTTGGATGGACCCTTAGACTAGAATTTTTTTTTGAGTTATTCTTACACCAAATAACCCTGCCAAGCTAAGACACAATTTCTCAAAGGAAAGGTCTAAAATATAGGAGGAAAAGGGGAGTTCCACCCACATAGGATAACGAGACCTAAAAGGGACCCTTGGATGAAATTTAAGAGTCCATGCTTGCAAGTAGCATATCTAACCACGTATGACCCAAGTCCCATATTGTAAAATAGCCTGAGCATGTTCAACAAATTTAAATGAGCAAGAAACATATCCCTTTCCTAAACCTCTCATAGATTCAATTTACCTCCCACTGTTTTCATAATTTAGTTTCATCCATTTGAAAAAATATTTTTCAAATGGGATGCCTCTTAAAAAGAACAAAACACATATTTACTTTGGAACTCAACAACTTGCAGTCTATAACATCATCTGGGAGTAGAAATTCTAGGGTTTTACCTTTTCCTTCTCTATTGGGATCCTCCATTGCACAATCATTCTTTCCTCCATATTTTCCTTCTATATTTATGGTAGCAAGCTCTCCATCGTTGGTATCAAATGCAACATGTTATGTTTCACCACTAGGAACCCTACCACCACCTGCAGAAAGAGCCCCACTGGTATTTCTTGCCTCTGCCTTAAGTCTCATTAGGAAGCAATGTTAATTGTTTTTCTTTCTATCATTAACCTTTGAGATTTATGTATTGTTAAGGTCCATGTCATTTTGAGGAGGAATTGATGGTATTATTTCAATTTATAGATTGTTGGGAGACATCCCAAGCTAGTCTTATGTAATGCTTGAACTTTCCCACAATAAAGGGTGGAATATATAGTGGATTTTTTTCACTCTTATATATAATAGTTTGAAGTTGTCCTAGTGCACTATTAATAAGATCTATTACTATCCATAAATTTGAACTATGTAGAACCTATTAGCCAACACATAAGAAAATATTGGCATGCCAGGTTATTTTTCTTCAAGATTCGAGTATGATCTACACCTTACTTGCTATACGGTGGCTATTGCAATAGGAACTTCTAATCATTTAAATATTTATTTATTATTATATTGTAATGTAACCAAGTCATTTGCGACAACAAATATATTGAAATCTAAAATAATTCTTTTTCATCATAACTAATAATAAGAGTGACATAAGAAGTTTCGTATCTAATAATATTGGCTTTGTATTTTTTATATTTGAAAGTAGACTACAAAAAGTGAGCTATGATGGTTCATCCCCATCTTGTTGGAAGATCATGTTTAATGTAATATATCATGTGGAATTTATGTCAAACTATTGTCCATACAAACTGGGGCATACAATAGAATATGTTTAAATTGTTACTTGACCCAAATCATCAAAGAAGATGACAAAGTGAACACTAAAGGTTACGTAATTGTCATTTGAGAAGGATTCATGCAAGTTACTATTAATGTGTGTTAGTAACCTAGGCCCCATGAAGCTCATCTCATTAATTAGAATATAGCGAATAAAGTACATTCTCTCTTAGAATGTTGTTAATTTTCATCCCGCTAGAGGACTCATCTCTTTAATTGGGATTTCAAAGGCCTATATATGTATGGTGGATATATTTATGTTAAAAATGGTAATGTCAATTTGTGCTAGCATAAACAAGGGTTATTGGCTAGTGAAACTTTTACAAAAATGTAAAGTCTAATGTTAATCAAGTATGGTTTCAAATGTTAATAGTGCCTTGTATGTCTATCCTAAGAGCTTATTGTATTCCTACACGAGCTGAATGTGATCTAGTTATTTTAAATGTAGTGCATTATATAGTTGATAAAATATCTTATGTGAGGCATGAAGTTGTTTTCAAATGTAATAGAGTTGGTGTGTTGAATGATTAGAGTCAATGAAATTAGAAGTTTATACTTGCAAAAATAGGGTGATTATAATAGAATTTCAATTATGGTTAAGTGTCAAATTCCCAATGACCAAGCATGTCAATACATTTAGTTAAATAGCCATGTATAAATATAGAGGCCCAATATGACCTATCATTCTTTAATATTGTGGTGTTGTATTAGATCTTATCCATTACAAGCAAGCTCATCATCACTATTAGTACAAGAATTTGAAGGAATATGGTCTATATGACATGAATGGTAAGTTTTGGTTTTTCCCTCCCAATGACATACGAAATATTACCTTGATGAATTAATGTCAATGAGAATAGTGTAGAAAGGTTTTAATAAGAGTACGCTATTACAATAGGCTTCAAAAGCCTCAAAATCTTTAGTAGGAATAATGTAGTCGTGTGATATACAAATAATATGTAGGATGGCATGTTTCTTTTTATTTTCATCTTTGTAGGATGCTACAAAATCCCAATTCTATGTTACTTGAATAAGTGACCATATTGACTCCAATTCCAAAGTTCACCCCATATATGCATTAAAGAAGCTTAAAGTTGTGACACGGTCATCCTTAGAGGTAGGGACTTGTTGTAAACTCATGCACTCATTCAAGGAAATAAAGGATAAATTATATATTGTAACATGGATTTTTAATAGTAAGTGGAAAGACCCTTTTTGAGGAACTTGTATAAGGTAGATGAAATTAGGTTTTGTGGGTAACACTAATTGAGATTTGAATCAACATATGGTGGTAGACCTGTATCAAAACTTTTCTTAAATTTTGCTACAAATAAATAGCAACATCACATGATAGAATAGGGTAGCAATCTACACTTCCTTACCAAATGAAGGAAATGATGAGGTGTATGTTTTTTCTATCATCATTATAGGTAGTTTTATTTGGGTTTCCCATTTTTATCAATTGCTGAACGTAGTCCCAAGGCACTTTATAATGACAACATAAAGAGAATCCTTTACAAGTATGTATATTTTTAACATTTTGTATGGATTGCACATGATTAAGTAGCTCATTATAGTTGGTATATAGTTGGTGCAAAGGTAGTTTGAGGGTCAAATCAGCAACTATTGAATATATGCATATATTACACAACTATAAGCAAAAAAAAAAAAACTAACTAAACTAGATAGAATCATAAAAAATAATGGAAAGAATACAAGTTCCACCAATATGTGAAATCCAAATTTCTTTATGCTACCCAATCATACAGATAGATGTGCAAAGACTATAACCACAATCAAGCTCCAAGCTCTACCCAAAAACCAACAACAATTGAATCCTAATGGATTTGAACCTTGCCAAGTTATTTAAAGGACTAGGGAATCTTATATATTATATATTACATTTTGTAGATGTGCATAAAAGTGACTTAGGCCTATAAGCTCTATTGTCGCCATATTTCTTCCTGGTATAATTAAAACATCTAATTATGTCTATTGGTCCACTTTCAACTATTAATTAAATAATTCATATAATTCATAATTATTTAATTAATTCATGTCTTTTATTCCTCTTGATTATTTATTTATTTAAATGCATCGCTAATTGTCTAATGTCTTTCTATAATTAAATAAATTTCTTAATTTATTTAATTATCTTTGTCCATTATTTCTTCCCAATTATATAAATAAATAAATTTTATTTATTTATTTAAATATGTCATTAATTCCTATAAGTCTTCTCATAATTAAATAAATTCTTTTAATTTATTTAATTATTATCCACCTTGGCATTTTCCCAATTTTAAATAAAATTATTTATTTAAAATGGTCCCATTTTCTAATTTTCCCTCTTTTAGTAAATAATTCAAATTAATTATTTACTATTACATCACCCCACCTTTTTGAATTAAATTAATTTTTTAATTCAAACTGGTAATTTTCCTCCATAAATCAAGTAATTTCTAATATTATTTGATTTTCTAGCTCTCTTTTTTTGTGCCATTCTTATCTTCTTGTCACATGCAATCTTGTTCGTTGATTTGATTTTCTCAAATCAAATCTTGTCCACTCATTTCAAATTTACCCTAATGTTGTCCTAACCCTAATTGTGGGTTGTCACATTGAATCTTGTCCATTGTTTCTAGGGTATTTGTCAATCTTCAATCTTGGCCATCCTTTCAAAATTGCATTTTCTATAAAATGGAAATTTTGGTCTCATTTGCATATCTCATGCAATCTTGTTTTAGGCATACTTCACATCTCTTGACATCTTAGCTCTTGAAATTTTGACATTTTAGGCATACTATAGTCCTTGCTTACTAGTCACATAGTTGTAAAGTATTGCATTTCATATCAAATCCTTCCACATTTTGCTTTGGTCTTAGCATAGTCATAGGTTTCTCACATAGATTCTAAGGGAAAACTACTTATTGTAGCAAATAGAGGTGTAATGGAGGTTGAAGACATAAGGTGATATCTTTCTTTGTTTTCATATAGTTTCATCCTTTGTGCTTCATTATTTACTTTGGGTTTGATTTATTTAGCTAATTTGTTAACCTAGATATCTCCCATAGTTACATTGGTGAACCCGACGCCAAAATCGTGTTTTTTGTAGATTTTTTGTACAATTTTTTTTTGAGTTTTGTAGGTACAGGTACAAAACAACACATTCATAGATTCTAGAGACACAATCACTATGTTGTGACACATTCGGCCATTAGAATAACACATCTACATATTTGAGCTGCATTTGCTCAGTTCTGACACATTAGCCATCCCAAATGACACATCTGCAGGTCACGATGCATATACTGCATAGAAAGATGCATCAACTTAGTAAATTGTAGTGCACTATCCTAAGCTGCATTTTATGTGTAGAACAACACATTCTCTCTATTGTGACACATTTTTTTGGTAAATTTTATTTTTGGGTTTTTTCCAGAATTTTCCATATTTCTCATTTCAAGTTAGTAGTTTAGAGGTTTTTGTATGTTACTAATCTACTATTGCAGCATGTGGCATTTAATTTTTGTGGGTCCAAGACATCTTTTTGAGACTACTAACAAGTGGTTTTGTAGGTTTGAATGTCCAAGCATGTTATTTTGAAACCTTTTGTGTTTGTTTTAGATTAGAAAACACTTCCATTGGTGGTTTAAGAAGAACAATTGCTTGTCTCACTTAGATTTAATTAGGGGGTTAAAGAACTTTGCTTGATTGTGCTTGAAGGTGGTAGATGATTATGCTCTCACCTTGTGCAAACTAGGTGATTAGAAAACCAAACCCATCTATTCTATGTGTCATCTTGATTCAATAATAGAAGTATCCTCTCCCCTTGCGCACTTGTGCAATCCTGGGTGCAAGAGAAACTGTTATTGTAAGGAAATCTAGGGAGCGTATCTAGTGAAAACTCCATACAGTAGTGCCTTCGGTAGCTTTCATTTCGATTAGATTACCTCAAAGACATGTTCAACTATGTCTTAAAGCGGAAACAGACATAGTTATTTCCCACATTGATCCTTCTGAGAAAAACATATGTGAATTCAACAACAATCAACAACACAGATAAAAGATAAAATAGAAAACGAGAACACAAAGATTTACGTGGGGAAAATCCTTTCAAATAAAAAACCCCACACTCCAAAGATCGAGCCATTGTATTACTCAGCAACAAATCGGTTACAATACAATTTCAGGTCTTTTCAGAGATTACATCTTGTTCACCTGGATACACCTGGTAGCAAACACCCCTAGAGAGATTAGGAGAGATTCGAGCATAACAGTACCTTTCTCTTCCTCTGCTTCAACCTCATGGCTTCGGCCTTTCATCCAACCACTTGGTCCTCACTCTATGGTTCTCTCTCTCACTCTCAGTTCTTCAGCTCCTTGGCTTATCAGCCCGTCAGCATCATAACACTACTGAATGTCTAATGCATTCATTGTATGCATCCATTCTCAACAAGCTCTCTGTGAATCAGTTCAAGATCATACAACAACAATCTCCAACTCAGCATCCTTATCGAAACATAGATGTTTCCATTCCTGTGTATATTTTTCCTTGCAGACCATTCAGTTCCATCGCAACTATTGCAAAAAATCCAACTGCCAACCGTTTGAATTTTGCTTCCTCTGATTGGTCCACGAGCCAAGTCAAATGGTCAAGGAACAATCCACTGAGTTTGCATGTCGGTGAGACACGAGAAGTGTCTCCCCAATGTTCAACGGATTCACACATGATATCGGCATAGGTTCCAATAGTCGGCAAGAGGTTATATTGAATGCCATGAGTCATACCGAATCTACCAATATCCTTTGCACTTCTATTGGCAACCATCAAATAGTCAGAAAGACCTACTACTCTCACAAAGACATCATGTTGAAGCTCACAAGGTATTTCGAAGAGTTCATCAGTCGGCAAGACTATCTCTCTTCACCTAGATATTACACTGATGACTCCAAGTCATATCAACCTCAACATTCTCATCGGCGAGACAATCTCCATTCGATGAGACGTCATACCGAAGTTCAAAGGTCATATCGATGCTAGCTTTTCCATTGGCAAAACAATCACTCTTCACCAAGACATCATACCGATGCCTTCAAGTTATACCGCAGTGCTCGACAGTCGGCAGGACATTCATCTTTCGCTAAGATATCACACCGAGTGAACATTTCATATCGAAGCATCGAAGAGTCGGCGAGACTTATCATCTTCACCAAGACCTTATACCAAGGTCTTAAGTCACCCCGAGCACTACATTCACCAGTTGGCAAGACTTACGTCTTTTGCCGAGACCACATACCAAGCACTCATGTCTTGCCAAGTCGACAAGACATTTGACTTCGCCGAGACCTTTCATCAGGTGCTGAGAGCTACACCGATGACTTCAGTTGCATCCCCATGGGCGAGACCAACACCTATCACCAAGACTTCACACCGAAGTCTCCAGGTTACCCCGAGCCTATCTTTCGCCAGGAGTCATGTCGAACACATCCCACATCGTCGGTGAGACAAATGCCTGTCACGAAGACTTCATGCTGATAGGAGAAAGTCATGCAGATTTCCACATCAACCAGACAAACCAAAGGTCATGCTGATATCAGCAAGACTTCTTATCATCGCCGAGACATCATTCCAACACATATGAGTTACCCCGATGATCTAGTTGCCATGAGTCTCCCCGACATCCACTAGACCAAACCGTCAGCTAGAGGTCTCCACTCGGTAGAAGGTTACAGTGATGGCCACAAGTCACAACAACATCATCAGTCGACAAGACAAAAGAAAAGTCTCAATGACATGAGCAAAACACAAGGTTACTAAACTGCCAGTCAGCCAGACAATATGAATGTCACAGGGACCATGCTTTCTCAGAGGTTTTAGACTGTGAGATTGAGGCACATTTTCCAACAATCTCTCACTTGACAAAGATCACACAGGCACCTCCAAAGCAATGAGGAACTAAGATCACACTAGCTCCACTAGTTCAAACCCCGCAATACTCAAGACAACTAATCAAGATGATTGAATAGATAACAGTCCACCAGACAATCTGCAACCAAGACTAGGCAACCAACTGCAAACCACTATCCAACGAAGCAACCAATCATAGCCATTTAGGAAACCACATAGACCTCAAACATGCTCTCATGCTCCATCAAGAAATCAACTCCAACATCCAAGATGTTCACCATCCAGGCAACAATCCTGTCATCTTCCAACGTGGCACATGTGGAAGAAAGATACAAGCCAAGGTGAATGAGCACCATTCCAATGAACACAAGCAAAAGATCCCAACAATCTCACCAACAAGATACTACTACCACTTCACTATGTTCAAACACTAGAGAGAAGCTATATCAACTTCAAAGCTTCAAACAAAACACAACAGTGAAGTCATCCTCTAGAAATGAGATAAAATAATACTAGTTAGAACAACAATTAGAAAGAATACTCCCATCCAACTGATAAACCCACATGAATGAAAATAGCACCCATAGCTCATGCTATACCATCCAATCACAGATACCTCATAGGTATCAACATTAGTAAACTTATGCCAAACCATAATCAACTCATTAACAGTAAAAACAAGTTCCAGTGTCAACCAGTCGAAGAAGACAAGACACATACAGGAACTCCCACTACCTAAGTAATTCAGATCTAAAAGATCAAATGCATCGCAAGTCTACCAATACCAGCACATAGAAAATGTAACCCTGTAGTACCAAGGAAAAATCCACAATGATATGCACAACCTACGACAACCTACCACAAGAAACATTTCCCTTACCACACACCTTCACGGCCTCAGAGAGAAACTCTGCACATGATCTGCCTATAGAACATTCTCCTACATACACTTCTAACAGCCAATTGTGACAAGAATGATCTTCTTCATATCCCAAAAGAAAGCCTTAACAACATCCATCCGTTCAATCACCAAGATCAAACCAATTTAACAACCAACATGGATGTAAGCATCTCTAAGAAGATCAAGCTAGTTCATTCCCCATTTCAGGAAATCAGCCCATACAACATCTCCTACCAATTCTCATTAGTAACAAGGAGATTAAAGAAGCTATACAACTTCCACTATGAATCTTCCAGAATCATTAAACAGTAATTCAAGATCCATATCATGAAGGTAAACTTAATAAAACACATCTAAAAAATATAATGGGTCAAATACCTTTTAGATAAGCTACCGAGTAGAGCAAGAGTGGGAATGAGAATACTCCTTTAAGGATATGCAAGTCATCATGACTAATCCAAGAGCAATCTCCTCATAGGTCTCTTATTGAAATCATGTTCAACCAAGGTGAAGGATTCTAAGACTTTCTGCTGAACAATTTTAACAAAAGTAACAAGCAACTAACATGAAGTATTAAGCAAGTAATCAAAGCACTCAATACACAAAGAATTTCTAGACCACTTTCAAAGTTCCAATCATCTGAATCAAGAACTTATCATGACATCATGATCTACACATCCCCTTAGGAGATACCAATATCCAAGTGACTTCACCATTGTCTCAAGTACAATGCACAATGCCAAAACTCCAGTGTACCATGAGTATACCATGACATAAAGCAAATAAACCTTAAAACCAACATCACTTTTCAAGCACCACCAACACCTTAGCCAAAGACTTCAAGCGTCCTCCATGGTTCCAAGATGTTACACATCTTCAAATAATGTCCATGCAAAAGTGCAAGAAACCTTTTGCAACACTAAAGAAGACCAATCACCACCATGTGATGAACCCACAGTCACTGCTAGAGCTCCCACTGAAATGTGACATCCGAGCTCTCTAAGCATCATGACCACCTGCTACAGGTTCCCATAACCAACTTATTCAGGCACTCAATAGTATCCATCCTCTCATCTCAAAGCAAACACCAATGCACAAGTGACCACAGATAAGGCCAACTAACAAGTTTGTACCAACAATGAATCAACCTCATGGATATAGACAGTCCACATCCGAGTTGTCTCATAGCAAACATGTAGGTAAAGATAGCCCACAACATTGCACAACCTGTAGATCCATTCAACAGAAACGTGCAAACCCATCATTGCATTAGAAATTGCATCACTGAGATATCAAAGAGAATAACCATGTAGACAACATGACTTAAACACCAGATCACACCAGATCTGACTTGCCAAACATGTCCACAACGAGCACCATAATCAAGGAACACCACCACAAGAATACTGAGTGACAAATCACTTACCAACACTCCCATGCAAAGAAGAAAACATACCTCCTCAAACCATGCACCAAGCATGCATGTAGACCTACAACTATCTCATCCAAGAACACCCCAAAAAGGCCAATGCCTAGACAATAGTTTAACAACAACTCCACATGATCACAAGTTTTTTGCTTAGCCGTGTAAAACCTGCAAAACCACAGAGCCATGCAACTACAAAATATCCTTAGAAAGGAAACAACAATTCAAGAGAATCCAAACCCCTTTCAGGCCAACTCTAAACCACCAACATGTACATGCATCCGAGAAAGAGAGAAAGGTTATTTTAGAAGACTGCAAATCATCTAATGATTAACTTCATAGCCTTCAAGCATTTGAGGTTAACAAGAAACAGTGCCTTCCAAACACCAGGAACCACCACCTAGCATAAGCACTCTGAAAAATCCACCTCATACTTCAAGGTTAAACCTCTACCAGCCGGGAGACACAGATCACAACATGATCAACTCCTTTTTCCATCTTGACCATCCTTCAAATTGCATGCTATCTCAGAATACCACAAGGCTTCCACTCATCAAAGGATCAATCCATTAGTCCATTCCTCCAGATTTCTTCCATCCCATCAAGCTAAGAAATCTTCACAGGAGAAATATCCAGAACCAACTACCAAAACAAGGCTCTGATACCACTTGTAAGGAAATCTAGGGAGTGTATCTAGTGAAAACTCCATACAGTAGTGCCTTCGGTAACTTTCATTTCAATTAGATTACCTCAAAGACACGTTCAATTATGTCCTAAAGCGGAAACAGACATATTTATTTCCCACATTGATCCTTCTGAGAAAAACATATGTGAATTCAACAACAATCAACAACACAGATGAAAGATAAAATAGAAAACCAGAACAAAAAGATTTACATGGGGAAAATCCTTTCGGATAAAAAACCCCACACTCCAAAGATCAAGCCATTATATTACTCAGCAAAAAATTGGTTACAATACAATTTTAGGCTTTTTCAGAGATTACATCTTGTTCATTTGGATACACCTGGTAGCGAACACCCCCAGAGAGATCAGGAGAGATTCCAGCATAACACTGCCTTTCTCTTCCCCTGATTCGACCTCATGGCTTTGGCCTTTCGGCTAGCCACTCGGTCCTCACTCTATCATTCTCTTTCTCCCTCTCAGCTCTTCAGCTCCTTGGATTATCAGCCCGTTAGCATCATAACACTACAGAACGTCCAATGCATTCATTGTATGCATCCATTCTCAATAGGCTCTCTGTAAATCAGTTCAAGATCACACAACAACAATCTCCAACTCAGCATCCTTATCGAAATGTAGATGTTTCCATTCCTATGTAGATTTTTCCTTGTAGACCGTTTAGTTCCATCGCAACTGCTGAAAAAAATCCAATTGCCAACCATTTGAATTATGCTTCCTCTAATTGGTCCACGAGCCAAGTCACACAATCAAGGAACAATCCACTGAGTTCATATGTCGGTGAGACACGTGAAGTGTCTCCCCGATGCTCAACGGATTCATAGATGATATCGGCATAGGTTCCAATAGTCGGCAAGAGGTTATATTGAATGCCATGAGTCATACCGAATCTACCAATATCCTTTGCACTTCTATTGGCAATTGTCAAATAGTTGGAAAGACCTACCTCTCTTGCCAAGACATCATGCCGAAGCTCACAAGATATTCCAAAGAGTTCATCAGTTGGGAAGACTATCACTCTTCGCCCAGATATTACACGGATGACTCCAAGTCATATCGACCTCAGCATTCTCATCGGTGAGACAATCGCCATTCGATGAGATGTCATACCAAAGTTCAAAGGTCATATCGATGCTATCTTTTCCATCGGCAAGATAATCACTCTTCGCTAAGACATCATACCAATGCCTTCAAGTTATACCGCAGTGCTCGACAGTTGGCAGGACATTTGTCTTTCGCCAAGATATCACACCGAGCAAACATGTCATACTGAAGCATCAAAGAGTCGGTGAGACTTATCATATATGCCAAGACCTTATACCGAGGTCTTAAGTCACCCCGAGTGTTGCATTCACCAGTCAGCAAGACTTACGTCTTTCGCCGAGACCACATACCGAGTGCTCATGTCTTGCCGAGTTGGCAAGACATTTGACTTCACCAAGACCTTTCACTGGGCACCAAGAGCTACACCGATGATTTCAGTTGCATCCCCATTGGCGAGACCAACACCTATTGCCAAGACTTCATGCCGAATTCTCCAAGTTACCCTGTGCCTATCTTTCGCTAGGAGTCCCACCAAACACATCCCACACCATCGGTGAGACAAATGCCTGTCGCCAAGACTTCATGTCAATAGGAGCAAGTCATGCCAATTTCCACATCGGCCAGACAGACCAAAGGTCATGTCGATATTGGCAATACTTCCTATCATCGCCGAGACATCATTCTGACACATGTATGAGTTACCCGATGATCCAGTTGCCATGAGTCTCCCCGACATCCGCTAGACCAAACCATCGGCTAGTGGTCTCCACTCGGTAGAAGGTTACAACAAAGGCCACAAGTCACAGTGACATCATCAGTCAGCAAGATAGAAGCAAAGTCTCAGTGACATGAGCAAAATGCAAGGTTACTAAACTGCCAGTCGGCCAAACAATATGAATGTCACAGCGACCGTGCTTTCTCAGAGGTTTTAGCCTAGGAGATTGAGGCACATTTTCCAACATTTATTAACTCTAGGAATTGGGCCTTCCTTGGTGGGAAAAATTACTCACCCCAAGGTGACTCAAATTGGCAACAGAGCTCTTTGGCTGAGCTACCCCTGACCGATATATAAATGTGAATCCTAATGGAAAGCTTAGGATTACGAGTGTGGATGTGTCACACAGACAAGTGAACTCCCCAAAACCCTATTGAGCGTAACCTAGCTAGAGTTCTTCCTTATCAGAGCTAATCTTGCCCCATGTGTGGCCACTTGAACAAGGGTCCCAAACTAATTTTTTTTGTGTAGTTTCCAAAATCCCATCTATTTGCTAGCACAACGTTCGTTGTGAAGGCATCCAAATTCTCCCAGTTCTTAGTAGAGGTGATCAACCAACCATGAGAGAATTATGGGGGTTAGAATATTTGTTGACCTGAGAAGTGAGTGCACTGCAAGGGGGAGCCCGTGTGGCCAAGCTTCTGGATTCATCCACTAAGAATAAGTGTGGTTAGGGAAACCCACGTGGAATCTAGCAAATATAGTCCTTGCCTAACCTAGGGTTGTACTTGTCTTCTTTGTGCATGATCAAACAAAATATTGTGTTTGCCAATTGTTTTCTAAAACATTCAAGAAATAAACACCGTTTCATAGACCTAGAAACAATCATTCAACTTCAAACAATTCCAAAATTTGTCAAAAATTGCAAACAAATTAGGTTCATTCTGCCTGGAATGTATTTGTTGCAACACATTCATTGTTTTGAGCTGCATTTGACATTTTATGCAATGCATTCACTTTGATAAGCCACATTTTCCACTTTGTGTGACATTTTTTCCTATCCTGCATCACATTCACCTAAAAAAACACCATATTCACCTTATTGAGCCACATTTGCTGAAATTGCAACACATATGACAAACTGCAATGCATTCGCAACCTGAAATGACACATTTTCCTGGAAAAAACAAAAACCCTATTGTAGTCCAAAACTCAAGATCAAAACTATCAAATCTGATATCAAACATCTTTTTCCAGTAGCCTCTATAAAAAACCAAAAAGAAAATTGCTCAAATTTTCCATTATTTGCATCTTTAGCTTGCATTTACCTATAGGTCTAAATTTGCAAAATTTTAGTTGCATCCTTTAGGGTCCATCATTTTCATTTTCAGACATAGACCAGTCCTTAGATCCTCATTTCATTTGAATATTTTGGATTAGGAAACCTTACCATACTTTGTAAAAAAATTTCCTTCAGGAGTAGGTGGTCATTGGACCTAGTCTTGACTTAATTTCTTCTAGTCATTGTCTTTTTTGTGAGACTTTCCAACTCAAAATTCTAGTTAGGAAACCTCACTTTTTCATCTTTTCATCTTGTCCTATAGTCACATTAGTAACTCCTCTTATGATCCAAATTGAGACATAGATCAAGCTTAGGGTGGTTGAGTAACCTTCTAAATCACTTAGACCTTTGCATTTGCATACTTTAGGACATTCAAGTCATCCTGGTCCTCATTTTGCATACGTTATTTCAAAAAATTGAAAAATAATCCTCATTGTCCTTTAGAATTTGTCATTTCCTTTGGAAAACTTTGTCATATTGCATTCCTTATTGTCAAAAAACCAAAAACATAGTTTGCATTTGCATCCCTTACTTAAAAATCCCAAAAACATAGTGTCATCATCTAGTTGTCATTTTCATCCATCTTCCTAATTTGATCAATTCCTTATATGGTTGAGACTAGGCTTCAAAGAAAAAGAAGAGAAATGGAAAAATTTGGACAAGACACCAATGCTTATAACTTCTCTAATGACATGTGAATCAAAACATGAATCAAGACACATCTTTTATTAATCCTTTCAACGAAATGAACATGCCATATTCGTCATGAAACCCCTTTGAATCATTCATGCATGGAGATGAACATGGACATGTTTATATGGAATAACTAGAAGCTCCAACACAAAATCCTGACGTAGCCTCCTTCATGGAATATTTGGTCTTACATGACCCACAAAGATATCTAGCTATGCTCTTAGACCAAGGGGCTAAATTACCATGTGGCTTTGACATTAACACTTTGAGACCAGCTTCTTCCGATCGCAATGCCAACAATAATTGAATAATACATTCAACACTAGTCAACCTAAAAACAATATAAACAATACCTTTGTTGGGGCCACCTCACAAATTTCCACAAGCATTATTAATGCTACCTCTAATGACACATCCAATCAAAACACGATCAATGCAACATCCATTGGAGGGACACCAACAATGTCATAAGCCATGTCACAATCAATGCCTACCATGTCAACAATGTCCTTGCAATAAACTAGAGCTACCTTTGGATCCTCATCAATGGGGGTTGTGTGTGTGAAATGTGGGAGAGTTAGTAAATCAACACAAACACCAATGAAACGGATTATATCAAAGATTTATATCAAATAAACTACTCTATTTTGTAGTTAAAAAAATCTTTTAAGAACGTCTCATTGTCCTCTATTCTCAAGGATTTATTAAACCATTGGGCCCTCATATTTCTATGTCCACTATGGTTATTAAAATGACAACTTGAGAAATGAGATAATATTAAACATGCAAGCCAATTAAGTTCCTACATGAAACTATATGATGAAAATGATAATGGATATTATGATTAATGGGTAATGGTGTTAGATTATACAATGTAAATGCTATGATATGATGCTAGGAGGATTCTGCATATGCTCAAATGCTAACTATGAATATACTAATCTAAAATGCAACTATAAAGCAAAGTGAGATTCTAAGATGTAACTATGAAATAAAACATGATATGAAATGTAACTATAAGACTCCAAAATGCTCCAATGCTCAAACAATATTCCTGCATGATAACTCTACTCAAATGTGGATGAAAAATACAATGGAAAAGGGTTGTATTTATAGACTTTTCCAAGTATCTTGTGTGATGGCAACGATCGATGGTCTAGATTCAAACAAGATAGATGAATAGTGGAGATGAAGAGAATCAAGAAGGTGTCCCCTTGACTAAAGACAACATGCCAAATGAATGGAAGAATCAAGTGTGTGAGAGAAAAACCATGTGTTTGAAAGTTTTTTGAAGAAGTGTGTGAGGAATAAGCCATGTGTTTGAAGATAATTCTAATTAAAAATTAAAATTATTTAATTTCATGTGACCTTGGTGAGGTGGCATGAAAAGTTGTAGACATGTGCTTGAACTCCTAATTTGGGATTAATGAAACTTAATTAAATAAAACAAGCTTATGGAAATTCATTTATTTAATTAAATTAGAAGAATATGATTTTAGATTTAGAGAATTAGAAAAGGGTGAACTATACAAATAAATTGAGAATTTATTTATACGTAGTCGAATATTAACTAAATAACTAGTATTTAATTAATTAAATGTCTTGACCGATTTTAGGTGTATACATTTTGCCTCACTTTGAAGTAATGTGTTTACACATTGCTTCAAAGAAAAATTTGATACCGATGTCAAGAATTTTTTTTTTCGATGTCCCAGACGCTGATTTTTAGGTGATGACATATATATGCCCCCTCGAGAGATAAATCAGTGAATTTTGGAATTTTTAGGATATTTTTGGAACTTTTGAAAATTTTGATGATTTTTCGATGATTTGATGATCTCAAAATTTTGTGCTCCAGAAATGATTTATCTCTTGAAAAATGATGTAAAAGTCGGCAGGTGATAATCTGATTAATTAAGACCCCTTTGAAAAATAAAAAAATAAATAAAACAACCCCATAAAATGCCACTTAATTAACCTTTAAAAGATTAAAAAAGTTGATTAGAAAGTTTATTTGTGGATTTTGCAATTTGAAAACTTTGTGAGTGATAGTGATTGAGCAAACTTGGAGTGGAATGGTGATCCCCTACCACACGCACTAGTTCGAGTGAGTCAAGTGGCACAACCACACAACAATGTACGAACCTCTGGTGAGTACCCAAAAAAATTGCCTCATATTTCGTGCATTTAATTTCCCACTTGTTTTTCTTTGAATTTAGATTTTGAAATGTTTTAGCACATTGAGATACTGAAATAGCACATGCATTATAGTCTATTCTAGCACATAGGATATGCTAGCACATAGGGTTGCCAATGTAGTGCATAGGTTAAATGAATTAGCACATATGTGAACTATTGTAGTGCATTCATGAACTGTTGTAGCGCATAGAATAGTCTAGTGCATAGGGTAATTAGATTAGTGCATTGATTAAATGTATTAGTACATCGGGTAATTCGGCACATCGGGGCTCTGTTCTGGTGCATCGGTGAAATGTTCTGGCACATAGAGTAATTTGGTGCATTGAAGGTTTGTTTTAGCACATTGATGAATTTCTCTAGCGCATCAAGGGTTTTAGTGCATTTGAGCATTGTTTTGGTGCATTGGGTAAATTTGATGATTTTCTTATTGAGACCCCTTGATTTCAATAATGTTTGATCACATTAGTCTATGATTTGATGGTGATTGATGATTTTGATAGGTTAGATGTCCATTGATCTCATGATAGGTGAGATTCAATGATAAGATGATGATAATTGACCTCATGATAGGCGAGGATCAATTATAAGGTGATTAATCTGATAAACCTCATGATAGGCGAGGTTGAATTGATTGATTTGATAAACCTCATGATAGGTGAGGTTGTTTTGATTGATTTGATGCTTATGATATTTGATTAAAGTCTCACTAGAGATGATTAGATTGATAGGTTGATTGATTTGGATTGATTGATTGATGTCATTTGATGTTGGTTGATTGATTGACTAACTTGTGATTTTGTGATGATAGGAGCCTTTGACTAGTTTACAGATAAGAGAGCAGTTCCCAAGGACATGGGACTTGATTCGTCATCTGATGTAGCCTGAGACAACTATTATTGCTCGATGTGGGTTGTCATCTCTCATTGATATGCCCTAGATTAGGGTGAATAGGGGTTTACTAACAACTTTAGTGGAGAGATGGCACAATGAGCATAACATCTTCCATTTTCCCACTAGTGAGATCATGGTGACTCCTAAGGATGTATATTAGATTCTATGGATTTTGGTGGTTGGAGAGCTTGTTATATATGATGCACATGAGTAGGGCGAGACTGACACATTACGCCGAGTATTTCAGGATGACCATATATGTGGGTATGAGATTCTATGGAGGGACATGGTTGATGCATATGACACGTTGTCATTTGTATTAGCTAGTTTCATTGGAGGGTTCCTTTGTCTTGACCACAGGTCAAAGGGACTCTCAGTTGGATGGGGCAGGATCTTAGAGAGTATGATTGTTCATGGGAAGAGATATGAATGGGGTTGTATGCTAGCCCATCTATACCATTATTTTCACTAGGTGGTTTATCTACATGGGGCTAGTCTATCAGCGGGAGTCACGTTGCTCCAGGTTTGGGCCTGGGAGCATATAGTAGTCAGTCAGCTAGTGGGAGACAAACAAAGGCCAACCATGAGGCTATATGTTCACATCTATGCAGGTCGACTTGCTCAACCTAGACTAGCCAAGCTAGAGTATTGGAGGAGGACCCTAGATGATTTGGAGTTAGTTGTATGGAGGTCCTATGTTGACTGTGAGAAATGGCCAAAGGATGATGCAGAGATGCCATATTTGTGTTAGTCAATTTATCTGATTGGCTAAACTCATTTTATTATTGAGAGATTCATGCTTCTGAGGGTACTGATACAATATGGTAGGGTCCAAAGCATGCCCTAGGGCATGGACCATTATGATCAACAACAATAATATGCTATAGAGTGAGGACCAATGTTGTCCTATGATGCAATAGTTGAGCATTTCTAGGGCTTACAGGTTGTCCCATGGGATGTTTATCTAGATATCATTGATGCTTCAATACTAGTGGAGTATGCTCAGTATATGTTTACTCATCCCTTCCTATGGATTATGATTCTTGATGAGCCAATACCTTTGTTAGCAAAGGAGGAGGTAGGAGGTCATGGGTGGAGGTGATAGAGAGAGGAGGTGGAGAAGGATGGGGAGGAGGAGGAGTAGGGGGAGGAGGAGGAGAGAAGTGAGGAGGGGGATAGTAGCAATGAGGGTGATGATGAGGAGAGTGATGAGGGAGATGATGGAGGCAATGGGGGTGGAGGAGGGCCATGTCCTAATATTAGAGAGATGAGAGTGCCTTGCAAGAGGTGATCATTAGTAGCTCCATCATACCAATGGGTACATATCATACTACCATCACAACAACAACAGATGTAGATTTATGCATTATAGGTGCATGTTCAGACGTTGTAGGGACAGTTAGAGAAGGTACATGCTCTTTAGATGCAGACACAAGGGTAGGTACAGACTCTCATGACTGAGAGGGATGCTGCTAGGTAGCAGGTGCAGACTCCGACAACTGAGAGGGATGTTGCTAGGCAACAGGTGCAACAGGTGTAGGCCCAACTGGTATAGATATAGGCCCAAGTGTAGGGATATATTGCCACATTGACCACTAAAAGGGATGCCCTGAGATGGAGGGTAGAGTAGGCCGAAGCCATTACCGAGAGGCTACAACAGGTTGCAATGGTTGTAGGTACATCAGATTATTTCAAAGAGATTCATTGCACTGCTCAGGAGGTCAAGTTCTATAGGGGTTGATATCATGAGGTGGTTCCTCTAGAGTGGCAAGAGAGCTTTGCCCAGTCTTAGTCTCAGACTGTTAGTGTGGGGGTTACACAACCGTTTCCTAGAGATCAGAGAGATCCCGATGTGGGTCTGTCAGGTGCAGGGGGAGGTATTAGTCTAGGGATGCCAACATTTTCTGTGGGGAGCATGACATAGCTCTCATTTATTATTTTATGATGTAGTTTTGGACCTGTATATAATATTTATTCAGTTGAGACATTGATGATGCACCTCTTGTTGTCAGACTTTATGATACACTGCCATTTTTGATATTGATGTATCTCTTCATACCTTTGGATATCCTTGTACACTTTGACATTATGATTTTGAGGTTATATGATATGTGGCGATGATTATAATCTATGTGTCTATATGATGTTATATGATGATGGATGTCTATGATGCATTTAATTTCTATGTTATGATGATGATCATGATGATTATGATGGATGCATTTAATTTCTATTATTTATTCTATGTGATTTTTTGATGATATGATACGCTATGGATGCAAATGATGATGCAACTAATGTGTTATGATGATTTATGAATGAGGCCTATAGGATGCCTATGATGGATTTTATTATGCCAATGATATGTGATGCATTTGATGTTTTTGTACTTTTCTGATGCCATGAATGGATGAATGTTAGATGAAATGATTGTATGATGGTACCTAGTTCTATGTGTTTATGATGTTTATATGATGATGATGGATGATCCTATATGCTTTATGAATTTATGAAAATGATGTTTTATGCTATGTGATGATATGTGATGTATGCAAGGATGATATGATAATGTGTTATTTTGTGATATGCTTTATGGATTTATGCAAATGATATTTTATACTATGTGAGATGGATTTGATTATGCCAATGATATGTGAGGATATGTGATGTTCATATTGATTATGTATGGTTGTAATGATAATGGGATGTAATGATTATATAAATGATGTATGATGTTTTGTAATGATGATATGGTTATGTGATACAAATGATTATGCTTAACTGAGTTTGTAAAGCTTTGAAACTTCTAGGTTCTTAAGCTTAAATGAGTGAATCTATCTAACTTCCAAGAGCTATGGCAAGGTTTCCATTAGTTGATTATTTGTTAAGTCTTCACAAAACCTGAAATATTTCCCAATTCTTTCAGAAATCTAAAGAGACTTACTCATTTAAGCTTAGTGAACCACTTTCTTAATGCAACTATCTGAAATGATTTTGATTATGTAAATGAGATGTGATGCGTGTATTTTTATGTTTTCTAATGCAAATATTATGATATGATGTATGGATAGATGAATGATGTGATAATGTTTTCTAATGTATGCAAATGATGATTCAACTGATGTGTTTTTTTTTATATGAGAATGATGTGTTTTTGGTAATGTCAAGTGTACTCAATCCACTAATAAGAGAGAACATCCTTGTGAAATTGTTGCAGCTTTGGAAACCCTATATATATATAGATGAAAACTAACATGGATACAATCTGTTTAATCATGTAAATATCATATGAAAAATTTATCATTCGTAACAGTTGATTTGTTTTGCCTTTTATCATCATTGAGCCTTTAAAATGTTGAAAGTGAGTACAAGCATCGATGGCATATTTAGACCATGATGACTTGAGTACTACTTCCTTGATGTTTGATAGTGAAAGTTAAAACAAGAATCTAAGTATAATTAAACTAAGATGGCCTAAGTATTGCTTGCATAAACAGACAAGAGTTAACCGTTTTCCTATGCAAATTCAGAATGTCATTAGTGATCCTTTGTAGAGCACGACCCATGACAATTTGCACAGTAATAATGATCAACTCACAAAAAACATACAAAGAAAAATTATACTCCTTCCTAGCTCCTCTATTCAATACATCATCGAGGTGCTCCAAAGATATGATAGCAAAAATCAAAGTACAACAATTGAGCATTTGTGTTTTACGTGATAAAGCCATGATTCAGAGGAACATCATCCATTTGAAGCATGATTTTTGTTTGATTAATTTGTTTTTTTTATTTTGGATGGTTGATGTGTTTCTAATGGTTTTTGATGTTCAATGTTTGGTTGCACTATGATCATGTTTGTTGAGTTTTCCCTACTTTTGTTTGTTTGTTGGTTCAAGCTCAAAGTTTATTTTCCCCCATCCTAGGGTGAGACATGACCATGATGCCAGGATATGCACATGAGGCTTTTCAATGATAGGAAAATAGATGGGGAAAGCGAATGGCCGACATGCTCAAATAGATGGAAAATATAGTCTATCACAAATAGCGCATGTTGCTAGGTTTTCACTACTTGCTTTTATTGCACTTTTTTTGATTTTTCACATTTTTTATATTTTTCTCTTTTTTTTTTTTTGTTGTTGTTACCAAGACACTTGTTTTCTAGGTTTTCATCAAGGCAACCATTTTCTCAGGACATTTTCTGATGTTTTTGGTATTTTTTAAAGAATTTTTTTGATGCATTAGATGATTCAAGCATAAAACCTTTTGAAATGCAAGATGTTGAGGGGTTCATCAAAAAAATCCCCTTCTAGTGTGGACAACTGATATGCTCTTGATCTGAAGGTTGAGACAACGACAAAGGGACCTAGACAGTTTGGTTCAAATTTTCCCTTCTTCTCTTGATCTTGATGGTTACGAGGGTTCTCTTTTAGGACTAAATCACCCACCTAAAATGTTCTAGGTTGGACTCTGTGATTGTAACTTTTGGATATCCTCTATTGGTATGCTTTCAAATGGTCCATTGCATGTTGACAATGCTCATCCAATAATTCCAATTCCTGTAACCTAGACACTTTGTTATCCTCATATGAAATGATCCCTTTTAGTGACACCCAAAGTGATGGTAGTTGAACCTCAATAGGTATAATGGCCTCTGATCCATAGACTAGGGAATAGGGTGTTGCTTCTATTGGGGTGCAGATACTGGTTATGTAAGCCCATATAACAGGTTTTATTTGAACATGCCAATCACGTCCAGCCTCATTGTTGCTTTTCTTCAATATTTTTAGGATAGTCTTGTTTGAGGCCTTTGCTTGGCTGTTTCCTTGGGGATAGTATGGTGTAGAAAACTAATGTTGTATATGGAATCTCTCACAAAGTTCTTGGGCGTCCTAATTTTTCAATGGTTTGTCATTTTCTGTGATAATGGATTGAGGGATGTCATACCAATAGATGATATAATTCAAGATGAATGATGATTTTTTCTTTCCTATGATGGTGCTTAGGGGAACCACTTCAATCCACTTTGTGAAGTATTCCATGGCTGTGATGATAAACTTGTGTCTGTTGGATGAAGATGGATGAATCTTCCCTATGAGATCTAGTCCCCACTAACAAAAGGTTGAAATCCTTGTCCTGGTGCATGTATGAGATTTCCTTGAATCTAACACTTTTGGAATTTCTTGATGAACTAAAAAGAATCCCTCTCCATAGTCGGCAAGTAATATCCCAAACGGAGGAGTTTCTTGGCTAAGGTTAAACCACTCGAATGAGTTCCACAAACACCTTCATGAACCTCCCATAAAGTCATTTTAGACTCGACGCGTTCTAGACATCGGAGGAGAGTTTTGTCAAGACCTCATTTATAAAGGACATTTGCAATAAGGGCATGTCGAGAAGCTTGACGAATGAAGTTTTGTTTTTGATTTTGGGATAGGTTGGATGGGAGGCTATTTTCTTTGAAGTAAGTATAATTTTTCCCATATATGAAGGTGTCAACCTTGTCTAGATGGTAGATAACTTGGGATTCAGGGTTATCATATGATGGGTTGAACAATTTTTCCACCAGGAACTCATAACAGGCTCGTTTCTCAGGAATCTATAAGAGAGAAACAATGGTTTCCATGGAATCAACAACTTTGTTGTCGCTTCTAGGAATCTACTCAAATATTATTTCCACAAAGTAATTTTTGAATTCATCAACCATTCTTTTATAAGGCATCAAATTGTCATCCTTTGTTTGATAATCATCATTTACCTGATTAATGACATGTTGTGAATCCCCATAGACATGTAACTCTGTGATCTTCCATTCAATTGCTACTTTGATTCCAATGATACATGCTTCGTATTCGGTTGTGTTATTGGTACAAGGAAATATCAGTCTATAAGATTTGGGAATGGTATGTCCTTGTGGCAAGATAAACAAGATTTTAGCACCTGATCCATGTTGTGTATAAGAGCCATCAAAGTACAAAACTCATTGTTGTGTTGATACCATTAGGACATCAACATCTAGAAACTCAATGTTCATTGGATGTTATTTTGGAAATGGTGCTTCAACTAACTGGTCTATGATTGCTTGTCCTTTGATTTCCTTCCTATCGACATATTGGATGCAAAATTCACTCAACATCATGACCCACTTAGCTAGTCTTCTAGTTAGATTAGCTTTACTAAGAAGGTATTTCAATGGATCTATCTTGGCTATTAACTTGATGGTATGAGTTAGCATGTAGTGTCGTAATTGTTGGGTAGCGAACACTATTGCCAAAAAATCCTTTTCATTGAGGGTGTAATTGATCTCATAGCCATTTAAGGTTCTACTAATATAATAGATTTCCCTTTCTTTTCCCGTTGAATCCTCTTGTGCTAACAAGGCTCCCAATGATATCTCAGTTGTTGCTATGTATAATAAAAGTGGCTTTCCTTCTACTGGTGGTATTAAGATAGGTGGACTCATTAGATGTTGTTTTAATTGGTTAAAGGCCCCTTCACATTTCTCATCCCATTGGAAAGATACATTCTTGTGTAGCAAGTGAGTAAAAGGATGGGTCTTGTCTGCCAGTTGTGAGATAAATCTTTGGATTGATAGGAATCTCCCTTATAGAGATCATAGCTAACTGATGTTCTTGGGTGGCGGAATCTCCATGATGGGTTTAACCTTTGCAAGATCTACCTCAATGTTGTTTTCTGAAACTATATATCCCAAGATTTTGGTTGAAGTCACCCCAAACACACATTTCTTTGGGTTCAATTGTACATTGAACTTTTCCACTTTGGTGAATATTTTATCTAGGATCTCTATGTGTCCTTCTTTGGTGTATGATTTGGCTAATATGTTTTCCACATAGTCTTCCATGAAGGTATGCATCATATCATGAAACATGTTTGTCATAGCCCGCTGATAAGTTTCTCCTGCGTTCTTCAACCTGAATGGCCTGAAGTTCCAACAAAAGGTTCCCCACAGTCATGTGAAGGTTGTCTTATCTTGATCTTGAGGTGAAATTTTGATTTGATTATAGCTGGAAAAACCATCCATGAATGACAACATGCTATGCCATGCTGTTAGGTCCACAATGATGTCAATATTGGGTAGGGGAAAGTCATCTTTTGGGAAAGCCTTGTTGAGATCCCTGAAATCTATGCATATCCTGATGCTCTTGTTTTGTTTTGAAATAGGCACAATATTTGATATCCATTGGCATAGTCAATTGGTCTAATGAACCCAACATCCAATAACTTCTTTAGTTCTATCTTTACCAATATGGCAATATGCAAATGCATTTTCCTTAACTTTTTCTTGATTGGTTTTATCCCTATTGGAAATGATAAGTGATGCATGATGAGTTCTCGATAAATCCCTAGCATGTCAGCATATGACTAAGCAAAATTGACTTGTCCTTCTGTGAAGAATTTGATGAAGTTCGGTTTTTCTTAATCTTTCAATGATTCTGCTAGATGGACAGTCTTTACTATTTCTTCATTGCCGATATTGATAGACTGAGTAGTTTAAACCAATACTTTAGATAATTCCTGAAAGTGCTCAGGAAGTGTGTCAAATCTTCCATCCTTTAGCGCTTTAGAGAGGTTTCTGTTTCTGGATACACTCTTTATTTTTACTTTTTCTAGATCTGATACTGCCATTGAATGGTTTTCACCATCAGATCTATTCCCTGTATTATTTATTTTGCAGTTGGAAAATTTGGCACTCTCCTAGTTGGAAGCTTCGTTACGATGTTCAATGGTGGAATCTATTTTGGGATTGGTGGAATAGAGGAAGTTGACAATGGCCTCATCATTTGAAAATATGGGGATATCATATGACTCAGTTTGATCCCAATCTATGAGTTTGGAATGCACTAGGGGTAAGGGATCATTAGATTGGTTAAGGTCAAATGTAGTAAGGGTCCCAATGGTAATGTCTTCAGATTGTCCAATAGCGAAGTCAATGTCTATAAGGTAACTCTCCTTTAAATTATCTATTTTTCCCCAAGTTTGGTTGTCTTTGCTGGAATCATCAATATGTTGTGATCCTATTTCAAGCGGTTTGTAACCTAAACTTTAACCCTCCTCACATATGGGTGTATAATTTTGTACCACATCAATTTCCTTATCATGACAAGACTCTTCAGATAGCAAATCCCACTCATATTCATTTGAATCAGTTTCATAATCATCACTAGCTTGTAGTTGTAGGATTCTTTCAACAACTTGATGTTTGGTTTCTTCTCTTGATTCTTTTTTATAACCCAATCATGTTTTATCTTTGGCTTGCATTGTGATGGGTTGTATCCATTCTATGATTCCTTCTTTCCTTTTACCGATAGGACCTTTCCCCTCGTATCCCATCTTTTCTAGGATGGTCTTTCCTTTACCATATTTCTCTATTTGCACACTTGAAGTGGATGCTTGTGATGATTCTTCATCTTTGTATAACTATTTTAAAACCTCTTTATCATCTGACTCATCCACTAATGTATCTGCTCTTACAAAGGTGCCATCAAATAGTGTGGTGGGTTGTGATGATTGTTGTCTTGATGTTGATGGCTTTTCATGTGATTTAGGAGAAGAGGAAAGTTGTGATAAACATAAGGATTTCTCAAATGAGTATTCCCCCATGCCTTTTTCTTTCAATTGGATCTTGGCCACTTGTTTCGATAACGACTCAAGTTGACTTTCTTGATCTTCTGTAGTAGAACTACCTACACCTTTTTCTTTTGAGTGATCCTTTATCTCAGGCTGGTTTGATGAAGAATTTGGTGTACTTTCTTTACTTGAGGGAGTGGAATCATTGATACCCTTATCATTTGATTGGTCCTTTTTCTCAACCCACTTTGACAAAGAATTTAGTTGTTTCCCATCATTTGATGAAGTTCCATGAGTTGGAGCTTCCCTGTTGTGTGGTACAAAAGCATCTTGGGTAGTCTTGAGGGTGTTACAATATTGGGAGTTATTTGAGTCAATTGCAATAACGATTTCCTACCTATTGAAAGGGAACTTCAAACATTGGTGATATGTGGATGGTACTTCTTGCATGTCATGAATCCAAGGTCTTCCCAAGAGTATGTTGTATGTTAACTCTTTTTCTAACACTTGGCATACTATATCTCTGATAGCTGGTCCTACTTGAATAGGTAGCACTATCAACCCTTGTGAAGATCTCTCCTCGTCATCATATGATTTTATTGTGATTTACCTTCTAGGATCAATAGCATTTTCTGAATAGCCTAGTGCATAGACAAGTTTCAAAGTATAGATATTCAGGCCAACTCCTCCATCTATTAGAACATGTTTAATGCGGTGTTTTTGTGGATTAAGAACTCAATGTGTAGGACATCATTATGTGGATGGTTGATAGATACATCATCATGTTCAGAAAATGATAAGAAATGTGGTGCAGTCAAATGTCCCACCATATTCTGGAATTGGAAAACCTCTAGATTGTTCGGTACCATGGTGGTGACTAGAGCTTGTTCCAAGATTTCCTTGTGAGTGGGTGAAATCTTGAGAAGTTCAAATATGGATATTTGGGTGGGTATTTTCTACAACTGATCAACGATGTTATATTGAGTTGCAAGGATAGCAGTAGTTGTTTTGGACGTTGAAGGGGCAGCTCATTTCAATGTTACCTTGGATTTTCCTCATGTGATTGCATTGATCGATGAATTATTTTGTCCTTCTCTAGTTTTGATATCATTGATTTGATTGTCATCTCTAATGATGTTGTTGAAAAAATTTATGGGAAGAAGTTCATTGATCTGATGTGAGGTAGTGCCGATATCGTGATGCTAATTTTCAATTGTAATGAGTTTTTTTATGTTGAATGGTGTTGTCATTTGTTGGGTCATTAATTGTAATAAGATCTTATTTGTTATGGGTTTGATCATGAACCACATCAATATTTGGAATGGTGGTGTCATAGACAGATAGTTTATGTTTTTTCCTTTGGTATTTGAAGAAGAAGATTCCCCTTTTTTGTAGTTGGGTAGAGGGTTCTTCAACATCCCATGATCATTGTTTGTTTGGAGTCCTAAAAATATCATCTTTTTTTCAATTAAGTCTTGTATCAAGTGCTTCAATTGCATGCATTCATTGGTTTTATGCCCTTTGTTGCGATCAAAGTCACAAAATGAGCATCATTCCACCATGGAGGCTTGACTTGTGGCTCCCAATTTCTTGCCTATGGTAATGTTATGACCTTGGCTTTGAGAAGTTCCTTCAATGTGGATTCTGATGATTTTCCTAAAGGTGTGAATCTTTTTCAATTTGAGGATGTTTGATATGACGGTGTTCTAGATCCAACATTACCTTGATTGTTGCTTTGGTTGAAATTTTAGTTGTTGTTTTGGTTGTTGGGTGGGTTGTTGTTCTAATTAGTCTTGGTGGAAACTGCGGTTAAGTTGAATATAGGTTTCATATTTTGGTTTTCAGCTATACCATCATTGTTACCCGTGTTCTTGTTTCATTGCCAAAATTTTGGTTTGTTGTTGTTGTAATTGTTAGAGGAGTTTGATGTGTTGTTGTCATTGTAAATTTTGATGACTCCTCTCTTGACTAAAGCCTCTTCGATTTTAATTATGTTTTCAATCAATTTTTTGAATGTAGGTGGACATTGTAATTCCAATTTGTAACTCATCTCGTCATTGAGGTTGTCAATAAAGATTTCTATCTTTTCCTTTTTAGGTACAGGATGAGAATATCATGCAAATAACCTTCTCCATTTTTGCAAGAATACAAGGAACGATTTACCCTTCTTTTGTTTCAAGTTACAAAGATCTTTCATGGTGATGTCATGTTGAATGTTATAAGAATATTGGGTGATGAACTTGTTGACCAATTTTCAATGGTGTTAATTGGTGGGGTGATTTTGGAGAACCATTCAAGACATTGTCCACCTAGGCTTCATGGAAATAGTCTCATTAAATATGTTTCTTCATACACAAATTCAAGACTCATGGTTCTAAATTCCCTTACATGGTCTATCGGATCAGTTTTTCCATTGTATTTTTCATATTTTGGGAGTTCGCAATGTTTTGGAAAGGGTATCATGTGGATAATTTGATCAAATGGATATGGAAAAATGTCTTGGATCAAGTATTGTTTTGAGGTTCTTGTTTGCATATCAAGAATTTGTTTTTGAAGGCTCTTCATTTGGTGAGTTAGGGCAACCACTTGTTTGGTTTCTTTTTCATGCTATTTTGGAGGTGCTTTCAATTGATTTACATCAAAGTCTTTTTGTAATTTGACACCTTGTTTGGATGGCATAAGGAGATAATTTTCCCCATTTCTTTCAAAAATATTTTCTAAGCATTTGTGGAACTTGGGATCTTGTTCAACATGTTGGATATCTTCCTCGGATATTTCTTCCCCTTCACTGTTGTGGATTCCATGGAAAGGATTCTCTTTAGCTTCTGCCGTGGTGTTTTGTGTCTCATTGTTTTGAGTTTTGATGTTTTGAGTCTCAATGATTGGAGTTTCAATGGTTGGAGTTCCAAGGTTTGGCTCTTCAATGTTTTGATTTTCAAGTCCTTTTTCCTTGAGTTTTTGTTTTTGTAACCTTGTTTGAATGGGAATACAAGTGTTCCAATTTTGACTAAACTTTGATCTAAGTTTGGAAGAGTACCAAGGATTACAACTAAGTCAAATAGAACAAAAAATTATAATGAGACTAAGGACTAAGTTTGATTTGACTATATAGCTTCGTTTCATGATGAAAGGATGATAAATCCTGATGATGAAACTAGGCTAAATAATCAAAGGTGTGATAAAATTTGGTGATTTTGGCACTTTGAGATGTTAGATCTTGGTTTAGGTTGGAGAATTCCACTTCTAGAGGTCAATTTTAACAAGTTTAGACTCTAAGGTAATTAAGGAATGATTCTGGACTGAAGAAGATTCTAAATTTTTGGTTCAAACTATGAAATAGGGGACAAGTTTAACTCTTAGGTTTTGCATTTAATGGATATGCTAAAATAGAGCCTAGATGTGCTAAAAGATTTGACATATGTGCTAAAATAGAGGATGGATGCACCAGAAAATTGTACAAATGCGCTATAAGATTTCCTAAATGCGCTAAAACAGAGGGTTAATGTGCTAGAATATGCAGTGTGTGTGCTATAATAGAGGGTAAATGCACTGGAAAAATGCTCAAATGCACCAAAAGATTGACTGGATGCATTAGAATAGAGGATGGATGCACCAAAATTTTGAATAGATGTGCTATAACAGTAGTTGGATGCACTACAAGATTGCATGGATGCGCTAGCAAATACAACAGATGTGTTGAACTGGAAAAATGACTCAATTTGTTGGAAATTTGATTAATTTTTTGGATTTTCCAATTAGAGACTTGATTGTTTCAATGATTTTTTTTCTAAATCAAGGTTTTCACTTTCAACATATGATGTTTTTGTTTGAAATTGGTTCAAAAAAACATTGGTAAAGACACATCAAGCATGTACAACTTAGGTTGTGTAGGACTATATTTGTTGAATTCCCACTTGGATTTTACTCTAGCTGCACTTACTTATAGCGGATGATTAGATGTTTGACCCCACTGGCTCCCCTCCATGACACTCACTTCTATGGGGCATCCAAGCATCAATACCCATGAATCTCCAATGTCATATTTCTCATCTCTACTAAAATCCACAAGAATGTGGGATGGCTTCAAAATGAACATTCTTACACCAACAAATAGAATAGGTATTTTGACCTTGCTACAACAAAGGGTTTTAGTATAGGCATTCCATTCGTGGGGGATCATCCATGCGACAAGAGACCATTCCTTCCCTTCTATCGGAACAATCCTCGTGATACTTGAACTTTCCCCAAGTACCCATATTTATATCTTGGTTGGAAGTCGCTTGGCTTTAGTGTGTTACTGGTTGGGTCATTCCCTTGGGTGATTACTTTTTCTCACAAGGAAGACCCTCTAAGGATAAAACAAAAGAGAATGGGTCTGGATTTTTGGTCACCTAGTTAATGGGAGAGGATATGCCTACCATTCATCAAGAATGAAAGACATGGTGTTCTTTATTCTTTCTAATTAAGCTAAATGCCTATCTTAAGAAAAAGAAAGTTTTTAAATAACTCTAGCCACTGCATAAATCATTAGTAGTTTGATAAATTTGTCTTTGACCAGTGTATAAAAGTACCTGCAAGCAGAAAACACAAATTAGTTCTCTAATTTCACAAATTTTAATAGATGCACTAAAACAGTCATTGCATGTGCTAAAAAGTCAATGCGCTATAAGAACTAACCAGTGCGCTAAAATAACAACTGAATGCGCTAAAGTAGATACCAAATGTGCTAAAGAAAAGATTGAATTCGCTAAAAAGCTCCCTGAATGCACTAGAATATTTGTTGGATGCACTGAAAGAAGTATCGAATGCCCCGAAATAGAGCCTGGGTGTGTTGAAAGATTCCTCGGATGCGCAGAAAGATTCCTTGGATGCGCTGAAACATAAGTTGCATGCGCCAAAAGGTTTATCATATGTGCTGAAAGAACTCATGATTGCACTAAACCATCACATCCAACCTATTTACACAAAATTTTCTAGAAAATTGTTAGAAATGGGGTATATCCCCATGGTGGGTGCAAATTTATGTGTGTGTGAAATGTGGGAGAGTTAGTAAATCAACACAAACACCAATGAAATGAATTATATCAAAGATTTATATCAAATAAACTACTCTATTTTTTAGTTAAACAAATATATTTAAGAATGTCTCATTGTCCTCTATTCTCAAGGATTTATTAAACCATTGGGCCCTCAGATTTCTATGTGCACTATGGTTGTTAAAATGACGACTTGAGAAATGAGATAATATTCAACATGCAAGCCACTTAAGTTCCTACATGAAACTATATGATGAAAATGATAATGAATATTATGATGAATGGATAATGGTGTTAGATTATACAATGTAAATGCTATGATATGAAGCTAGGAGGATTCTGCATATGCTAAAATGCTAACTATGGATATACTAATCTAAAATGCAACTATAAAGAAAAGTATGGTATAAAATGCAACTATAAAGCAAAGTGAGATTCTAAGATGTAACTATAAGACTCCAAAATGCTCGAATGCTCAAACGATATTCTTGCATGATAACTCTACTCAAATGTGGATGCAAAATACAATGGCAAAGGGTTGTATTTATAGGCTTTTCCAAGCATCTTGTGAGGTGGCAATGATCGATGGTCCAGATTCAAACAAGAGTGATGAATGATGGAGATGAAGAGAATCAAGAAGGTGTCCCCTTGACCAAAGACAACATGCCAAATGGATGGAGGAATCTCTTGACCAAAGACAACATGCCAAATGGATCATGGAAGAATCAAGTGTGTCAGAGAAAGACTATGTGTTTGAAAGTTTGTTGAAGAAGTGTGTGAGGAATAAGCCATGTGTTTGAAGATAATTCTAATTAAAAATTAGAATTATTTAATTTCATGTGACCTTGGTGAGGTGGCATGAAAATTTTTAGACATGTGCTTGAATTCCTAATCTAGGATGAATGAAAATTAATTAAATAAAACAAGCTTATGGAAATTCATTCATTTAATTAAATTAGAAGAATATGATATTGGATTTGGAGAATTAGAAAAGGGTGAACTATATTTATAAATAAATTGAGAATTTATTTATACGTAGTTAAATATTAATTAAATAACTAGTATTTGATTAATTAAATGTCTTGACCAATTTTAGGTGTATATAAGGGGCAAGCTCTTCGAATCCCCTATTTGGAGCTTCATCTATGCCATGGGAGCATCATCATCAAACCCTTTTATTGGGTCTTCATTCAATCCCTTTGGAGGAAATGCATGACATATTTTCATTCGAGGACCACAACCAAATATCAACACGTCTTTGCAACTTAATACTAATACTTCCTGAGGGAAAAACACCAACATTCCCCATGGAAAATTCTACCAATCTGGACAAGGTAATCAAACTACACAACATATGACTTCATTTGGACACAAAAATATTCACGGTCAACACACCCTGCAAATATCTACGAATATGGCTGGAGGACACGTTCTCACATATGAATCACACATCCACACTCATCAACACATCTCTAATCAAAACTTGCAATACCAACAACATTCAAATCAAAACACATCATACATCTCACAACAACATATCCCACAACAAAATCAAAACATCTCATCCCAACAAATTGGAACTCATGGGATACCCATCACTCCTATGTGTGATGTAACAAACAATCCTATAATTGACGCTTTGACGGCCCAAGTGGAAAATTTGCAAAAAAATTAGAGACCATGCAAATTTCCAATAAGAAGTCGCACATGTCATACAACCTATGTCCATATCCTTTCGACACAAGTCTATACTTGCCACCGTTCCCTCCTGGGAATGTGGTACCAAGTTTCACTAAATACAAAGGCAAGCCAAACCCCATTGAACACATTCGAGAATTCACAACTAATTGTGTGGATATTTTCTATGAACATACATACTTGATGAGAATCTTCCCTAAGAGTCTTGTAAGCCCTGCACTTGAATGGTTTTCCACTCTACAAAAGGGGATAAAATCATGGGATGAACTTGCTAACAAATTTGTATGAAATTATGCTTACAACATTGATACCGACACCTCCATCACTAGTTTATGCACACTTACACAAGAAGAAGCTAGTGGGACTTTTGTTCCATTCTTTCAAAGATGGCGAAGTTTAACAAGTCATTTCCATATTGACATACCCGAGAAAGAAAAAGTTGACATGTTTGTCCAAACCCTCTTGGGCCCATTGAAATATTGTTTACAAGTTCACTGTTGCACAACCTTCATAGACTTAGTCAAAAAGGGTGTCCAACTTGAGAAGGCGCTTATTGCTAAAGGAGAATTGAAATATGGCCCTAAGAACACAAATAAAAACCCACCAACTGACAAGAATAAATACAGGGTCAAGAATAAACACATTACCAATGACGACTTTGTTGGCGCCAAGGCAGTGAACACAATGGGTCCTATACTTACTCTCAAAGGGGCTCAACCAAAAAATACACCAATGACCACACTAACACCTACTACTAATTCCATTCAAAATAGTCATAATAATCAAAATAGTCAAAACCAAGGGAATCCATGACAGATAAGGCAATTCCAAAAGAGACACACATATAATCCCTTGGGTGAACCAATCGAAGACGTCCTTAAAAAGCTCCTTCAAAATGGCGTCATCACATTAGAATACCCTAAGCCATATGACCCAGGACAGTTTAAACCATCATGCTGGGATGCCAATGCTATTTGTGATTATCATTGTGCTAAAGGACATAAATCCTCTTCTTGTCGACAACTAAGAAATATGGTACACAACCTCATTGAAAGTTGCACAATTGAACTAGGTGGGCCACAATTTGCATCAAATACAGACCATACTATTCACAAGAACCCATTGCAAGACCATAGTTTGAATAATCCCTCTACATCAATTCCTAAGAATAATAATAACTATGCTAATTACACTCACATCACCTTTGACTATTCAGGTGGAACCATTATCAACCGTGTCCTAACTAATGAAAAATATGTCAATACAATTGCTATCAAGAGAGCACCTGAATGTAATGCCACTACCCGAAGTGGAAAAATCACCATAGCTAGTCCTCCTCCCCCTAGGTAACCGAAGATCACAATACCTAGTCCATCCACTAATCAATCACAAACAAGTCCACCCGCTAAGAAGTTGCAACCTAAGGGACAGTTTAAGTTTAACATCATTGACCAACTAGGCAAGACACCTACTCAGATCTATATACTTGAGTTGTTATTCATTTCCCCCGTACATAAGGTCATACTTGACAAAACTTTACAAGAGTCCTCTGTCCCCCAAGACATTGATGACAACCAGTTTGAAGCCATGGTCAGATACCTTACCATCCCCCATCATGTCACATTTTTAGATCAAGATTATTCATCACCAAAGTCCAATCATAATGATGCATTACACATTGAAGTCTTTATTCATAAATATAAGGTCAGATGAGTTTTGGTAGATGGTGGAGCAGGACTGAATATATGCTCCTTAAAATTGGTTAAGGCTCTAGGCTTCTCTAATTTTTTGTGTAGACACTACAAAAAGCATTGTTATAAAGGTGTATGATGATGAAGAATGTTCCTCTCAAGGTGTTATCACTCTTCCTATCAGAGTTGGGTCAGTCATCATAGACACAACTTTCCAAGTCTTGGATCTTGAGTTACCATATAATATATTGCTTATTCGACCTTGGATTCACACCTTAAAAGCTATTTTTTCCACCTACCATCAATGCTTGAAGTTTCCCTTTGACAACATCAAGATCACCATATATGGAGACTTCGATCCTTTCCAATATTGCACCAACCTAAGGGGCCTTTTAGACCACCAAGTGTCCATTAACTGAGAAGCTTCAACCTCCTCTTCATCCAAATACGTTGTTCCATCCAAACTCATCAGATCATCTACATCCAATCCCCCATCATCCAGCTCACCATCTTCCTCCACCCCAAAGGCATATCCTAGTGTCAAGATCCAGGACTTAGGTTGTGGAGAATGCAAGGTCCACACAACATACTACATCACCAAAATACCCAAGTCTCTGAAGGAGTATGGCTGACCTTGTTTCAGAATGGAGCCTAAAGAAATTTTCAAAGTTCCCCCGTCTCGTATTTTTATAAAATGGGGAGAAATGAGTAAAGAAGATATCGAGGATATATCAACCTGGATTTATAGCGACCCAGAAGATCTACCCCCATTACTAGTTTAGATATATGGAAAAGGCTACAATGGAATCAGTGGCCTTGGTAAAAATAAAACTAGAGTGAGAGAACCAATAATGCCTCCTCGAAGACCAAAACATCTTAGACTAACGTTTGGGATACCAAAAAATGATGATTGATGTACCAATGCACTCTTGGGTGAGAGCATGAATGCTTCAAAAAGTGTCAATACTATTGAGGAATCCTTTACTAAAATCGACTCCCATGAATGGGAATTTGGGTCCCAATGATCCTTGAGTGACTATTTCCTTGATGAATTTTTCCTTGAACCTGGAGAACCTACTTTCAAAGAAAGATTTAGGAAAATGCTTAAGATTGATCGTATACAGAATAATGACAACCCCGAAATCCCAAAGAAAAGAGAAGAGTAGGGTAGATTATTTTTCCCTCAGAATGATGACAAGCCTGAATCATCTTTGGATCCCATTAATCGTCCTTCTGCCACAATTTCTTGACCTTCTAAACCTAATGAACCTCATTTGGATTCATCTGATTTTCCACATGCCAGTTCATTTGTCCCTTATTTTGATAATGAGTATGAATCAAATGAAGGAGAATATTGGATACAGTTTGATTGGGACTTAGATGATGACAATTTCATTTTCAACCTCTCTGAATCTGTCTGCATGCTTTCTGTGTCCTCCCCACCATTCACCAATACTGATGATGGTATCTCCTTAGTCTACCCATAACTAATTGATTGGGAACGAGGCTCGCTAGTTATGGACATATTTTAGAATGATGAGGCCATTGCAAAATTCATGGGGTTGTGTGAGGGTATACCAAGTGGAGATCACAAGGTTGGATTTTCTATTGACTTAGATTGTGTATCCTACTTTGGGGAGATTGTGTCCTCCTCTAGTCACAAAATGAAAAGAAAAATGACACGTCTTTAAGCGAAAACTAAAAGGCACCTTGTGACAATAAAAAAGTAAAAATAAAGGACATATCTACAGGTGAAAACCTCTTCGAGGTGCCCAAGGATGGAGGACTATAATTTCTCCCCATGACTTAGGAAAAATCAACAATGCTTATTGAAGACACCATGGAAGTTAACATATCCACAATAGATGATCCTAAAATGATCCTTTTCGCCCCATCTTTGACAGAAGAAGAAAAACTTGAATTCCACAAATTCTTCTCAGAGCGTAAGGTGGACTTTGCATGGTCCTATGAAGATATGCCTGGGTTGGATCTAGAACTTTTCCTACACCATTTACCACTACTTCTAGATGCCAAGCCAATAAAGTAGAAGCTACAAAAAATGCACATGCAAATCGCCCTGTTAGTTAAAGCAGAACTCAAGAAGTTGCTAGATGTGGGATTCATATGGTCAATAGACTACACTGAATGGATTTCAAATCTGGTATCAGTCACAAATCCAAATGGTCAAATCCACATCTACACAGACTTTCGGGATTTGAACAAAGCATGTCCAAAGGATGAATTTTTGTTGCCAAACATAGACATCATATTTGACCTTACAATGGGATACAAGATGATGTCCCTCATGGAAAGTTTCTTGGGTTATAATCGGATTTGTATTGCCCTTAAAGATCAATATAAAACATCATTCACATGTCCTTGGGGTACTTACTGTTGGAACGTCATTCCTTTTGGTCTCAAGAATACAAACACCACATATCAAAGAGCCATGACAACAATCTTTCACAACATGATGCATACTCTAATGGAAGATTATGTGGATGACCTGTTAGAAAAGTCTTTGACATGTAAGGATCACTTGAATGTGTTAGACAAATTTTTTAAGAGATTGGAAGAATATAAGGTTTGCTTGAATCCCAAGAAATGTGTCTTTGGTGTGATGTCAAGAAAACCTTTGGAGTACATAGTTTCCCATAGAGGAATTGAAGTTGATCCAGCCAAAGTGAAAGCCATATTAGACATGCCTCCTCCAAAAGGGATAAGTGAACTCAAGACATTGCAAGGTAGGCTACAATATATCCGACACTTCATAGCAAAATTAGTTGACAAGTGTCAACCATTTCATTATCTCATGCACAAGGGTATCCCCTTTGTGTGGACTAATAGATGTTAGGAGGCCTTCCAACTAATAAAGGACTATCTATTGTCACCACCTGTTTTAATGCCACTGATTGAAGGAAAACCTTTTCTTTTATACATTTCTGCAACAACTTCAACACTTGGGGCATTATTGGTTCAAAATGATTATGATGAGAAGGAAAGGTCCATATACTACATCAGTCAGACATTGGTTGGATATGAGATAAACTACACATCTATTGAACACACCTGTTTAGTAGTTTTCTTTGCAACTCAAAAATTAAGACACTACATGTTGAATCACAAGATGCATTTAGTGGCAAAAATTGATCCCCTGAAATATCTCTTAAGTCGCACAACATTGAAGGGGCGCTTGGCCAAGTGGGTAATGATCTTGAGTGAGTATGGCATTCAATATGTGGAAAGAAAGGCTATAAAAGGACAAGTGATAGAAAATCAACTGAAAGATGCACCTATACAAGGTGATCATCCACTGATAGTAGACTTTATTGATGAATGAATATTTCATACAAAACTTGAGATGCCTTGGAAACTTTACTTTGACGGGTTTCATACTAGTCATGCCTCAAGAGCAGGAATATTGTTTATCACATCACAAGGAGACTACATCCCTAAGTCATTTCACATTGCTTTTCCATGTATGAATAATATTGTAGAATATGAGACACTTGTCATAGGACTCATAATGGCCATAAAATGGAAAATAAAAAATCTATATGTCCTTAGAGATTCTCAGTTGGTCATCAATCATGTCAATGACGACTATGACACCAAGGGCAAGAAATTAATGCCCTGCAAATGAATGGTTGACATCTTTCAAACATATTTCCACCTACTTTCTTTTGAATAGATTCCTAGGGCACACAACAAGGTGAATAGCACAATGGCTACAATCAAATCTCTTCTAGACATTCCTAGCAATGTGCCACAATTTGAGTTCTTGGTGGAACAACTTTTGGTTCCCACATATGACATTCCAAAATAAAAGATGGTTTGCGAGCTTGTTGGTCCCAACTCTCCATGGTATCAAGACATTTATGACTATCTCTAGTCCTGGACCGTTCCCCCGAACATATCCAATAACCAACAAAATTCCTTTATTTGTAAGGATTCCCAATACACCAGCATCAGTGACACCCTATACCGCCCTAGCTTTGACAACACCCTTCTTTGATGTATTGACAATGATGAAGTACGAACAAACTTATGTGAGGTACATGAGGGTATATGTAGATCTCATTCAAGTGGTCCTACTTTAGCCAAGAAGATAACAAGACTTGGGTATTACTAGACAATAAAAGGAAAAAGATGTAATTGATTTTTCCAGAACATGTCGCCAATGTTAGATACATAGTGCTTTGATTCATGCACCAACACAAGAACTTTGACCAATTACTTCTCCTTGGCCCTTCACACAATGGGGACTTGACCTTGTGGGAAAAATTCATCTAACCTCTTCCAATGGCCACAAATTCATTATCACCTCCATTGAGTATTTCACTAAGTGGATCGAAGCCATCCCACTCACATACATAACCAACAAACAAATTTCCAAATTCATTCTCAACTATATCATCTGTCGGTATAGTGTCCCACAATCCATCATCATAGACAATGGTCATCCATTCAAAAATCAAGACATCTGTGAGTTATGTGAATGCTTGCACATCCAATATCATTTATCCATGCCATATTACCCGCAAGGAAATAGTCAAGCTGACGCGTCCAATAAGAAAATCATCAAAATTCTTAAAAAGACAGTCAATGACACTGGTCATGACTGACACATCCAACTTAACCCTACTCTATGGGCTTATCATACTAGAATTTGTACACCTATAGGAGCCACTCCATTCACCTTGGTCTTTGGATCTAAGGCTATCCTGCCCATCGAGGTTAAAATTCCATCCTTAAGAGTCTCCATGAAGGGTCTGATTGATGATGAAGAATATTGACGGTCACAACTACATGAGCTGGAGATGTTAGATGGAAGAAGACATAATGCCTTAAATCATTTACAAGCGTATCAAAATTGTCTCTATCATAGTTACAACAAGAGAGTCATGGTTAGAAATTTTGATATTGGTGACTTGGTCCTAATGCAAAATCCCAAGAATCAGTCTGACAGAGAAAAACCTAGCAAGTTTGATGAGTCCTTACATTGTCATGTCCTCATTTGGCTCTAGAGCATATCAACTAGCTACTCCATATGGTGAACAACTGACAGAGCCTATAAACAACCTACATCTTCAAAATTTCTATGCATAGCATCAGAAAGTCTGGTTGAAAACCATCAAAAATACAAAAAAAATTGAAAAATACAAAAAATCATCAACCTGATGAAAACCTGGCAAACAAGAATCTTGGTGACACCAAAAAACTAAAAAAGTGACAAAAATAGTAAAGAGAAATAATTCATCCAATAGAGAAAAATTGGTAAACAGACGCTTTGGATAAGTGCCATGGTGAAAACCTAGAAAACAGGTGCCATGTGTAGTCGCTATTTGCTTTTCCATCTAATATCACTCTATCTACCTTAGTCCATAATAAACTCCCACTTTTCTGACACCATCACGACATTCGGGTGATCCCACAATAGTGGTTTACAATTTTTGGCCAAATTGGACATTGAAATTATTATTTTTAACTAAATCTTCATATTCGGGCACCTATAGCGGTTAAACTATGAAGAATTTGAAGATGATGCAAACTAGAGTCTCGTCACATTTTCCCTGTAGATTCTAAAAAAAAAATTTAAAAATTTTTTGGAATCAAATTGGACTTCTTTTTCCATCTCCCACGAAAATTGATTTTTTTCAAAAAACAACATTTTTAAAAAGTGACATACACCATATAATGCATTACTTTTTTTCCATGAAGGATAAAACTATAATTCTTTTTAATTTAGATTTGTAACTCTGATATCTAGTGCTTCCACTTGGTTAGATAGTTTTTTATTGAATATTTTTTCTTTAATCAAGTTTCAAAGTCAAACTAATTACAATTTAGACATAAGCGTATAATGCATAACTTTTTGTATATATCGAATTTTTTTTTTTGTTGGACCAAGGACTTCAATATCTAGTGCACTCATATATGTTTAAATTTTTTTGATAATCTGCTATTTTTCCACATGTGCAGAACAAAGACTTTCATTTTCGATGAAAAACCTATGTTTAATAAAACTAAAAAAAAATGCATAATAAAACCAAAACATATTAAAATTATATTCATTGGATAGCTCATTCCGAGGACTACCTAATTCTAGTTGGGTTTGTGAAGATTCATCCATTTTCATGCTCAACCTGAGCTTCGAAGTGCCAGAATTGAGGGTTTTTTTTGTGTCTTAGGGGGGATGAGGAATAAGGGGGGTTCAAGCGAATCCCTAGGGTTCGCTCAAACTAAGGTTCATTCAAACCCCCCTTTTATAAGGGATTTTGTTGGTTTTTTTAGCGGGAAAGCATTAAAAGGGTTCGCCCGAACCCCTAAAATCAAGTTTTTTTCCATGCATTCATTTTTTGTGAGTTTTCCTTCCTAACTTCAATTGTAAACCACTATTGTGGGATCAACCATTCATCACAAAAAATTGCCATTCCTTTCATGGCCCACAATGGTTGACATCAAGTCCTGCATATTGTCCATCTATCACCCCAAGTACGTCTTGTTCATGTCCTTCAAACTTGGCTAGTCTTGGACCTAACCGGGGGCACTCCTTTATCATCCAACTATAGTGGGTATCGCACGTGGTCTTTCCAATTAGAAAATGTCTTGAAAAAGACCTAAAAATCATAAAATGTCTTAAAAAAAAGACAAAATAAAAAATGTCCTAAAAAAAGACCTAAAAATTAAAAAATGTCTTGAAGAAATACAAAAAAATCAAAACATGACAAAAACAAAAAAATAGAGTCGTACCTCATCAATTCAATCATGTCAGTTAGTCTTTGTCGAACTACGTTGTCTCTGCACATTTGCTACATAGGCAAGGCTCATTTTTGGGCCCCTGAGACATTAGGTTAGTACTTTTAGATTTGTCAAAATAAAATAATGACTCAATTTTTGGTCATCAAGACAAAGTCATTGGTCATGTAGAACTGTGAGGTCTCTGAGTGTATGATGTAGGAAAGGCCATCAATCGATGAGACCTCGAGGCCGCATTAGGTTATTCCTTTAGGGTTCATGACACTACACTATCACACACATTAATTGTCTCTAAGTCAAACCAATTATTCCTAAAATAGGAAAACTCTTAACAAGCAAACTAGGACAATCATTTAATCAATGTGTCAAACACATCAACATGTCAACATTGGTCAAATCTATCAACACAAATTCTAATTTGTCCAAACAAGTCAAAACTCAGTCAACTATAGTCAAACTTAGTCAAACCTAGTCAAACCGTCAGGATGATCCCACAAAGTTGGTTTACAAATTCTGGGAGATTCTGATTTTTGTTGAAATCACATATTTTTAGAAAATATAATGATTTAAGTGTTAAAAAGTTCCATTTAAAGCATTCCAATTGAACAAGGTTTGATCAAACTACTTTAGATCAAACCCACTTGGATAAAACCCTACTAGTTTTAAACCATACCTATAAAAAAGTCTCCTTTACACCTATCAACATGCTGATAAAAATCCACTTTTGATTTACCTTTTGGGTTATAAAATGAATTCATTTAAAATTTATTTTTTGTATGGATGTAGTCTTGATTATAAGCTTCCCAAAAAGTATAATTTTAAATAAATTTAATTTATTATTATATTTATTTTTTATTTCTTGTGAATGTAGGTTTTTCACCAAAAATCACACTCATTGTTCTACACGTGGAAAAATAGAAGATTATCAAAAAAAAATTGAAAAATATGAGCACACTAGATATTGAAGTCCTTGATCTAACAAACAATAAGAAATTGAATTTCGATACATACAAAAAAAGGTTGTGTTATACAGTCCGCCTATGTATGAATTGTAATTGGTTTGACTTTGAAACTTGATTAAGGAAAAGACATATTCAATACAACACTATAAAACCAATTGGAAGCACTATATATCATAGTTACAAATCTAAATTCGAAAAAAATATAATTTTATCCTTCATGGCTAAAAAGTTGTGTTATACAATGATTGTCACTCCTTAGAAATGGTGTTTACTGAGAAAACTATTTTTTGAAGGAGATGGAAAAAGAAGTGCAATCTAATTCCAAAAAAATTGCAAAAAATATATTTAGTATCTACAGACAAAATTCCACAAATCACTAGTTTGCATCATTTTCAAATTCCTCATGATTTAGCCGCTATAGATGCCCAAAAGTGAAGATTTAGTTAGAAAAAATCAGCTTAGTGTCTAGTTTGGCCAAAAATTATAAACCAGTATTGTGGGATCACCCGTTAGCTTTTGGTTATTCTTCATATGTGTCCTTCTGAAGGATCACCTTTGTCATTTACCTATGCCTTAGGATGTGTCCTTCCTAGGAATTGTCATCGACATCTTGCATTTTGAGGATTCCTCACGATGTTCGAGGACCAATCCTCTCAAAAATGACATTATTCAGGATGTGTCCTTCCTGAATTCGACAACTTTGGAATTTGACACCGTCAAACTAGGAAACTTGACATTAAAACATATGACACTTAGACACACTTGGAAACACTATCTTGGCATTTTTCCTTGGATCTTTCATCATGCTACTAGTTTCTCCATGATGTCCTAGCAATAGGATTTAGAGAAGCAGTGACATATCATGATGATTGACTTGTCTTGTCTTTTTCAGATAGTCATGTTGCTAGTTCCTCGAGTATGTCCTGATAATAGGATTTAGAGGAGCAACGACATTTCATGACTTGTCTTTATGGTTTGTTTTGTCTTCTTTATGCTTGTGGTTGATTGTGGCAAAGATACTGGGGCAATTTTGCTCTGAGTATGAGTCATGATCATCCTTGTCTACGACTACTTGTCTCATGTGATGGTGCGACCTTCAACACCATCGATCTATGCCACATCATGGTGTTTATTGGCCATTACCATAACATGCCCAATGATGATTAAGAGCAACAATTATTAGTCCTATAGTAACATGCTGAAGGACTTGATTTCTACACTAACATCCATCTCCTTCTGTCTCATCATCTCCCCTCATCCATCTCATGATGATATCTTGTGACATACAAAAACATAAGTACATACATGAGCATATAGGCATTGCAGTAGGTTATTACACATTCATGTATTTCCATTTAGATCATTAACTTACATATATCATTTACATCCATCCATTGGAATTTCATATAACATGTAAGAGCATACATCATCCATTTCATTAAAGTACATAAATCACATAATAGGGCATCACATATTACATTATCCATACATATATAGTCATACAATAGATGCATCCATAATCATAAACATGACATCCATTAGAATTAAAACATTACACATACATATAGAGCATTACTACCATAAATCACCATCATATCATCATCGCATGTCATCATAAGAAGCTACCATAAATGGATACATTACATGACATATAACATGCATCATCATAAATCATCACCATAAAAGCATATATCATACACATAATGCATAATCATATAAAATAAAGCATATAGGCCGCGTCAAAACTGCATCATATAGATAGTCTCAAAAAAATCATGTCACAAGATAGAGTCATGAGATATCCCAAAAAAAGAGCTTGTAGGATCGATGGTCAAAATATAAAGTGTCATAACATAATGTCTCCAACATAATGGCAAGATAACAATGTCAAATGTCCTAGGAAGTTATCTCCTCATCCCCTCGTGGAGAAGAGTGTGGTGACTAATGACCTATGCTTGGCATTGACATAACCTGTGAAGACATGGTAGCATGTGTCTGTGAGGTCGATGGAACTGATACTGATGGCATCATTGATAAAGTGACATGAGGGTATGAGGCTATCACAACATGAGTTTGAGAGGCTGAAGGATTTGTAACAGGTGGCTTCCTATGCTCTGATCTATGCCTTGACCCAAACGATCGATGATTCTGGCCCAACCTATGACTAGGGGAATGCCTGTGATAATGGTGAGACCTATGGCCTGATGAATTCCTTATGGAAGTAGAGCCACCCACACTGCTCTAACTATGGCTGCTATGAGTACAACTGCTACTCCCTGACCCTGTCACTATCTTGTTAGATGACCTAGATAATCTAGGCTCTCTTTGGTCAACTGGAACTACCCTCTCATACAACATGTTGTACTGGCCTCTGCTCACGCTAACTCTGGCCAACTCCCTAGCAACATCTACCATTGGCCCTGTACACAAATGAGCAAACTGACTACATTAGCTCTTGGTCTCTTGTCGGTGAATCTCTACCTAGACCCTTTGAACACACGTAACCTCAAGCTCTACTCGTAGGGTTCTAATCTTGGTAGTGGCCTCATCTAGTCTCCTCTGCATGTCTGCTAGCCTCTGGTTCACTGTGGCATCTTGTGGCAATAGAGGAACACTAGATATGTCTGGATCTCCATCTATAATCCTCTCCCACAACTGCCTCTCCACCTCATCCATCTCATCCCCAATTTCTGGCTCATCATCATCATCACCAACTCCCTCCTCTCCTCCCCTGACATCCAAGGCCTCCTCTACTACATGCACATCGAACGCATCCTCCTCCTATCTCACCTCTACCTCTAGCTATCCGACCTCTCCCTCTAGCCTGACCTCATTCTCATGTCTCCTCTCTACCTCTGGCTGTCTCACATCCTCCTACCTCATAGCCTCCTCCATCACCCCCCTCCCTGGTCCCTTCATCTCTCTCCTCCTCCTCTAGCACCTCTGGAATGGAATCTAGGGAAACCCTATCGACTCGCTGTCTAACCCTCTAGGTCCTTCTCCCTCTGTTCCCTCCTCTCCTCCTCCTCCTACCACCTCCACTATCTCCTCCATCATCTCCTCTGCCATCTCCATCCCTTCTCCCCTCATCTCCTCTCCCCCATATCCTTGACCTCCATATTTTCCTCTATGTCTACCCCTCTGGCCTCCTCACTACACCAGTGGTATAACTGATCTATGATCCATATGTGTTGGTCCATCGAAATCTGTCAAAGGAATAGGTTTGTGTGTCTAACACCATAAGTCAAAATTAGTCGTCGTCCCTAGATCTGCAGGACCTCCACTCGAACCCCGTGGCTATTCCACCAATCCATCTATCTGCTACTCGACAAATGACACTAATATAGTAGGACCCCATATAGGCTCTTACAACGATCTAGCGTACTCGGCCATCCCCATAGGCACACCCTGCTACTCCCTAAACTACCGTAGCACCCACTGGGGTAGGTACATCTCTATAATCAACTAAGACTGTAAAGTCTGACCAATAAGATATCGAGACTATCGGTAAAATAGCAAGTGATCACCCTCATAAGCCCACTACATGCAATCCCTATACGACCTCCAGACAAATGCAGTCGTGGTGCCAATCTTGTGCCACCAGAATCCAGTCTCTCTAACCCTCATCTACTGAAGGGAACCCGCATATAAAAACACATATGGCATTCCATCTGCTAACTATTGCTTCTATATCGATGGACAGAATACAAGAATGTACTCCTAGGCCCAGATCATATGTAATGTCATCCCATAGCTAATGCTAGTCACATCTCTAGATATGCTACCTTGTGTAACTAATGGTACAACATCCCAAGAAAGTAGAGTCCCCATGCAAAGACTACCCTATCTTGCCGCATCCGCACTAGCACATTGCCTCATCCAATCAGGAAACCATGTCCCTGACAATCTGGAATCAAGACCCCAACAATCAAAGTACATAACATGACATCCCATTGTGGGTAGTGCTCAACTAGGTACTCCCACTGAATCTAATATCCATCGACACCAAGACCCATGCCATCATCTACCTCATATAACTCTATCATGGCCTACACTCCCTGTTGTGGATTGTACACCACTCATGCTCCTCTGATCGAAATGCACAAAATCTGATACACATCCTCCAAAGTAATAGTGGCCTCCCCTATCAACAAATGGAAACAATAGGTCTCTGAGTGCCACCTCTCAGCTAGTGTTGTTAGCAGCCCCCTATTAGCCCAGATAATGGGCATATAGGTGACATAATATAATCTCAATTGCATTAGCCACCTCTGCTCCCAATCCGTTAGTTGGTCCCGAAATGTGTAAGTCGATGGCCTAAACTCATGCATATATATCGGTGGTAGTCATTTCTGTACATGTAGAAACGAGAGTTAGCACATTATTCAACATCATTATTACCATCTATCTAGCTAAGCATAAGCATAAATTAAGCCCAAAAATAAGTCAACTATAGTCAATCCTTGTCAAAGTCAAATGCATCATGTTGACTACATTTGTGTCATAGTCTGGCATTTGCGTCATTTCATCCCGTACTTGCGTCACAATTTGGCACTTGTGTCATTTTGACTTGCAAATGTGTCATCCTCAATCATTTGCATCTCAGTCTATCAAATGTGTCATTGAAAAATCATATGTGTCGCCCATCTTCACATATGCATTGCAATCTTGTGAATGCGTCTCTATACCTATCATTTACGTTGCAATATTGCAAATGCGTCTCGATTTTAGGCAAATGCATCATGCCTAGTTGAAAAACCTAATGGACCTATGGCATTTGCGTCATGATGCATAAAATGCGTTGAACGCAACCATGAATGCGACTTACGTTAACGCGTATGCATCACAATGCATTCATTTAACTATCCTAAAACCCTAGAAAAGGATGAAAAATGACAAAAATACAAAGTGGGTACGAGGTACATACAACTAGGTCCACACCCTCTAGCTATCTGAAGGTCCTGACGATGTATCTGTGGTGCTCTATAAAAAGAATCACCATCTTTGCATGCACTCTCCTAGCTCTGAGCTCTCCAAATTTGAAAGTGTGAAGGTGAAAATGAATTAACTTTTACCCATTTTCAACCTGTTTATAGGGTCAAAATGGGATTTTCTTAAAAATTTTATTAGTAGAGGCTCTTTTGACCAACTTTGACCAACCTTTTGGCTAATTTAAACATGTTGAAATCTGAAACCATTTATGCCATTGCTTTTTTGGTCATCAAATTAGCTTGTCGGGATACTTTCCAAATTTTTCTGTCATCGCGGCAAAATTTGAAAATTTTCTCGAGGGGGCATAGATACTCTGTACTTTCACTAGGGCATGTTTTTGACTGAATTTTCTTTGTCACAATGTGACAGGCTATATTATGACTAAGAGGGGAAAAATGTAGACACATAGAAATGACTTAGGCCTACAAGCTCTAATGTCGCCATATTTCTTCCTAGCATAATTAAAACATCTAATTATGTCTGTTGGTCCACTTTCAACTATTAATTAAATAATTCATAATTATTTAATTAATTCATGTCTTTTATTCCTCTTGATTATTTAAATAAATAAATTTTATTTATTTATTTAAATGCATCGCTAATTGTCTAATGTCTTTCTATAATTAAATAAATTTCTTAATTTATTTAATTATCTTTGTCCATTATTATTTATTTATTTATTTAAATACGTCATTAATTTCTATAAGTCTTCTCATACTTAAATAAATTCTTTAATTTATTTAATTATTATCCACCTTGGCATTTTCCCAATTTTAAATAAAATTATTTATTTGAAATGGTCCTACTTTCTAATTTTCCCTCTTTTAGTAAATAATTCAAATTAATTATTTACTATCACATGACCCCACCTTTTTGAATTAAATTAATTTTTTAATTCAAAATGGTAGTTTTCCTCCATAAATCAAGTAATTTCTAATATTATTTGATTCTCTAGCTCTCTCTTTTTCTGTGCCATTCTTATCTTCTTGTCACATGCAATCTTGTTCCTTGATTTGATTTTCTCAAATCAAATCTTGTCCACTCATTTCAAATTTACCCTAATGTTTACCTAACCCTAATTGTGGGTTGCCACATTGTATCTTGTCCATTAATTTTAGGGAATTTGTCAATCTTCAATCTTGGCCATCCTTTCAAAATTTCATTTTCTATAAAATGGCAATTTTTTGTCTCATTTGCATATCTCAAGCAATCTTGTTTTAGGCATACTTCACATCTCTTGACATTGACATCTCATGACATCTTAGCTCTTGAAATTTTAACATTTTAAGCATACTATAGTCCTTGCTTACTAGTTGCAAAGTTGTATAGTATTTCATTTCATATCAAATCCTTCAACATTTTGCTTTGGTCTTGACATAGTCATAGGTTGCTCATATTAAATATGAGGGAAAACTACTTATTGCAGCAAATAGAGAAGGCACAATGGAGGTTAATCATGGAAGTTGAAGACATAAGGTGATATCTTTCTTTGTTTTCATTTTGTTTCCTCCTTTGTGCTTCATTATTTACTTTAGGTTCGATTTATTTAGCTACTAATATGCTAACCTAGATATCTCCCATAGTTACACATGTCAATTTGACTTTAATGTAGGGTAGAAGTTGGCAACTAAAATAAATCAAGAAGGTAGCTTAATTAGTAAGGAATTATTTGGCAAAGAACAATCCCACCATTACAATAAATCTCAAAAAATACCTTTTTGACTCTAAAACCAACACACTATCAAAAGATCTAATCACATAGGACTAAGGTATTAAGTTTTTACCTTTTCCATTGTTATCTTATAATATTGAGTCAAGTTAATGGTTTTCTACCCCTCCTTCCTTGTAGCTTCTTGGTTCCTACATCTCCTTATTACCCTCCTCTTTATAACTAACTTGGTTTGCCAATATCCATTCATTTCTCTTCTCTTACTTTCTATTTTATAATGATGAATATTGGAGTTTGATCTATAATATTGATGAAAGGTATGTACATGGAAATGGGAGACCAAAGGGGGTCTTAAGTCATCACTTTTTTTATAAAATCAATAAATATTGATCTTGATGAGAAATTGAAAATAGTTACACTCAAAATTTGAAGATGTGACAAGAACAAGATTCGTAGAGCTTTGAATCTTCTTTATAAAATACTATTAGTTTTTTAAAAAAGATGGAGATTAAGGGGTTCAAATAGGGGGGAACACAAATTTATTTTTTATTTTTTCAAAAAAATATAACATATCATCTGGTGTGCTCCCCCTAAAATGTTAACATTTTTTAGTATTTCAAAAATTGATTTAGTGAAAAATTTGATAACATTGTATAGTTTATGCTTATTTTTTTTCGTAATTTTATAATGAATATATGGGTTTTACTAATTTTCAAAGTGGACACATCTTGAAAATTAAAATTTGAGTGTGCTTCCCACTAACATTTTGAAACCAACCAAAAATAATTTATATATAGAATAGAGTCTATAATTTAATTTAAGCATAATTTATTTTAATTTTGATGAATGGAGAAAATATGAAAGAAAAAATATTATACATAGGTTTTCAGAAAATAGAAAGATACTAGCAAAAGAAATTAGAGATCAAAACCTTAAAATATTTGAAATGTCAAAAAAAATTACATGGTGTAATGTCATAAAATTGTACCCCTTGCAATTTCACATACATTATTTCATCTGCTTTAGTGTCCACTCCCTTAGCATCTTGTGTAGGCTCATTTTAGCCCCTGCATCAACCTTTTTCGCTTCTCAGGATACTCAAAACCCATTTTTCAACATCTACCCTCACACGTTAGCTTTGCATCAAACCTTGTGCTTTTTCCATTTGTGTCATTTTGTAGCGTGACGTGTCTAGACACTATCATATTGCATAGATGTCTACGCATCATACTAGCATCTTGTGATGGTTCAACATTCAAACGATTGCTTCCAAGCATGTTTGCCACTTGTCAATGAGTTTTGTCGGCAGTAACGTCTTGGGAAGCTTCTTTTCCCTCTTTAAAAGATATCTTTTCAACTCATTTGGCCTTCTTATCCTCCTAGGCTTCTAGCTTGGACATTCTCCCTTACACTTTCTTGCTCTTGCTATCTTGCTTGCACAACTCTTTATAGTTTGCTACAACAACACTCTCAAGCTCTTACAACACTTTGCAACTCTCTTGGCTCTCGCAGCTATTTCTCTCCCTCTTTGGCTTCCTTAATCCTTGTAGCTATATCTCTCTTGTGGTTGTGAGCATCCTGGGATTTCACATATCCCATATCAATTGCATCAGTCTATTTGGTGATACAAGTTCTCCTCCTAAAGCGGGGATTTCTTTTATCACTTCACATTTTCTCACTTTGTTCACTCTATCTATCTATCTAGTTGTTCATGGAGGTGGGAACACCAAAGCTGGGGTTTGACTGAGGCAAATAATTATACAGCCCCAACATTTTCTCCAAATATTATGCATGTAGGTATTGAAGACATTTTTTTGCTAGAGGCTCCATTACTTGGGTTTTTGTGAGCTTCTTCTATCTCTCATTCTCTTTTACTTTATCATTTACTTTATCTTATTTTAGTTCTATCATATTATATCATAGCTTTCATGTATTCTGTAAGTTCTTAGCAATCTAATTGTTAGTAGTTGCTTTGCTGATTTTTGTGATAAACTCAGTTTCTAGTCTGTACAAGATGCCAATGTGCCTCTGGGATGCTAACAAACCACCCTGTCACCCTCATTCTGCACTATTGTCCTTTGGCTGAGAGCTCATCAATTTGTCCAAAAACCTTTGTGATTTACTCCTTCAAATTCTAGAACTCTTGCTATGTTCCTTGAGGTAGTTTAGGGTAGTTCACCCCCTAGGAATCTCTTGAAAATAAAGAGACCCATGAGTAGTGAATCCCCCTTCTCTACACATGGTTAGAAAGGTAAGTGATAGTTTGAACTTATTGTGGTATTTTTTCAACTCAACATTGAAAATGTGTAAACTTTTTTTTTTTGGAAAAAGTATTTGAGCCACAAATATATTAATAAAGAAAAGTTTTATAATAAAATGATGAGTTTTCATAAAGAGGCAAAATGTAACTCAGAATTTACAAAATTGAGCCAATTAGGCTGAAACAAGAGAATGGAAAGACCAATCTAGGAGAGTAAAAATTCCTGGGGAGACATTTGAAGAGGAGAAGGGGACACAGCAAAAATGATGAAGAAGGAACCGCAAGGAGACTAAGAAACTGACAAGAAAAGCCATGAAGATCAACCTGCATCTAATATAGAAATTTGAAGACCTACAACATGATTCCGACAGACAATTTCTTCCAAACCATAGAGGAACCATTAGAGAGTAAGAGCAATGAAACAAGATGAAAATTTTAATAGAAAGATAAATTAGAAATATCCGCAAGTCGTGCTTCCCTCAAAAGAAGCAATATTTGAAGGTGGAGGGAAGTGGGGTTTCTTAAGTGGCTCCACAATTGCATGTTGAATCAAAAGATGAATTGCTTTGAACATCATATAAATAGGGTCATTGATAGAATTTCCATATTGTTGTCATAAGAGCCTTAGACAAACTTTAAACTCACTGTAATTTTCATTTAGAAAACCATAAGACATTGCTGAGAGAAATTTTGAAAGGTGGTAGCTAGTGAGGAGATGTTTTTTTCTAATGATGCCACCTTGCAAAATTTTGTACCTTTCTAGAGCCTATTGGAGAGTGGAGAGTGGGAAAATGTGGGGCAACAAGTAAGTGCCTACCAAGAATTTGAACATCTCAATATATCCTAAAATATCCATCAAATCAGAAAAAAAATTGAGAGGCCAATTCATATGGTAGAGCCATTGTATGCATGTCAATCCAATTGAATCCCAAGAAAATTTGAATTGAGTCCAAAACCCACTTGCATTCAAAAGAAAATGCATGTCTAAACTTTTCCCATACCCAAGGAGAATCCATCATAATTTCATGTAAGCAGGGTGGCACCAAAACCCTAAACAAATTATCCATTTTATGACCCAAAACTAGAAAACACAAGAAGTTGCGAGGGGTCAAGAGAGCAAGCAGAGCAAAGAATGGGAACCGCCATAACTAGCTAGAGATATTTAATTTGCTCGATTCCAATAGCAATAAATGAAATAGAGATGAAGAGTACCTTGAAATGTTGTGGAAATGCCAAGTGTTTTCCTTGGGAAAGAAGGAGAATGTTGGGAAATTCACAAAGTATCAACCATTCTCTAATTCAAAATAAAGCTACCTCCAAAAACTAATCAAAAGATCTATTTCTCATGTTCAAAATGTTACTAAATTTGGCCCCAAAATTATGGACTGCCACCAAAACAAATAAGCCAACTTAGCAGTATGCAATAAATGGAAAATGAATCATGCCTGAATATACCTTGAGAATGTCCAAGAAGAGAACAAAACCAACTGAATGAAGTGCATAAAGTACGAGTAATAATTTGGCCTTGGAAATAGCAAGAAAAACATGTGCCCTATGCAGTAGGCTGCCATCAAAAATTTATTGGGAAAAGGACCCTGTCAAACCATTGACTTGCCTGATAACAAATGTGACAATATGAATTCCAAAACAATGAAGATGAGAGGAAGGTCGATGATGGCCATGTGAAGATATCAAAACCAATTAAAGATGCCATTTAATAAAATGTCAAATAAAGATGATGGTTGAGGGTAGACAATACCGACAAAAAATAATTTTAATTGCCACCATAAGATGAAAAGACATGCGAGCACTGAAGGAGCATAAAAGAACCCCCAAACCACCTTATGAATGAACCAGGTCTTGAAAGAGAGATTTACAATATTCAGATGAGAATTCACAATGGGGGAGATTCACATCAATAGCTTTGTTGGCCAAAAAATCTGCCATAACATTTGATTCTCTAAAACAATGAGCAATTGTGAAACTAGAAAAATTCATCCAATTGTAAAAGAATAAAATCAAGAATGTATTTCAAGTGCCATGAAGGATAATCCATGTTTCTTAAAGCCAAAATTTTTATGATTGAATCACCTTCAATAAAAAAATGAGAAATTGAAAGGTTAATGGAAAGTTTGAGTCTGAGACTCAATGGTCTAAATTCAACCACGTTATTGGTACCATATTGGATTTGTTCACAACCTATTCTTACAAAATTTATATTCCAATCTCTCAAAACAATCGCAATGCTTGATTTCCTCGGGTTACCCCTAGAGGCTCCATCAAATTTTATTTGATGAAGCTGGGAGGAAGAGGGGACCAAGAAGAAGAGATCCTTTTGTTGATGGGAGTCTTGTGAATAAAAAAGCCCACCTTAGGAAGTTTAAGAAGATGTTGTGATTTCAAAATAAAATAATCCCACTCAGAAAAGAATCTGTTTGAGAAAGATTTCTTTAGAATGGAAAAATTAGTTACCTCTAAAATTGAAATTTTAATTTTCTGAATTATCTAAGGCAAAGTAGAAGTTTTCTTTCCATGTGTAAACTTTCACACTCGATATTTAGTCATTTTTCACAATTTATAGAAAACACATCTTTAAGAATTGACTTGTAAGTCCAACCCTAAGGGTTGAAAATACCCAAGGAAGATAAAAACACGAGCACATTATATAGCACACACACACATTTTTTAGAAGAAAAAATAAAACCAAGAGGGAGGGAAAGATAGAGAGGAATATTTAGAAAGATAGATTGAGATATATAGATAGAAAGAGATGGAGAGTGGAAGAGATAAAGATAGAGATAAAGGGATATCTCCCCCTCTTTTTATCTCTCCTCTCTCTATATCTCTCCCTCTCTCTATTACTTGTCTCTATCACCTCATTTGTCTCTCACTCTTTCCCCCTCTACCTCTTGTGGGAGTAAATGGTGACTCCCCAACACCCCCATGAATAGTTGCTAGACCAAACTATCTTTCACAAGAGAGAGAATGGCAAGCATACTTGCTTCAACAATGCAAAATTGAATAATGGTTGAATATACTTGAATACAAATGTACATGAGATGCCTTGCTTATAAAGGAAAGTTGATAGATAGGATTAGAAAAGATCACGAATAGTGTATTAATCCTATAACATGTGACAACTAACTCATAACAACTTAGGATAAGATAAAGTCAAGATATGATAACTAAGACTTCTAGAAGGAATCTTATATCCTAAGTAAACTTAACACGTGAATATGTCCCCTAATTACCTAGTGAGTGAATTATCTAGGTACAAGACATTTATTTACACCAACACCCCCCCTTAAGTGAAAATTAGGGAGAAGATTATTATGCACACTATGCAAAGATGAAGATGAAGATGGTTCCCAACTACTAGGCCATGTTAGATACCCATTACAATGCAAATGTGAATGAAATCAATCTGTCACAAATGAATAAAAGGAGAAAATACAATGGGACAAAACTCCTCTCCAAATGAGAGAAAAAAAAAACAAAACAAAACAAAATGATGTATGGAGGACTCAATGATACCCCCCAAGGATTACATCCATCATGTATATACAATAAATGACCCCCTCATAGGAGGTAAGAAGAGAGATGAGATACCCCCCCCATTTTATGTAATCACCTGCAAGTATGGTTAATGTCTAAAGATAAAACATAATATAATGCCTACAAAAAATGTTTCTGCCCTTGGGAAGAAGACACACCAAGTTAAAATGCAAGAATGCTTCCCATTATGGATTGGAATTGGTAGGAAGAGGAATCCGTATGTATGAACATTGTGTCTCTAAAATCTTCTCATGTGTTTCCAAGTTCTTGGATGAAGATGATGATGCCACAATCCAATCAGGTACATGCCCAATCGCAACAAACTATGACAAACCAAGAAAAAGTGAAAACTAATCTTGAACAAAATATGAAGACAAACATGAAGTGACAATAGTGGATCCATGACTATAATCAAATAGGAGAGATAGACCCTCAAATTTGTCCTCCAAATCTAAAATGTGAGACTCCACAAACAAAGAAGCAATTTCTATCAACTAGGAATCTGAATTAGGAAGACTAATAGACAATTGTTTCAATGAATCATTGTAAGTTTTCAGAATCATCAACAAAATATGAAAGTGTGATCTCAACTAGTGAAGTAGGAGCTATAGGAGAAGGCTCTGGATTGTCAAGACACTCAAGTTCTGCAACATATTCAAACTCCTATAATGTGTCATCATCATAGGGTATGTTTTCAACATCATCAAGTGGAATGAGGCAATCTAAAGTAGGATAATCTAGGAATGGAGGCTTGTGTTGATCTCCAAAAAGCTCCAAAACTTTGGTCCAAACTGTGTGTGGGTATGAAATGTCTAAGAAGACCTTTGATCCCACAATACTGGTTTACAATTTTTGGCCAAACTAGACACTACACTAAATTTTTCTAACTAAATCTTCACTTTTGGGCACCTATAGCGGCTAAACTATGAGGAATTTGAAGATGATGCAAACTAGTGATTTGTGACATTTTTCTATAGATTCTAAATATATTTTTTCAACTTTTTTGGAATTAGATTGCACTTCTTTTTCCATCTCCTTCGAAAACTATTTTTTTCAGTAAACACCATTTTTAAGGAGTGATGCTCACCGTAAAACACAAATTTTTTTCCATGAAGGATAAAATTCTATTTTTTTTGAATTTAGATTTGTAACTATGATATCTAGTTCTTCCAATTGGTTTCATAGTGATTTATTGAATATTTTTTCCTTAATCAAGTTTCGAAGTCAAACCAATTACAATTCAGACATAGGCGAACTATATAACAAATAATTTGTTTTGTATGTATCAAAATTCTTTTTTTTTTGGATCAAGGACTTCAATATATGGTGCACTCATATTTTTGAATTTTTTTTTGATAATCTTCTATTTTTTCATGTGTAGAACAAATAGCCTTACTTTTGGTGAAAAACCTACATTCACAAGAAATAAAAAATAAATATAATAATAAAATTAAATTTATTTAAAATTATACTTTTTGGGAAGCTTATAATAAGGAATACATACAAAAGATAAATTTTAAATGAATTCATTCGATCCCCCAAAAGGTAAATCAAAAGTGGTTTTTTATTAGCATTTTGATAGGTGTAAAGGAGACTTTGTTATAGGTATGGTTTAAAACTAGCAGGGTTCTATCCAAGGGGGTTTGATCTAAGGTAGTTTGATCAAACCCTCTTCAATTGGAATGCTTTAGATGTAACTTTTTAAGGCTTAAATCAATATATTTTCTAAAAATATGCAATTTCAACAAAAATCAGAATCTCCCAAAAAGGATGCTTGCACTGAAACTAGAACCAATCAATCCTATGATATGATCATTCTTATTAACCCAAACTGATTTCCTATATTTTTTTATGGTTCAGGTATGAGTCCATAAAGATGTGGCAAATTTTTTAGCCACTTACAATGTGTTATGATGCCTTTTTTCCATGACTCATAATTATCCCTAGTTAGAACTATTACAAAAGGATGAGTTGAATAACCCATGATTACAATGATAATACAAGTTTCTCAAATGATACAATATGAGATCAACATATACAATACAAGTAAAATGAAGTAAAATGATCAAAACAACACCTTCCCAACTACCAAAATATCCAAGTATCCTTTAGGAGACCCATTGAGCAAAATATAAAATCACAAAATACCTAGGAAAAAACTAGAAAAAGTGCATTAATGGCTGGATAGAGCTCCTCAATACCTTTCCAATGCCACAAGAATCATGAAAATCAGAGACCGTGGAAAAAATTTATGAGCTCAAAAACCAAAAATGATGATTTGACTTCAAATAGAAAAAACTGGCACCAAACTGTAAATTTTTGAAAAATAATTACACCACTGGAAACTTGAGATTGACAACTAGCACTTGGACTATAATGTGACCTCATCCCAAAAATTTGAAAAAATAAAAATGCCACCCTTGGTGGCGTCGGAGTGGAGTTTCTGGGCAGTACCACTTGATATGGTGGCCTGTAAGGGGGCAGTGGTGTTTTCTCTACTAGGGGTTAAGCCCCAGTGGCAGTAGCAAGGGCGACCACTCAAACTCGGAGTTGATCCTTTACTTAAAAACCTTCGCCAAATTTTTTTGAACAAAATTTATAATAATAAAAAACTAACCAATCTTGAAAAAAGCCATCTTTGACTGGGTACAGGCCTACTTGACAGGTTGACAAAAAAGTATGGATTTGTAAATTTAATAGTTGGGTCTTTTTGACTTTAAATATTTCCAATAATTTGATTAAATCCTGCAATAGTATAAAATGCCCGAAACTTACAAAATTTTCCCAATGAAAATAATCAATACCATAGAATTTTTTTAATATATTTTTTTTTGCAAAATAATTATGACAATTGTACCACTTGGGAGGTCATACGGCCTGCCCAAGCAAAATGATTTTTCCTTAGAAACAACTTTATTGAAAATGGACAAATTTATAGTCAAAATTCATCCAGATAGACTTCTAAGCGCAATGGTGATGTCGATCTGGGCCCAAAGTGCTTTGAAAATTCAGTGACCTCTTGGATCAGCTACTCTTCAAACTTTTTTCAAACCCTCATAGATCAGCCAAAACATAACCAATTTTGATGAAACAAAAAGAAAACTTGACTTTCTTCTATGCCCTAGATTCAACCGTGAGGTTCTTAAAACTGTAAAATGCACCTAGCAAAATATTCAAGCCAGCATGAAACCCTTAGATTTGGGAAGGAATCTACAACATTGGAGCTCTAATACCATGTGGGAGTAAATGGTGACTCTCCAACACCCCCAAGAACATTTTCTAGACCAAAATATCTTCCACAAGAGAGAAAATGGAAATAATACTTTCTTTAACAATGCAAGATTAAATAATGGTTGAATATGCTTGAATGCAAATGTATGTGAGATGCCTTGATTATAAAGGAAAGGTGATAGATAGGATTAGACAAGATCATGACAAGTGTCTTAATCCTATATAAATATGTGACAACTAACTCATAACAACCTAGGGTAAGATAAAGTCTAGATATGATAACTAAGACTTCTAGAAGGAATCTTTTATCCTAAGTAAACTCAACATGTGAATATGTCCCCTAATTACCTAGTGATTGAATTAGCTACATACAAGACATTTATTCACACCAAAACCTCTATCTCCCTATCTCACCCTCACCCTCTTTATCTATATATATATCTCTATCTCTCCCTCTCTATCTATATATCATTATCCATATTTCTCTCTACCTCTATCTATATTTATCCCTCTCTTTCCCTCTCCCACTTTATCTCTCTCTCTCTCTCTCTCTCTCTCTCTCTCTCTCTCTCTCTCTCTCTCTCTCTCTCTCTCTCTCTCTCTCTCCCTCTTCCTCTAGATATCTCTATCTCTTCCTCTCTATCTCTATCTCTATATTCTTACTTCCCTATCTCTCTATCTATATATATATTTCTCACCCTCTATCTTCATATCTATTTATATATTCCTCTCCTTATCTATCTCTAGATACCCCTCCCTCTCTCTATCCATTCCTCTCTCTCCCTTCTCCCTCTTCCTAGATCTCTATATCTATATCTCTATTTTCCTCTCTATCTCTCTCCCCTATCTTTATCTCTCCACATTTCTCCTATCTCTCCCTCTTTTTATCTCTCTCTCTCCCTCCCACCTCTCCATCTCTATATATTTATCTATATATATCTCTCTCTCCCCTCTCCTCTGTATCTCCCTCCCTCCCTCCCTCTCTCTATCTCCCCCTCACCCCCTCCCTCTCTATATCCCCCTCGCAATCTCTACCTCTCAATATATATCACTCTATGTTTCCCTCTATGTCTCTATATGTCTCTCCCTCCATCCCTCTTCTTCTATACCTCTCTATCTCTTCCTCTCTCTATTCCTACATCCATAGCCCTCTCTATATTCATCTCTCCCTCTACCTCTCTCTATCTATTTCTCTCCCTCTATCTTCATCTCCACCTCTATTTTTCCTCTCTCCCTCTCAATCTCTAAATACCTCTCCCTCTCTCACTCTCCCTCTTCATCTTTATCTCCCTTTCTTTGTCCCACTTCATCTCCATCTCTCTATCCCTCTCCCTCTTCCTAGACCTCGATATCTATATCTTTATTTACCTCTCTATCTCTCCATATTTCTTCTATTAATTATCCCTTTATCTACCTCTCTCTACATAGCACTTCCTATATTTATATTCTTTCCATCTATCCCTCTCTCTTTATCTCTTTGTATTCCTCTCTTCCTCAATCTCTCCCTCTCTATATATTTATCTCTTCCATCTCTCTCTATCCCTCTCCACTCTATTTATCTCTCCCTCTCCCTCTCCCTCTCCCTCTCTTTGCCTCTATCTTCCCACCTCTATCTGTACTATAAATAAGCATTCGGCTACCCACTCAAACATGTCAGTATAGTAATTTTTTCCCCATGATGAACAAATCACAAAGCATGGCTCCCAAAAAGTTTTTGCTATATCTAAATGATGTTTTTTGCAAAATTTCATCCTTCATTACCATGGTCAAATATTTTAGAGCTTGGTTAATATGAAGGGACCCTACATGTAGTTATAGCTTCAAAAAGAACATTCATAGGTGCCATGAATTTTGAGAACCAATCTATCATAGTTTATATTTTTCTTGCACTTACACATCTTAAGAGATTTTTCCAAAATAGTTTTTCTTGAGGGTATGTGCAGGATCATCATGGAAAAAACCGGCCCTTAAGTGGCCAAAAATTTAGAAAAATCAGAGTTAAGCAACTTGACGTAAAAATTTGAATAAGTTATCTATATTATTTCAAAAATGTGTAAGAATAGAATTTGTAGAAAATTGAATGTAGTTTCTAAAATACTAGGTTTATTTAAAAAAAATCTATTTGGTGAAAATTTGAAATTTCAATACAGTAGTACTTAAATTTCAGGAAAAAAAATAAGAAGTAGGTTTCTGTTTGACCACCCTAACCACAGTAAAATGATAATATTTTTTTATAAGATTTTAGATATAAGTAGAGGACTCATGTCAAAATGTGATTCATATTTTTTGTAATTTTTTTCCCAATAAATAATTAATTATGATTTTTTTATTACAAGTTTTAAAAAATATAAAAACTCGTATGTCTAACCACCTTAACTTGGTCAAAACTTTATGAAATTCATTTTTTTAATCCTATAGTATGCAAAGCATAGAATGTGACACATGTTTTGGATTCAAAAAATGTGATATTGTTTGAAAGCTATAGATGTTTTTCAATCAGCCTATCAATCAGGAATTTAGTTGTAATTCAAATAGAAAATGAATAATAATTATTTATTAAATTCAAATTAAAGCATAATTTATATTGGTGGAAAGTTGAGAATCTCCTTTAAAAACCCTTTTTGTTTCATCAATTTTGGGTAAAAATAAAGTCGTCAGCCACATACCCTACACATACCCATCATATCACCACTTTTTGGCCCATCTTGATTCTACACATACCCTTGAAAGTTTTGGGTGACCTACAAAATTAATAAAGGCCTTCCCTAGAATTCAATTTCTTAGCTAGATAGGTTGGTGTATTTAATTTGTTTCCATGACACAAAATACACAAACGATGCTTCTTTCCATATTTTTATTGCTCTCTGTATCAATGGATTAATTTTAGGTAAGTTAGATGGTTATATCAATAAACAAAACCCAAAGAAGTTATGAAGCACAATTAAAGAAAATGAAATAAACAAGAATGATTATACCTGTTACTCATCGAATATTCCATGATTCCCCTCCATAGCACCTTCTAGCTTGCAACAATTGTGATTGTGGCCCTCAAATTTATGTATGTGAGTGAATGACTATGACAATGTCCTATGCAAGTTTTGAAGGATTTAAATGACAAAAGATTATGCCTTTGAAAAATGACTGACAAATAATTGAATTTAATAAACTAAGTGGAAAGTAAATTCTAAGCATGAATGTCAGAATAATGAAGTTGTGTGTGTGTGTAAGTCCAAAATGTGAGCAAAATTGACATTTTATAGAAAATACAATTTTGGACGGATGAACAAGATTGAAAGCTGACAAATCCTAAAATTAGTGGATGAGATTTCATGTGAAAATCCCTAATTAGGGTTAGGGAAAAATCATTAATGAGTGGTCAAGATGTCATTTGATAAAATCAATTCGGCGGTCGAGAATAAATGTGATAATTAGTCAAAAAGAAAAAGATCTTCAAAAATCAAGAAGATAAAGATTACTTGATTTGTAAGATTCGAAAAATTAAGAGGATAAAGGTTGAACTAAAATGTAGATTTGGAAAATCAAGAATTTGCTCAATTACTTGATTTTTGGAAGAAGATTACCTTTTTGAATTACATTAATTCGAAATAAGAATTTTGTGTGACAATAAATAATCTTTTTCAGATTATTTACTAAAATGAAGTGACAGTTAATGAAATGAGATCATTTTAAATAATTTATTTATTTAAAATGAGAGAAATGTTAAATTAGGTAATTAAATAATTAAAGATAAATATTTAATTTAGAGGATTATGACTGATAATTAAATAAATTAATAAATTCATTTAATTATGAAGATTAGTGACATACTAAATAAATAAATAAAATTTATTTATTTAATAATCAAGAAGACCTAAATGAATAAAGGTAATTAAATAAATTAATAAATTTATTCAATTGCGAGAAGATTTAGACAATTAAAGACGTATTGAATAAATAAATGTAATTTATTTATTTAATAATCATGAAGAATAAAAGGACATGAATTTATTAAACAATTATAAATTATTTATTTAATAGTCGAATGTGGACCAAGGACATAATTGAAATGTCATAATTATGCTAGGACGAAAGTGGTAAAATAGAGCTTGCAGGCCTAGGTCATTTTTAAGTGTCTACATTTTTCCCATATTTTTCATAATGTAGCATGTCGCATTGTGACAAAGAAGCAAGTTAAAGCCATGCCCCAACGAAGGTATAGAGTATCAATGCCCCCTCGGAATTTTTTTCAAATTTTGGCCAGGTGATAGAAAAATTTGGAAAGTGTCCCAATAAGTCAATTTAATTATCAAAAAGACAATGGTGCAGTTGGTTTCAAATTCTAGCATGTTTAGAGTAGCCAACAGGGTGGTGAAAGTTGGTCAAAAGGGCCTCCAGTAATAAAAGAGTTGACAAATGTCATTTTGACTTTATAAATAGGTTGACAAAGGAGTAAAAGTCAATTCATTTTCACTATTCACTTAGCAAATTTGAGGGCAACGAGAGAAGAGAACTTCTGAGAGGATGGTGATTCCAGTGACTGAGCATCATGGTGAGATCATGTGGACCTTCAGGAGACCAAAGGGCTCAGAGCCAATGGTATGTAACTTTAACCCACCTTTTTATTTTATCATTTTTCATGTAAAATATAAGGTTTTAGGACCAACAATGAATGCGCTTAAATGCATATCCTTACGCGTAAGAAACATTTGACTTCACGTTTGATGCATTTGATGCACTGCGACACAAGTGCAATAGGTAATTATGTTAGGCCTAGGATGTGTGACACATTTGCTAAAAAGTGTGACACATTCGCAATATCATGCCACATTCAAGAGCTATCACACTGCATATATCATTTTGCGACATATTTGTTAGTGTGAGCGATGCATTCAAATGAAGTGATGCGTTTGCAGTAGAGTGTGGCACAAATGCTCTGATGTGACACAATTGAGGGACAGAACGACGCAATTGCTGTGTCGTGATGCAAGTGAAGTACAAAATGATGCAATTTTTTTTTCGAGATGTAAATGAAGTCAACGTGACACATTTGACTTTGACTTTGACTAAGGCTAATTCTGATTCTGATGGGTTTCAAATTTTAAATGCTTTTGAGTTATAATGATGATAATGACGATTGTACATAAGGTGCTGACGCGTTGTTTGATCATGTGCAGAGACAGCTAGTGCCTATCTTTACTCGAGAGAGCAGACCATCGACCTTTTGGTTCTGAGATCACCTGAGTTTGTGAGAGCAATGACAATTGATGTAGCTCGGTTTGTATTATGTTGCCTATATGCCTATTATCCAGGTGGATAGGGGTCTATTGATTGCATTGTGCGAGACATGGCACTCTGAGACATGCTTATTCCATTTTCTGATAGGAGAGGCTACTGTGAATTTGGAGGATGTCTACCGTATTCTCCATTTTCCAATTCGAGGAGAGAGGATCATCTACGACCCTCAACATGGCTATCAGACCTTTATGAATTACTATCATGATCAAGGTAGGACTTGGTATCGAGAGATACGAGATCCATTGGGAGTTTATGGCGGAGCATTATGACCATTTTGATGCACTGCTAGCGACATTGATCGATGAGATATTGATTCTTGACCACCGCGGACATGGGTTTCCCATTGGTTGGGGTCATGTGCTAGTGGGGAGGTGAGACAAGACAATTTATGCCTGGGGGCCTTGTTTGCTAGGCATGCTTTACCATTAGCTTCACGAGGTGGCCTATAGGAGGGCATATAGCATTAGGTGTGGCACGACACTGCTGATGATATGGGCTTGGGAGCTTGCGGCAATATTCTAACCTCCTATCCAGAGACCATAGCTAGCCGAGGGTATGCCATATGTGTATTACTATGCTGGTGCTCTAAAACAGACAAGGGTTGGAGAAATAGGTTGGTGGCGCCGTCATATTGATACCGTGATTACATTCATTTGGAGGTCCTATAGAGACCGTGAGCAGTGGGATGACAAGGATGACCAACTCAGTTTCTGTAGACAATATCGTTATCTGATTGGGAGGACAATGCAGAGTTAGCTCATCATAGAGATGTATCTTCCACAGCGTGTCCTGAGACAGTTTGAAGAGCAACAGGGTGTACCGGTAGGCACACCCAAGTATGCCAGATCCTCGAGGGAGGGAGAATGGGGTCCACCTATTCCTATACCATTTTTGAAGTAGTATATTGATGGTCTAGTGGTGTAGCAGTGGGGATGGAGGGGTGGGATTGCATATCCGAGGAGGACCATTGATTATGACTTGTGGTGGTAGGAATGTTGACTAGTGTCGTTGATAGATCTAGATGGGCTAGTGTCGATTGACAGGAGATTAGTGATACCCCATGTGGGTTCAACTAGACAATGGGCAGAGATGGTGACAGAGGAAGAGGCAGAGGCAGAGATAGCGACAGAGGTAGAGGCAGAGGTAGAGATGGAGGTAGGGATGGAGGTAGGGGTGCAGATGATGGGGATGATGGGGATGATGGAGGGGATGGCTGGAGACAGAGGAGAGATGGTAGGAGGTAGCACAGGAGGGTGAGGTAGCATGCAACAAGAGGGGCATTAGATGCCATCCTAGAGGTAGGCGAGGAAGAGGAGAGAGAGGAGGAGGAGGGGCCTAGGTAGGAGCCAGAGGATGTAGGTCACCAACACATGGCCGAGGAGGAGGCCAAGTAGAATCAGGAGGTCAGGGAGGAGGAGATTCGACCAGAGGCCAAGATGGATGCCGATATGCCATGATAGGAGGGAGTCAGAGGAGAGGAGGATACTAGGAAGGATGATGAGGATGAGGCCATTAGCGAGGCTGAGAGACTATTGAGACAGAGCATGGAGGGAGAGGAGGAGATACCATCCAGCTCAGCATTGCCCCATGACACCATGATAGACCAGAGGGTGGTAGACTTATAGAGGAGACTGGATGAGAGTGTTGCATAGGTTAGAGCACTATAGTCAGAGCTAGAGGTGGCTCGAGTAGAGCGGGATCAGGCAGTCATCCACTAGTAGGAGGCAGCACAGTGGTGTACACAGTTCGCATGACTATGTACAAGACCATCGGTAGATCTAGCTCGGGAGTTTGGCAGGATTAGTGTATGACTTGGGTGATATAGGAAGTTGTATGAGTAGGTTGTGCTAGCCGAGATGAGAGATCTCACTCTGACTAGGACACAGAAAGGTAGTGGTAGTAGGCTAGGCAGTGGCAGTGGTAGCCGGAGTAGTGCAGGGGGCTCAACCTCTTCAAGGCATACTTCGAGTCACAGGTCCAATCATAGAAAATCCTCCTGTCATAGGTCAGGTCATTCACATGGGTCATCAGGTTCAAGCCATAGATCAGTACCTAGTCCATCTCTAGTGACAGATCCTTTGGCTTCATAGAGTCTAGCTACAGTGTCATCATAGATGCATGTTACCATGGAGATGATTCCATTAGTGTCAATTCCATCCATTTCATAGATAGAGGTTGCTACAGGTCCACCTGTTACCTTAGTTTCGGGAACAGGTCCTCAGTCACCACACTCTTCACCACGAGGGGATGAGGAGACCATTTCATAGGGCCATGCTTACTACATTCATGTTTCATTCTTTATGTTATGACACTTTATGTATTCACTATCGATCCTGTGTGCTCTATTTTTTGGATATCTCTTGACTTTATCCTGTGACATTATCTTTTTTTGAGATGATTCTGAATGATGTAGTTTTTGATGCAGCCTACATGTGTGTTATGTGATACTATTTGATTTATGCACTATGATGTATGATGGTTGATATATGTATTATATGCATTTATGATGGATGATGGTATTTATTTATTTATATGTTTTGTCATGTATGTCCTATGATGGTTACTTATAATGTGATGCCATGATAATGCAATGCTTATTTATATGTTGTGTCGATGTTGTGCCATGGATGATGCTGATGATATAATGTATTCATTTGAATGGATGCCATGCTTATGCTTATGTTAGTTCATGACTATGTATAATGCAATATGTATATGATTTAATGCTATGGATGATGTATATACAGACCTAATGCAATGTCCATATGATTATGTATGGACTTATGTTTTTGTATGTCACAGGATAACATTGAGAGATGAACAAGAGAAGATGACAAGACATAAGGGATGCATGTCAGTTCATAGAGAAAATCCTTCAAAAATTTACCATATGACTTTAATATTTATTGGTCTTAATCATCATTGGACAGATTATTGTAATGGCCAACAAACACCATGATATGACATAAATCAAGGTGTGAAAGGTCGTACCATCACGTAAGACAAGCAGTCACAAACAAGGATGATCATGACTCATACTAAGAGCACAATTGCCCCAGTCTTTTTGTCATAACCAACCACAAGCATAAAAAGACAAGTCATGAAACGCCGTTGCTTCTCTAAATCCTATTTCCAGAACATATCCTCGAGAAACTAGTAGCATGATTTCCAAAAGAACAAAATAAAGCCATTATCATGATACATCATTGTTTTTCTAAATCCCGTAGTTAGGACATCACTGAGAAACTAGTAATATGAGTATCAAAAGACAAGACAAATGTCATGATACATCACTTCTTCTATAAATCCTGTTGTTAGGATCTCACTGAAAAAACTAGTAACATGATGAAAAATCCACAGACAAGTGCCAAGTGTTTGCCAAGTGTGTTTGGATGCCGAGTGTTTTAATGCCAAGATGTCAAGTTTGATGATGTCGAGATGCCATGGTGTCAAGGTTTTGGCAATGTCAGGATGATCAAATGCCAAAGATTTCCAAATTCAAGGACACATCTTGAATAATATTGATGTCAAGAGGATTGATCCCTAAATGTCAAAAGGGATCCCTCAAAATGCCAGTGATAGTGACAATGCCTAGGAAGGACACATCCTAAGGCATAAATGACAGAGGTTGTTCTTTAGAAGGACACATCTGAAGAATATATTGATGTCGAGAGGAGTGATCCTTAGATGTCAATATGATCCCTCAAAAAATGTTGGATGACAATGACGATGCCTAGGAATGACACATCCTAAGGCATAAATAATAGAGTTTGTTCTTCAAAAGGAAAATTTGAACAATAACCAAGAGTTGAGAGTTTGACTGGTTATGATACTATAACTTTTTTTGAACAAATTTAATTGAAGTTGACTGAATTGACTTGTGTTGACTATATGTTTATTTTTGACATGCTGATGTGATTGCCATGTTTATTAAGCAATTTCTAGAGTTTGTTTCAAGAGTTTTACTTGTTTTGAAATGACTTGTTTGACTTGAAGACATTTTGATGGGTTCCAATGTAGTTTCATGAACCCTAATGGACTGACCTAGTGCAGCCTTGGGGGCTCATCGACAAATGGCCTTTCCTGCATCATACACTCAGAGACCTCGTAGTTTGACATGACCAATGACTTTGTCTTGATGACCAAAGATTGCATCATGATTTTATTTTGACAAACCTAAAAAGATTGACCTAATGTCTCAGGGAATCAAAAAAGAGTCTTGCCTACGAAGCAAATGCGTAGAGACAACGTAGTTCAGACAAATGACAAAGACCGACTGATTTGACGGACTTGACAAGAAATGACTCTGGTTTTGCATATTCAAGATAGTTTTACATTTTCTATGGTTTCTTTAGGATGTGTTTTGATTTTTAGGTCTTTCTTCAGGACATTTTATGATATTTTTGGTCTTTCTTGAGGACATTTTACGATGTTTTTGTCTCTTTTTTTTAGGACTTTTTATGATGTTTTTCTCTTTTTTCAGGAATTTGTATGATGTTTTTGTATTTTTTCAGGACATTTTGCGATGTTTTTGTCTTTTTTTTAGTACTTTTTATGATGTTTTTGTGTTTTTTCAAGACTTTTTATAATGTTTTTGTCTTTTTTTTCAGGACATTTTGCAATGTTTTTGTCTCTTTTTTTCACTACTTTTTGTGATGTTTTTGTCTTTTCGTAGGACTTTTACAATTTCCCAGACCATGTGTGATACCCACTGTAGTCACATGATAAATTTTTTTCCCCTAGTCAAGTCCAAGACTTAGCCAATTTTAAAGGACATGAAAAGGATATGCATGCGATGTCGGATGGATAGTATGCAAGACTTGATGTCAATCGTTTGTCAACCATGAGAGGAAAGGTATGATGTCATGGCAAAGGTCATGTTGGTGATGAAAAACATGTTCCATCATAGGCCTAAGACACATAAAGTAACAAAAGATGGTCGAGCAATGATTGACTATGCATGGCACTTGTTTTTTGAGTTTTCACCATGGTACTTATCCAAAGCGCCTATTTGCCAAGTTTTCAGTGTTGGAAGAATTATTTCTCTTTACCATTTTTGTTTTTTTTTTGTGCCGTCAAGATGCCTGTTTTCCAGGTTTTCATCAAGGAAATAATTTTTTTTATCATTTTTCTATTTTTTTGTATTTTTAAAGTTTTTAGCTTGACTTTCTAATGCTATGCATAAATTTTTTAGAGATGTAGACTATTGATAGGTTCTGTCAGTTGTTCTCCATCTGGAGTCACCAGCTGATAAGCTCTAGAACCAAAGGAGGATATGATGACATAGGGACCTAGCCAATTTGGTTTGAATTTTCTAGGTTTTTCTCTATCAGCCTGATTCTTAGGGTTCTGCATGAGGACTAGGTCACTAATGTCAAACTTCCTGACCATGAATCTCTTGTTGTAACTGCGACAAAGACGATTCTGATATGCCTACAGATGGTTCAGGGAATTATGCCTTCTTTCCTCTAACATCTCTAGCTCATGTAGACGCGGCAGTCTATACTCCTCATCATCGGTCAAACCCTTCAAGGAGACTTGTAAGGAAGGAATTTCAACCTCAATGGGAAAGATGGACTCAGCTCCAAAGACTAGGACGAATGGAGTGGCTCCTGTAGGCATACAAATGTTGGTGTGGTAGGCCCACAGAGCAGGGTTGAGTTGAATATGCCAGTCACGACCAACATCATTGACAGTCTTTTTAAGGATTTTAGCAATGGTTTTATTTGACGCCTCAGCTTGATCATTTCCTTACGAGTAATACGAAGAGAAAAAATGATGTTGGATATGAAATTGCTCACATAACTCACGAATATCTTGGTTTTTAAATGGACATCCATTGTTAATGATGATGGATTGCGGAAGGCCATACCAGAAAATGATATAGTTAAGAATGAATTTGTAGATTTGTTTTCCAGTTATGTACGTCAGGGGGATGGCTTCGATCCACTTCATAAAGTACTCAATGACGGTTATGATGAATTTCTAGCCATTGGATGAGGTAGGATGGATCTTGCACACAAGGTCAAGTCCCCATTGTGTGAAGGGCCAAGGAGATGTGATTGGATGAAGTTCTTGTGCTAGAGCGTGAATCAAATCACTGTGAATCTAGCATTGGTGACAAGTCCTGACATATTCTAGTGCATCTTTCTCAATGGTCAGCCAATAGTACCCACGTCTCATTATCTTCTTGGCCAGAGTAGGACCACTCAAATGAGACCTGCATATACCCTCATGTACTTCTTGTAAGGTTGTGTGTGCTTCATTGGTGTTGAGACATCTAAAGAGGGTTTCGTCAAAGCTATAGCGGTAAAGGGTGTCACTGACGATGGCATATCTTGCAAATTTTTGTATAAAGGACTTCCTCTAGTTATTAGACAGATTAGGGGGGAGGGTTTGAGACTTAAGGTAGTCATGGATGTCTTGGTACCAAGGAGGATCAGGACCAACAAGCTCGCAGATCATCTTCGATTCTGGAATATCATAGGCGGGGACCAACAATTGTTCTATCAGGAATTCCAGCTAAGGCATATTGCTTGGAATGTTGAGGAGAGAGCCTATTGCAGCCATGGCATCTGCCGCTTTGTTTTATGTTCTCGGAACTTGCTCAAAAGTCACCATGTGAAAGTATGTCTGGAAGCTATCAACCATTCCTTTGTAGGGCATTAGCTTCTCATCTTTTGTGTCATAGTTATCATTAACTTGGTGTATGACTAACTGAGAATCCCCATAGACATGTAGTGCTCTGATTTTCCATGTTATTTCCATTCTAAGTCCCATAACTAGTGCCTCATATTCTACCCCATTATTTGTGTGTGAAAAATCTATGCAGAAAGACTTGGGAATGGAATATCCTTAAGGGGTGATAAACAATATCCCTACCCCCAAGCCATGATTAGTATAAAGGGAAATTTCCTATTAAATATTTTTCTTGCAATAAGATAGGTCATTTTTCCTCAAGGTGTCCGGAAAGAGTTCCTAAGCCAAGATCTAATAAGCCCATATTCCAAAGAAAGTGTTATTTTGTTGTTGAAGAAGGTGTGATAAATGATGAATATGATAAAGGGAATGTAAGTGAGGATGAATGGGTATTTATTGCTATCAAGGAAAATGATCATGTACACTGAATCTGCTAGTTGCACAAATGTGGAGAAAGCCCTAGCTTCCCGAGTTGAAGAAAAAGATGAATGGGTGATTGAAAGTGGATGCTCTCATCACATGACAGGTGATAAAAGTAAATTTGTGAGCTTGGAAAAGTATGATGGTGGTGTTGTAAGATTTGGTGATTAAAAAGCTAGTGTAATCTATGGTAGAGGATCCATTTCTCTTGATGGTGAGCATAATACTGATGATGTCCTATATGTGGAAGGTTCAAAGCATAATCTCTTAAGTGTTGGACATATGGTTGACAAGGGATACAATATTCAATTCAAGAATGGAAAGTGTAGAATATTGGGGAGTTCCATAAATGTGATTCCATCTAGCACAGAAAGAAAAGGTAGTATCGTTCACCTAAATGCTACTAGTAAAAGTTGTCTAATTGCTCAAGTTGATGAAAGCTAGTTGTGGCATAGGAGAATGTGTCATGTAAGCTTTGACAATATTATCAAGATAAGTTCTACTAAGGCTATGAGAGATCTTCCTAAGTTGATAAAACCCACTAATACTATATGCAAGGAATGTCAGTTAGGGAAGCAAACTAGAGTTTCATTCTAGGGCAAACAACATTGTTCAAATGAAGTGTTGGAGCTTGTGCATATTGACTTGTGTGGTCCTTCTAGAGTCAAAAGTTTAATACAAGGATACAATTATTTCATGTTACTTATTGATGATTATTCTAGAATGATGTGGGTTACCTTCTTAAGGGAAAAAATTGAAGCTAGATAGAGAGATTCAATATTTTTAATGCTATGGTTGAGATAGAGACAGGTCTGAAGATTAAATGTTTGAGATCATATAGAGGTGGTGAATTTACTTCCAATGAGTTTAAATTTTTTTTGAAGTGCATGGAATAAAGAGACAATTATCTGCACTTCAGACCCCTCAGCAAAATGGAGTTGTGGAAAGGAAGAACAAGACAATTCAAGAAGCTACTAGGACTATGATGCTGGAAGGAAATGTTCCTCATATCTACTGGAGAGAAGTTGTGAGTACTGTCGTTTACACTCTCAACCATGTACAAATCAAAGTTGATACTGGTAATACTCCTTATGAGCTATGGTATGGTCATAATCCTATTGTTAGATACTTCAAAATCTTTTGGAGTAAATGCTATATCAAAAGAGATGAAGAAATAGGAAAGTTTGATGCTATAAGTGATGAAGGAATCTTTCTTGGTTATTCTACTAAAAGTAAAGCCTACTGGTGCTACAATAAGAGGTTGGAGAAAGTAATTGAGAGTGCTAATGCCAAGGTTGATGAAGACACAGTTAGACCATCCAGAACAAGTGGATATGATTCATACAATTAGAATGACAATTCAGATAAAGGAAAGAAAGTTAAGAATCCAAATTAAGTTCAGACCATTCTAGTGAATCAGGAAAATCAAGAGGAAGGAACTAGTGAAAGTGCAGAAGTGAGATCACAAGAGCATGAAGTTCAAGAACATCCTAAGAATCCAAGGTATGTAAGACTAAATCATTCATAAGATCGGATTATTGGTGATAAGAACAAAGGTGTTCAAACTAGGAGAATAATTACAGAAGAATACTGTTTGATCTCAAAGACTGATCCTAATAGTGCTGATGAAGCATGCAAAGATGAACATTGGGTGGAATCAATGAAAGAAGAACTACAACAAATTGAGAAGAATGATACATGGATTGTTGTTCCTAGACCTAAGGAAAAAAATGTAATTGGAACTAAATGGGTCTTTAGAAAAAAATTGAATGAGCAAGGTGAAGTTGTTAGAAGCAAAGCAAGACTGGTGTGTAAAGGATATTCTTAGATGGAAGGAATTGAATTTGAAGAAACTTTTTCTCTTGTTTCTAGGATTGAAGTTGTGAGACTATTTATTTCGTATGTTTCTTACAAAAACTTCAAGGTTTATCAGATGGATGAGAAGTCAACATTTCTAAATGGTGAACTGGAAGAATTGTATATTGAGCAACCTAATGGATTTCAATTGACTGATTAGGGAGATATGGTTTTTTAGTTGAAGAAATCATTGTCTGGAATTAAGCAAGCCCCAAAATCATGGTATGCCAGATTGGACAAGTATTTGTTGAAGCTTGGATTTAATAAATGTACTGTTGATAGTAATTTGTATTTCAAGATTGATCATGATAAAGATTTGATTATTGAAGTATTTTTTGTTGATATCATTTTTTGGAGGAGATGATAGTTTTTGTATGAAGTTTGCTAATGAGATGCAAAATGAGTTTGATATTTCTATGATTGGAGAAATGAAATTCTTTTTGGGATTGCAAATTACTCAGCTAGATGAAGGGATCTTTATATCTGAGTCCAAGTATGTGAAAGAATTGCTCAAGAAGTTTGGTATGGAAGATTCAAAGCTGGTTGGTACACCTATGGTGATTGGATGTAAGTTGACACAAGATGATGGGTGATCCCACAATAGTGGTTTACAATTTTTGGCCAAACTAGACACTGAAATAATTTTTTCTAACTAAATCTTCACTTTCGGGCACCTATAGTGGCTAAACCATGAGGAATTTCAAGGTGATGCAAACTAGAGTTTTGTGACATTTTCTCTGTAGATTATAAACATATTTTTACAAAAAATTTGGAATCAGATTGCACCTCTTTTTCCATCTCCCTCGAAAACTAGTTTTTTTCATAAAACAACATTTTTTAGTGATGCTTACTGTATAACACATAACTTTTTATTCCATCAAGGATAAAATTCTAGTTCTTTCAAATTTAGATTTGTAACTCCAATATCTAGTGCTTCCACTTAGTTAGATAGTGTTTTATTGAATATTTTTTTCTTAATCAAGTTTTGAAATCAAACCAATTACAATTTAGACATAGGCGGACCATATAACGCGTAACCTTTTTTGTATGCATCGAAATTCTTTTTTTTTTGTTGGATCAAGGACTTCAATATTTGGTTCACTCATATTTTTCAATTTTTTTTTGATAATATTCTATTTTTCCACATGTGTAGAACAAAGAGCTTCATTTTTAATGAAAAAACTATGTTTAATAAAACTAAAAAAAAAGATAATAAAACCAAAACATATTAAAATTATAGTCATTGGATAGCTCATTTCGAGGAATACCTCATTCAAGTTGGGCTCGTGAAGTCGCCTCCATTTTGGTGAGATGGTGGGAACATGCATTAAATGGGCTCGCTTGAACCTAGGTTCTAGCGAACCCTCTTTTGGTTCGTTCAAACCTATTAGTTCGCTCAAACCCCAAAAATGAATTTTTTTGGCATGGGGTCATTTTTTTCAACTTTTCCTTCATCACTCCAATTGTAAACCACTTATGTGGGTTCACCTTGATGATTCACCTAAAGCGATCTAGACTAGATACAAATCCATGATTGGTGGATTGTTCTATTTGATTCAAACTAGACCTGATATCATGAATGTCATATGCATGGTTGCAAGATTTCAAGATGACCCTAAGGAATCTCATGTGACAACTATGAAGAGGATTTTTAGATACTTGAAGGGGACAGTTGATTTTGGCATATGGTATCCTAAAGAAGATGACCTTACTTTGAGTTCTTTTACTGATGTTGATTGGGAAAGAGATGTGAATGAAAAAAAGAGTACTAGTGGTGGTGCATTTTTCTTGGGAAAGAAGCTAATTTCATGGTTAAGTAAGAAGCATAATGCCATTTCTTTATCTACTGTAGATGTAGAATGCATTGTTGCTGCAAATAGTTGTAATCAAGTATTGTGGATGAAGCAGATGTTGAAAGATATCAGAGTTGTGTATCATGAACCTATTGCTATATTCTTTTATAATTCAAGTGCAATTAACATTTCTAGGAATCCGGTGTTGAATTCAAAAACCAAGCTTATATCTATCAAGTTTCACTTTTTGAGAGATAAGGTGAGTGAAAAAGAAGTCAAATTGGAGTATGTGCACACTAAGGAACAAATTACAGATATATTTACCAAGCCTTTTCCTAAGGATAATTTTGAGTATCTGAGAGGCAAGATAGGGGTGATTACCCCTCCTAATTAGAATTAAGATGCATTGAATTGCATTAGTTCATGCCTTTCATAGTCATATCTTGATCTAGATTGGTGTTGTGGTCGATGCTACTCAGGGGCAGTAGTCAAATGTTCAAAAATGTGGTTCAAATCTTGTGTGGAGAAAGATAATGTGTATCTTTTTCATTGATGTCAAAGGGGGAGAAGAGTCATGTGAAAAACTGTGAAAAAGTTAAGGAGAAAAGAGTCAAAATCTAAGGGGGAGAAAGTGCTAATAGAAATTTGTGTTGATGGTTTTTTTCACATCATGTGTTGCCATCAATTCCAAAGGGGGAGATTGTTGGACGTTGCTGATATGTGGTTTCCATTGATGTCAACACTATTGGCATTAATGTCTTTAAGGTTGTATATGTCAAGGATATTGAGAAAATTGTAATACAATAAGTTGTAGGTTGTTAGTGATGCAGTAAAGTTATGCGATTGGATAGCTCAGTATATTGATGATAAGAGGTTTTGGATTAAAGGGTTTTTTGCTAAGTATATCTAGTTTATCCACATAAATTTTTAGAGATCTGCATGGAGATTTGATCGAGTTATGAGTATCTGTGTTCTGGTAGTTGTTTTGTTGCTTCAGCTGGTGTTCCCAAAATAAGATAATGTGATTCTAGTAATTTGAGTTGTTGCAGATGCTTCTGTAGTGATTCATGATCCTCATGGATATTTCTAGATCATGCTCTATCTATGTTGTACGTCCACATTGATTGTTGTGCTCATGATTGGTGATTTTCTTTTGTGAGTTCATGTTTTTCATGATCATGGCTAACATGGTGATTGTAGCGTGTTGTGGATCTTCCAGGCATAATTTTTGAAGGTGGTTCATGTTCGTGGATGTTTTTTTGGGTCTTCGCTATGTTGTGGCCGACATTGGTTGTTGCGCATTGAAAATTGTTTACTAATTTGGGCCGATAGTTTTTACTCATTTTATATTCTGTTGAAGTTGACATGTAGTTGATGTTATCCCTAGTTGCGGATATATATGAGTGATTTTTTATACTATTTGGAGGTGTGTATGCAAAGTGTGCAAGTCCTATGTACAAATAATGATATAATATTTCAAAGGAAGAAGTAAAGTGTGAAAAAGAGTGAGTAGAGTTTATGTGCTTAACCGAAATTGAAATAAGGCATTAGCAGATGCTTTTTTCTTAGTTCAAAATATTGTGGATGTAATCCAAATGTTTCTATAAGATAGTGTGTCTTCCTGTGGGCAATAAGTCTTTTGTAATTGAGTAGTGAGCTCTAGACAGTGTGCCTAAATGCATTTGCATTCCCCATTTACAATTCTTTTATACTTTTAACAAAGTATAATCTTGTGGACTAATGTCCATCATGGTTTTTCCCCTAATAGGGTTTCCACGTAAAAAATATTGGTGTTATGTGTGTTTCTAATGTGGTGATGGTTTTATGCTTTCATGTTTATTTATCAGATCTGAGAATAAGTTTAATTTATGAGACAACTGATTTGTACCCCCTCGCAGTTGTCTGCCCTTGTGTTGCCAATAGATCATGGAGTTATTTTATCTTTATTATAAAGATATTATGCTGTAGGTCATTATTCAAGGGCCTTGACATGCTACTGAATCAAGCATCAAATAAAATTCAATTTAGTAAAACACTAGTAAACTTCTATTACATACAAATAGTGTGTTACAATGGGAGTGTCTTAAGATGCATTCATACATGTCTTGTCTTCAAACCCTTACAATGCATATGCACTAAAAATTGACTGTTTTCTTCACCCTCAGGTTGGATCCCTGATCTATTACAATTCTTAGAAGAAAATTCACTTAAGGAAAATGTCACAATAGAATTTCATCTAGAATGAATAATCATCCACAAATAATGAATGAATATGAATTTAAGGCCATGCATGCAAAAGATGGCAACCTCTCCATATCCTAGAGTGATGGGACACATGTTTTCTTCTCATGGGTGTCTAATGTAGGAACATCCTTGGTTGTAAATAAATCATGTATCAACCAAAAATGTTTCTTTCTTTATAGTTTAGTATATAGTTGTCTCAATAGTTTCTTCCACAATTTACTGCATTATCATTTCTCAGCTTGTGGAGCGAGATATAGCTTCTATACGAGACCATCTTCAACATATAGATTAACATTCATTTACTGAAAGTAATTGCTCTTAGAAGTTCATTACCAACTCTCTGTTAGAGCATTGAAGGCATATTTGATTCAGGTTGGATGTGTGGACCATTTTTGGAACATGTAGAGCTTAACCAAACATCATTCAAGGCATTTTAGGTCTAGGGAAACTTTTCTGGAGATCTTCTATACATTTCCATCTCCCAATGGGTTGTCTTTTGATATTCTTGGATGACTTGCATGTTTAATCTTGTATTGGGGTTTGTAAGACCTTGAGGTTGACACAGATCATAATTGGAGCTAGGGATTCATATTTAAGATCATTTGTAATCCATTGGATAGTCGTTAGATAACTAGTAGTTTAGGATCCACCTGATAGTTAGATCCAACTTTTTAAGTTATAGATTGTAATAATGCAATATTCCAATTGTAATATCTTGTAATTCCTTATGACAGGCTTATGAGCCCTAGTCATTCCAAACTTGTGGCATATGATGCATGTAAGATTGCAAGTTGTTGAATCAATGATAATTCATATGTGGGTCTGTGTAGGATCATGATGGGCCAAAAAGTGATGATATGATGGGTATGTGGCTGGTGAGTTTTTTTAACCCAAAATTGATGAAATGAAAAAGGTTTTTAAAGGAGATTCTCAACTTTCCACCAATGTAAATTATGCTCTACTTTGAATTTAATAAATAATTATTATTCATTTTCTATTTGAATTATGACTGAAGTCCTGATTGATAGGTTGATTGAAAAACATCTATAGCTTTCAAATAGTATCACATTTTTTGAATCCAAAACATGTGTCAAATTCTATGTTTTGCATACTATAGGATTAAAAATAATAATTGAATTTCATGAAGTTTTGACCAAGTTAAGGTGATTAGACATATGAATTTTTTATATTTTTTAAAATTTGTAATAAAAAATTCATAATTAATTGTTTACTTGGAAAAAAATTACAAAAAAATATGCATCACATCAGGACATAAGTCCTCTACTTATATCTAAAATATTATCATTTTATTGTGGTTAGGGTGGTCAGATATGTTGGTTGATTTTCTTGCAAACCAGGTTGGTCTCCTATTCTACCTATGGAGTAGCCAACTCCAATCAAGGGCAGCTTGGAGGACCTGGACCAACTGACAAGATTCAGTCAAAGACTGAGATCTTTTGCTCTTAAGGCTCTGCAGAACCAGGGCGGGTTTACCCATACAATGCCTTAAAGAAGACCAGACATTGCTTTTTATAGCAGATGACTCCTGATGCCAAGTATTGAGAACCTCAAATATGGCTTTGATTCTCAATAACACAGTACTTGCAGCAACCAGGAGGTAGGGCAAGACATCAAACAAGACTGATTAAATAAAATGAATGTTCTTAAGCAAGATAACTGAAACCCTAAAGAAAAATAGCATATATCAGATCAGTGCCATATCCATTGGGCTAGGAGTCAAGACAATCTACAAACAGAAGGAATGATTACTTGGACAAATAAATCCTATTTGAAATTAACCTTGTTAATCCCATAGCTAGTGATCAGATCTCAAAGACTACTTATCAAATCCTTCAATCATACATATAAATTTTTGAGATGATGAAAGCAATTTAACCTATTCCTTGAACAAGGGCTATTATCAAAACAAACAATGCAAGAAAGTATTACAAAGGCTAATGGAATAATCCTTGATCATTTTCATTAACAATTCAAATGTATAATCCAAAGGAGAGACTCAAAGACCTAAACAAATACATTTGGGTTCTGGTATGCATCCAAGAACCTTACAATTTACAGACTGTAACCTGAGACCTCAAAATCTAGTAAAAACCCGACTCTATGACTTAGTGCTCTTTTGTTCTTATTTTAGTATCTAGCCGAAGACCTTTACAAATGATTTAGAAATTCCTTTTAAATAGTCCAGGGATCGCCATCTAGATCAGAGCCACATCAACACACCACGTCAAACCCCAATTGCATTGTGACCAATCAAAACACTCGCTGTGACCTTCAACAACTTCTTAGGTCTTATAAATGCCACTGGTCGGGTTACTATAGGAAAGACATTCCCGCACGAATGAATCCAGGCAATCAATGTCAAATCCACCACTGAATCTGGGCGCCCATACTCGAGCCATGCCGTCCTTGACCTAGAGTCATCGCCATGAATGCTGGTTTAGTGGAACCAACGACCCTCTCATCTGCCACCATGAATGCTCCATGTCTTCTATTTCTCGTGCACAAACATCTTTGAAACCCTGACTGCATGCATGTTTGAATCTTCGCTGTCAATCACTGAGATCAGACAATTGTTGTTTAAATATCATCAGCTGTTGAGGCAGGCAACCACCGTCGGCAAGACAAAGCAGTGTCGGGAGGACCACAGGCTGAGAATCTTATGTTACATCGAGCACTCATCATAGTCGTCAAGAGGCAACTGGGTCGGCGAAACATCCCAGCGAAATCCGCAAAGGATATCGAGTGCACCATAGAGTCAGGGAGAGATGGCCGGGTCGACCAGACATCATGGCGAAGATCTATGTGTTTGATCGAGCAGTCAAGTCGGTGAGACCAGGCACACATCAGCGTGAGATTTCAACTTAGAATAATGCCCCATCGATGAGAGAAAGCTCACTCGACAGGAGGTCATGGCGACACCTGAACAAACACACTATCGGAAAGAGAAGATGGACTCGGGAAGACATCATATAGAGTCAAAATGCTTTATCGAAATGCATTTCCTTTATGTACTATCCATTTGCCAAGACAAGGGCATATCCCTCACTGAAGCAATCCTTTCACTTTGTTCACAGTCGCTATAGTCACCTACCATCGGTGAGACACTATAGAGATTTCACCAAGCTTCATTGAAGACATCATTTCAAGTCGTTGTGACTTATAACATCTCCCGCCGACGAATTCACTTGCCAAATGTATGTTGCTATAGCATGCAATCCTCGATGAGAGGTTATGTAGACATTACATTGTTATACCAAGAAGACCTTCATACACCTGTTCGCCGAGAGAATTTAGGACCTCCATTGAAAGCCATATATTGAACTGTTATTGGTAAGACCCGACCCCATCATCATGACCACACACCGAAATAAAAAATCTCGCTGAAGCACTAAATCCTCCATCATTGGTCGGTGTAACAAGATGACACCGCCGAGACCTCACCCTGAAGGGATGTCAACATACCGAAGGGAAAAGTCAGTCGATGAGACACAAAGGGGTCGAGGAGACATCTCCCCGACACAACTAACACCAACCGAGAAAAGAAGACCTCGAGGAGACAGATAAGATTCGTCGAGACATCAGAAACTTAGCAAGAGGCTAGCCCGATAGCCAAAAGATATGCTGATAAGGGTTCCCGTTGTCGCCACAACAAGAGGAATGTCTTGCCGACAACCTGCAACAAAGAATAGTGGAACATACACAGGTCGGGGAGACAATTGGGTACCTATGCCAACATGAACTAGAATGAAAAATATGCATGACACAATGGATTCAAATGGATCACACGATAGAATATGAGCGAGGCAATATGAGGAAGGGACAATATGCTAATGACAAGGGCCCAATTTGAACACTCATGGATGCAATTGACTATGAAAATTTGTAAAATTTTATAGTTCTAACAGAACCAAAGGGAGAAACACCCACCAGAAGTGAATTCAAACACACTGAGCTCAACCCTTGTGGGAGCCCACTTATCCCACGTGCCAAAATGAGAAAGACCTCATAGCTAAAATTTTATCATGAAAACCAGAGTACATAACTAGACAATGAGAAAACCAGAAATGGCACTAACATAGGCTCCAATTGGGGGATGTATGCCCCTGGTGGGCATAGCAAGAATTCAGATCACTGGGAGAGTAGACCAGACAGAAAAGACCAAAACCAACTAGGAACTGGCCTGAACAAAACCAGTAGACACAAACAAGAAAACAAAATGAAAAGCAAACCCTAAGCTATTGTTCATGGAAAAGAGATATCTCAAGAGAAGTACAACTTCAAGAACTGTCCATGAACTGGCAGTTCAAGAATCTCACCTGTCAGAGCCCAAAGATAATATGAATCTTCTCCTCATTTATCGTTGATCATGAATGGGCCTAACCAAATGGCATCAAACTTCCCATGCTTCCCTTTGTCTTCTAATCTGGTATTCCACAATAAGACTACATATCCCTCCTCAAAGTTCCTTGCTGATGTCCTTTTATCATATAGGTTCTTTACCTGCATTTGCAACTTGGCATTTCTCCTTTGAGCATCCCTTCTAGTCTCATCTAGCTCTGTGAGAGCATCTACTCTCAATTGCATCTCGTTGTCAACTTCATCGTCATACACTTGAACGAACTTGTAAATCTCCATGAGGTTATTTTGGGGCAACCTTGCATTTATGCCATAGACCAAGTCAAATGGGGCACAACTGATTGCCTTCTTCACAGTCACCCTGTCTGCCCAGAGAGCCAATTTCAACTTAGAATCCCATGCTCTCTTATTCTGATCCAAGATTCTCTTGATGATCTTCATTAAGCTCTTGTTGCTTGACTCAGCTTGTTCATTTCCTTGTGGGTGGTATGGTGATGAGTAGGAGATCTAGATACCATATCTTTCACAAAATTTAGTATATTCCTCAGATCTGAAACACATAGCATTATCGGATACAATCCTCTCTAGGCATCCAAACCTCGTCAAAATGTTATTCATCAAAAAGTTGATCACCACTTTGCTAGTTACTTTCTTTGTTGGGATTGCTTCCACCCACTTGGTAAAATAATCAGTGGCTACCAATATCTACGAGTGGCCCCCACTAGATTTGTATGATATCTCACCTATGAAGTCAATGCCCCAAGTCTGGAATGGAGATTGCACTGCAACTGGTCTAAGAGGAAGGTTACCAGAGAAACGTTGACAAGCATCACATGTCCTCACAAACTGATGTGCATCTTTAAATATAGTAGGCCACAAAAAACCAGCCCTCATCACCTTATGTGCAGTTGTCTTGGCCATGTAATGTCCGCCACAGACTCCACCATGCATCTCCCTTAGAAGTTCTAATTCCTGATTCTGATCAACGCATTTCAGCATGACTCCCTCTCTGTTTCTCTACCAGAGATTTCCCTCTACGATAACATATTTGATAGCATGTAGTTTTATCGTTCTCTTTTCATTTTCACTCAGATTGTTAGGGCATTTCATCTTCTGTAGATAATAGATCACATCTTTGTACTAGTCAGAGTGCTCCATATCACAGATGTGTGATCTGTTTTCCTCTTCCAATGAGTTTATATGATTTTCTAACAGATTGGCTTGGGCCATAAGCTTGGCCAATCCCTATCCTCTCACCAACTTAGTAATTTGGACCTCAATGTTAAATTCTTGGATCCTGTTGATCCATCTACATCTTCTTCCTAACACCTCCTGCTATGTGAAAATGTCTTTGATAGCTGCACTAGGCACATACGCAATTATGAAAACTCCCATTAAGTAAGGCTTGAAAGCTTTGACAACCTTGACTAGTGCATATGCCTGTTTCTCATTTATGTCATATTTCAATTCTGCAGCTTGTAAAGACTTACTGAAGAAGGCTATGGGCTGCTCGAAACCATTATCATTCTTCTGTAACAACACCCCTGCTACAGTGTGAAAAGAGGAAAACATGAATAACTAGAAAGGCTTTGAATAGTCAAGTGTCTTCAACACAGGAGCATATTTTATTGCTTCTTTAATGGCTTGAAAGGCCTTTAAGGGCTCTTCTGACTAGACTATCCTCTCATTCTTCTTCAGTGTTTTGGAGATAGGTCTGCTGATCTCTGCAAAATTGGTAACAAACCTCCTCAAGAAATTTATCTAACCAAAGAAGGACTATACTCCCTTAACATTCTTCGGTGGTTGGATCTTATCAATGGCTGCTATCCTTTTTGGATCAATTCTGATGTTATCTCTTGAGATAATGTGCCCCAGTAACTTGCCCTCCTTAACCCCAAAGGCACATTTCTTGGGATTAAGGGAAATACCATATTCCAAAGCTCTGACAAAGATCTTCTCTAAGTGAGAGCAATGGTCCTCTTCCCTCTTGCTGTGAGCAGTCAAATCATCTTGGTAGATAGCAAGGAAAAGGTCTAGAAAATATGTAAAGGCCACATCCATGGCTCTTTGAAAAGTGGCACCTGCATTAGTTAATCCAAAAGGCATTCTTACATAGACATAGGTTCCCCATGGAGTGGTGAATGCTATCTTATACTGCTCTGATTCCTTAACCATGACTTGGTTATAGCCTTAGAATCCATCCATCATGGACATCAATTCACACCCAGTCACCTTCTGCAGCATAGCCTCCATGTTTGGGAGTGGATAGTTGTCTTTCAATGATGCAATATTTAAATTTCTGAAATCCACACACAACCTAAGATCACCATTCTTTTTTCTGACAGGAACCAGGTTTGACACCCATGATGAGTGCCTTATAGGCTTAATGATCCTTGCAACACTCAATTTTGTTAGTTCTTCCTACATCTTGGATCTCAAGGTTGGATTGATAGGCCTTTGTTTTTTCCTGAATGGTCTCACATCAGGCTTCAGGGGAATTTCATGCTAGAACAAGTCTTCCCTGTAAGCCTTCAAGTCATCATAAGACCAGGCAAAGACATGCCTATATTTCCTCAATAGGGTAATCAACATCTTCCTCACATGAGGCTTCATCTTTTTGCCTATGTAGACCTTCTTGGGTGCACTATCAGTTCCTAGGTTGATTTCCTCTAGGTCCTCTCTATGGGTAGCTGCTTGTTTTGTGTTGGACTTATCTGGTCCTTCAAAGATTCTCTCCAATGCTACCAGCCCTTTTGGGATTTTTTCGCTCTTCAGTTGAATTACTTCATTCCCAAACAAGGTCTCTCTACCATTTTCCTCTACCACATATGAGCCAAAATCAATCTCCTGATGCTCATATTGGTCAACACAGTGCAGGAATCTCAAGATATCATTGTCATATTGAAACACTTGCCAATTGCATATATTATCAGGCACTGCAAGCCTAGTTTGTACCTCAATGCTAGAAATTCCATTAAAGGTCACTTCATCTAGTTTAAAAACAATATTAGCCAACAAGTCAGCCTTGGAATTTTTCCCTCTTTCTATCCAATCTATGTCAAAGGCATCAAATGTCTCAATGGTATCCCAAAATTCATTCCTATATTGCCTCAAGTACCTATCTTTAGTGACAAATCTAGATCTGACTTGAGAAACAATCAGCTCTGAGTCACCGAATACCCTTAAGAGTTTTATCCCATACTTAGAGGCAATTTTTAGGCCAAGTAACAAGGCTTCATATTCAACTATATTATTAGTACATGAAAATTGGAGTAGAAAGGAATACTTAAAAGTCTTACCTTGTGGTGAAACCAGCAAGACACCAGCACCTAAGCCATCCTTGGAGCAAGCTCCATCAAAGTACATGGTCCATACTGACTCTTCTAAGGTAGTCTGCATGACTTCTTTGACTATTGGTACTAACTTGGTCTCTCCATCCTCTTGTTCTGCTTCCTCTACTTGAAAGGTATCCATATCAGTGTCAACAAAGTTGATGGGTGGAGGTTCTTCTATTTTATCAGCAGATTCAATCATATACTTGCACCTTGACTCTCGAGCAATCTTAACATCCTTCTGATCAATTAAGAATGTAGCAAATGATAAGTCACATTGTATACTTCCTCCCATAGAATCACACCACTTCCTTGAGAGCAGCATTCCATATGCTGGAGGGATGTCAGCTACTATGACATTCATGACAAGTTCCTTCTCAGGGCAAGCTACCAGTCTATATGATACTTCTTTTATGATTCCAATCATAGGGATCTCCTTTGAGTCTATAGCATAGCATTTTCCATAAGTGCTATCCACCTTTAAGCCCATTTCCTCCATGATTTTGACAGGCATCACATTATTTGAGGCACCTGAATCAATCATACAATTTCTAAGCAAGTTTCCATTGATAATCAGGCTCAGAAAGAAGGGGTTGACCAGATCATGGTTAGCAGTGATTGTAGTTCCTAGATATACTTTAGGATTCTCATCTACGTTCAGTTGAACTGCATCATCCTTCACCTGACCTGCACTTGTTTCTGTTATTTGAGCTTCCATTTTGGGTTGATTGTTCCTAGCAATACTCTTGATGACTGCCATTGTTTTATGCTTATGGTCATCAATCCTCATCATCTCAAGAAGCGAGACTGTGACCCTTATCCGAGATAGGACCTGAAACATGTCAACTAGTGCATAACTTGGAATCTCTGGGAATATAAATTCATGAGAAGTCAGTGCATCTATTTTCTTACCATCAATGTGATTTGCAGGCCTCAATTCTTTCATCTTTGTATCTGATGAAGTAGCTTCATTGGTTATCTTATCTTGGTCATTCTTTTTAGCCCAAATTCTTGGCTCTTTGACTTCCTTGGCCTTGGTGCTCACCTTTATGCTCTCAGCTTTAGCATCTTTAGGATCAGTATCATTTTCTTTGATGAATATTCCCCCTTGGTGACCTGGATTAGCCATTACCACCCTATTTCTGAGGTGAATATCATTTCAAGCCTGAGCTCTGGCGGCCAATGCAACTGCATACCTTTCTATCTCCTCATTAGAAGGTCTCCTCAAAGAAATGCCACAGGTTTCAAGGTTGTAAGCAGTAAACTGATCATATCCTTCTCCATCAGAAAATACTTGCTACTGATGAAGAAGACCTTCTTGTCTTTGCATATTTGTCTTATTTGTATCAGCACCATAGTCAGAGGAATATTCCTCAAACTCCAAATCTGACTTGATCATGAACACATTTGAAGTCTCAATAGGGTTACCAGGATAATCACCTTCCTCATAACTGCCTTGATTTTCTTCCACTACCTTGGCCGCAACAGCACACCGATGTGAGGAGTGTGGCATTTCACAGGCATCACACCATGGCAAATCATCTGCCATGTTTGAGGTATTCTTCTATAGCGGGTTAGGCACCCCATGGAAGTTCCTCTAATTATTTTGGATAGGCCTCCCATTATTCTAGTTAGTGTGATATGGATAGTCTTGCAACCTTGGGGGCCTCTCATTCCTCTAAAATTGAGGCTTTTCAGCCTTTGTTTGTTTTTGCAATAAACTCAAAACTTGATCCCATTTGTCATCTGGTGTTGCATCCTTGACCCCTTTCTCATTCAAAGGCTTTGCAGCTTTGGTAAGCCTGGGATCATCTCTCCTACCCATCTTACCATATGCTCTTCTATTATTTTCAATGTTTACAACCATCTTGTAAGCCTCTTGCAGGGATTGTGGGTCTTTGTCTCTAAGCAAGTAGCACATCTTGCTATCATAGGCATTACAGTAAGTAAACAGACATGATCTTTCATTAGGTCAGAGAGAAACAGGGACCTTAGCCATTGCTTTCTTGAATCTTGCATTAAATTTAGTAGCCATTTCATTATGTCCCTTTGTGATATTATTGAAATCATGCAGCCTAAAACTTGGGTCAGTTTGGTCACCATACTACTTTCTAAAAATTCTAAAGAAAGAATTCTTAGAATCAATGTTTAAATTGGGCAGACTTCTGTACCAGTCTCTTGCATCCTCTGTCAGAGATTGCATGAAGTATTTCATGGCTACATCCTCATCCCATAGCTAAAAGTCTTCCAAAAAACTTTGAAAATCTTTAAGGTGATCCTCACCACTGATAGCATTATTGCCTACAAACTTTGGCACATTTTTTCTAGCATTATCATGTAATGGATTTGGGTAACCAGGGATATTATCAAAACATAACTACCTATATCTATCAGTATGAGTCACTCTTCCTCCCACAGGTCTTCTTTCTTCACCTTGAGTATCACTGTCTCTCTGTCTTTCATTTTGATGACCTGACTGCTGACCTTGAGGCTCTTGTAGATCAACAAAATGGACAACTTTTTCATGACCTCTAGGGGGTGGAAGGGAATCAGAAGGATTACCTTTGGGTGAGCTTCTATCACCATTATTAGGGTTTGAAGAAACAGATCGACCACATGTGATATGAGCATCAGGGACATGATCCTTCAAAGTAGATTCTAGAAAACTAAGCTTCCTCTTCATCTCTTTGTTTGCTGCAAGTAATTCCATCTCCCTTGTTTTTCTCTCCAACTCCTCATTTTCTCTCATTAGCTTATCAAAAAGTGAGGTAGTGTTATTTTGATCTGTGTTCTTCTCAGCACCTCCTTCATTTATCCTTACTCCTTCATTTCCTCTCATTTCCTGCATAGGATGCTTACCTTTGTCCACATTTTGAGGCTGTTTACTAGTATTCCTAGGAGGAGGAACAACATGTTCCTCAACTCTATGACTTTGAGGTTTATTTGTGATCTTATTAACCAGGGGGTCAGAGAGGATCCTTCCTGAAGTTTCTGACAATACCAGGGTATCCTCCTCATTTTGTTGGGCTGCCAATCTATCCATGGCTTCCATCTCTTTAACTATTCTACGCAGCTCATCCCTCTGATCCATAGCATCTCTTATCCTTTTCTCTTTTACTGCTTCTCTCTATTTCCTATTCTCATTTAGTGCAGTGATTTGCTGATTAAGTCTTTGTATATCATCAGAGATCTCATCCTCATCAGGTAATGTAGACTTTCTATCAGAAGCTGTACTAGCAGTTTGGTATAGATGCGGGTTGTGGGAATAGTCATCCACAGTGGATGAATCATTTGGGACAAAGGTAGCCCTAAGAGGTGTGGGAGTGGGGCATTCTATAGTCCTAGCATGCCGGGTATTCCTATTATTCCTTTGGAATCTACCCTTTCCCCTTTGTTGTATGGCATTTTGGCCATGATCTAATGAATATTCATTTACAATATTTTTCATATGCACTTCCTCTCTCTCATTGAATACATTATCATCTAAATCTACCAAATCTCTTTCACTTTGTGAACCGAAATGAGGAGAAACTTGATGTTCAAGGGTGGGATGCGGTGTAGGCATACCTTTTTGTGCCGGTTTTGGCTTTACCCATTTGCCTTTGTTTCTAGGAAACTCTTCTTCCAACTCCTGCTCTGGATGGTTTTTGTAATAACCTCGTGTTCTCTTCATTTAAACTGGGATTCTTTCAGCCTTCTTGAATCTCTTTGAATTTCTGCTCCGAACTTCTTCTATATCTTTAAATATTGGTCGCACTGGTACAAATACTTCAGAGTCGCCACCCAAGCCTCTTGGGATAGATCAGTAACAATGGTGTTACTTTTTGGAATACAACAAGACTTTCAGAGTTTGGTAACTACAACTTTGACAAGAATAAGACTAGGAATCACTCAGGAACATAAACACAAAGGCAGGGACAGAAGCTATGCTTGATCAATGTTCTCAAATGACCGACTCTATGAACAAACTATGGGATAAAACACCTTGGAGATTCTATTCAGTATGAAACATAGGTCCCCAGCGGAGTCGCCAACTTGTTGGTTGATTTTCTTGCAAACCAGGTTGGTCTCCTATTCTACCTATGGAGTAGCCAACTCCAATCAAGGGCAGCTCAGAGGACTTGGACCAACTAACAAGATTCCATCAAATATTGAGATCTTCTGCTCTTAAGGCTCTACAGAACCAAGGCAGGTTTACCCACACAATGCCTCAAAGAAGACCAGACATTGCTTTTTATAGCAAATGACTCCTAATGCCAAGTATTGAGAACCTCAAATATGGCTTTGATTCTCAGTAACACAATACTTGCAGCAACCAGGAGGTAGGGCAAGACATCAAACAAGACTGGTTAAATAAAATGAATGTTCTTAAGCAAGATAACTGAAACCCTAAAGACAAATAGCATATATCAGATCAGTGCCATATCCATTGGGCTAGGAGTCAAGACAATCTGCAAACAGAAGGAATGACTACTTGGAAAAATAAAGCCTTTTTGAAATTAACCTTATTAATCCCACAGCTAGTGATCAGATCTCAAAGACTACTTATCAAATCATTCAATCATACATATAAATTTCTGAGATGATGAAAGCAATTTAACCTATTCCTTGAACAAAGGCTATTATCAAAATAGACAATGCAAGAAAGTATTACAAAGGCTAATGGAATAATCCTTGATCATTTTCATTAACAATTCAAATGTACAATCCAAAGGAGAGACTCAAAGACCTAAACAAATACATTTGGGTTCTAGTATGCATCCAAGAACCTTACAATTTACAGACTGCAACCTGAGACCTCAAAATCTGGTAAAAACCTGACTCTATGACTTAGTGCTCTTTTTGTTCTTATTTCAGTATCTAGCCGAAGACCTTTACAAATGATTTAAAAATTCCTTTTAAACAGTCCAGGGATCGCCATCTAGCTTAGAGCCACATCAACATGCCATGTTAGACCCTAACTGCATTGTGACCAATCAAAACACTCACTGTGACCTTCAACAACTTCTTAGGTCTTATAAATGCCACTAGTTAGGTTGCTATAGGAAAGACATTCCCGTACAAATGAAGCTAGGCAATCAATGTCAAATCCGCTACTGAATCCGGGCGCCCATACTCGAGCCATGTCGTCCTTGTCCTAGAGCTATTGCCATGAATGCTGGTTCAGTGGAACCAGCGACCCTCTCATCTGCCACCATGAATGGTCCAAGTCTTATGTTTTTCGCGTGCAAACATCTTTGAAACCCCGACTACATGCATGTTTGAATCTCCGCCGTCGATCACTGAGATCAGATGATTGTCTTTTAAATATCATTAGCCGTTGAGGTAGGCAACCACTGTCGGCAAGACAAAGTGGTGTTGAGAGGACCACAGGCCGAGAATCTTATGTTACATCGAGCGCTCATCATAGTCGGCAAGAGGCAATCGGGTTAGCGGAACATCCCAGCGAAATCCGCAAAGGTTACCGAGTGCACCATAGAGTCGGGGAGAGATGGCCAAGTCGGCCAGACATCATGGTGAAGATCTATGTGTTTGATCGAGTAGTCAAGTCAGCGAGACCGGGCACACATCAGCGTGAGATTTCAACTTAGAATAATGCCCCATCGGTGAGAGAAAGCTCACTCGATAGGAGGTCATGGCGACCCCTGAACAAACGCACTATCGACAAGAGAAGATTGACTTAGGAAGACATCATACAGAGTCAAAATGCTTCATCATAATGCATTTCCTTTATGTACTATCCATTCGCCAAGACAAGGGAATATCCCTCACTGAAGCAATCCTTTCACTTTGTTTACAGTCGCTATAGTCACCTACCATCGGCGAGACACTATAGAGATTTCACCAAGCTTCATCGAAGACATCATTTCAAGTCGTTGTGACTTATAACATCTCCCGCCGACGAATTCACTTGCCAAATGTATGTCGCTGTAGCACGCAATCCTTGGTGAGAGGTTATGTAGACATTACATTGTTATACTGAGAAGACCTTCATACACCTATTTGCTGAGAGAATTTAGGACCTCCATCGAAAGCCACATATTGAACCGCTATCGGTAAGACCCGACCCCATCGCCATGACCACACACCGAAATAAAAAATCTCACCGAAGCACTAAATCCTCCATCACTGGTCGGTGTAACAAGATGACACCACCGAGACATCACCCTAATAGATGCCAACATACTGAAGGGAAAAGTCAGTTGGTGAGACACAAAGGGGTCGGGGAGACATCTCCCTGACGCAACTAACACCGGCTGAGAAAAGAAGACCTCTGGGAGACAGATAAGAGTTGCCGAGACATTAGAAACTTGGCAAGAGGCTAGCCCGATAGCCAGAAGATACGCTGATAAGGGTTCCCATCATCGCCACAACATGAGGAATGTCTCGCCGACAACCTGCAACGAAGAATAGTGGAACATACACAGGTCGGGGAGACAATTGGGTACCTATGCCGACATAAACTAGAATGAAAAATATGCATGACACAATGGATTCAAATGGATCACACAATAGAATATGAGCAAGGCAATATGAGGAAGGGACAATATGCTAATGACAAGGGCCCAATTTGAACACTCATTGATGCAATTGACTATGAAAATTTACAAAATTTTACAGTTCTAACAGAACCAGAGGGAGAAACACCCACCAGAAGTGAATTCAAACATGCTGAGCTCAACCCTTCTAGGAGCCCACTTATCCCACATGCCAAAATGAGAAACACCCCATAGCTAAAATTTTATCATGAAAAACCAGAGTACATAACTAGACAATGAGAAAACCAAATGGCACTAACAAGATAGACACCTACCTCTTATTTTTTCCCTAAAATTTAAGTATTACTGCATTGAAATTTTAAATTTTCACCAAATAGATTTAAAAAAAAAAAACCTAGTAGTTTAGAAACTACATTCAATTTGCTACGGATTCTATTCTTACATATTTTTGAAATAATATAGATAACTTATTCAAATTTTTACGTCAAATTGCCTAACTCTGATTTTTCTGAATCTTTTGCCACTTAAGAGCCTAGTTTTTCCATGACGATCCTACACATACCTATGTGTTAAGTATTTGTTGTGTTATTTCCATTGTGTTTTACTCAAGACTACATGATTGGACAATCCTTGTTGGATCCTCTATCTATGACTACATCGAGAAATCAATCACATTTCTAAAAAACAAAAGTCCTAAAATATTTTATACAACTGCTACATACTAGTAAAGTTATCCTACACAACTACAAAATTCAAAAGAAAACCCACTTTAAAATACTAGTAAAAATCCTTTGAAATATTATAAGAAGCCCCTCCATGGGGCCACAACCTTATTTTACACAAAGCATTTTAAACGATTTAATAACTCCATTTATCATATTTCAATATTTCAGTGACTTTCTGCAAGGATGATGAAAAAAATAAAGAATAATATTGTCGATCAATTCAAAATTGAATGGTGCATGTTAATTCAAAATTTATTAAGGCTATAGTACCTAAAGTAACAGAAATCCCCTTTTAAAATTATTATTGGGGATAGTGTACTTGTTTGGAACTTTGCCCCAATTTGACAAAAACTAGATTAACTATTTGTTACCTAATTTAAGTTACATTTGGCATTCTCATGTCAGCCATCAAACCCAAATGGCAGGTCATCCACCAATCGGATCTGGTTCCTTGGTTGAGATATCTGTGAAGAGGGCTTAAACTGCATCTCATTTGTTACATTTATTCGTGAGAAGATGGAAAAAAGTGGAGAATACTTGTACAAATCAAAGCTTCCAGATATCAGGATCCCTCATTATCTTCCTCTGCACAACTACCTATTTGAGATATTAACAAAGGTAAGAGACATGCCATGTATGATCGATGCAGCCACTGGAAAGACATACACCCACAGAGAGCTTCACACCATTTCACAAAGAGTAGCTATTGGTTTGGGTAATGTGGGAGTGTAGAGAGGTGAAGTTGTGATGCTTCTGCTGCCCAATTGCCCTAAGTTTGCATTCATCTTCTTAGGAGTCTCCATGAGAGGCACCATCTCCTGCACTGCCAATCCTTTCTACACCCTGTCGGAGATATCCCGCCAACTTAGATCTTACAATGCCTGTGTAATCATCACTGAGGCTGCCTGTGTAGAAAAGTTGACAGATGAGAAATTGGTGCTTATCACCATCGAAAGTCCGCTGTTGGGATGTCTGCATATTTTTATTCTAAGAGAAGGTGATGAGACAACAAAGTGTTTGCAGAGTGGTGAAGATGATGTGGTGGCACTTCTCTACTCTTCGTGAACCATAGGGCTACCCAAGGGAGTCATGATAACTCATAAGAACCTTGTTAGCAGTGTCACTCAGCAGATGGATGGGGAAAACCCTAATTATTACTTGCATTGTGACAATGTCCTTCTTTGTCGGCTGCCTCTCTTTCATATTTATGCCCTGAATAGTATATTTATTTGCTCACTCAGAGCTAGCACTACAATTCTCATTGTGTACAAGTTCAACGGTATTGGCGATCTAATGGAGAAAATAAAGAGGTTTAGGATCACCATCGCTCTGCTTGTGCCTCCCATTATCTCAGAAATATTGAAAGCATCTTCCATTGTTTGTAGATACGATACATCCTCCCTCAGAAATATCATCTCGGGCGGCACTCCCATTACTAAAGACACAGCCGAAGGAAGGTTGAAAGGTTTTTTCTCCAACGCCGTGTTTGGTCAGGTTAGACTGCGATTTCTTTAACTCACTTATATTGTCCCATTGCAAAAGTCATTTGCCTCACAATTCAACAGTTTGCTCTGTCAATTTTGTACTTTGTACTAGTAGGCCTCATAATTTGATGGTCAGTTAAAAGTTTTTTAATTAGTTGATAGGTTATATATAATGTTGCAAATCACTCGTGAGTCATTGTAAAACAAGTTTTAGGGAATTTAAACGTAAATCAGTTGTCATTTAATGATAAAAACCTCCAAAATATTAGGTAAAACCTTCCAAAATCTCATTTATCAAATAAAAGCCATACAAATATTGATTTGACAATTATGGGAACATTCTATTTCTATTTGTTGTGTTTTTTGTCAATTTGATGACAACTTTCTTTTTTCATTTACATTGCTTTATATTTTAAATCTATATGCAAATAATTCATAATCAAACAATACTTAATTTCTTTAAGAAAAAAATCTAGATTTTTTTAAGTTTATTTCATTCCATTATTTAGCATTGATTCTTAATTGTTTAATCCAACCACATGCAACTATAATTTGTAGCACATCCATGCACAAACACACACTTTCTAACATATTAACATAAATTTTAAAACTAGCACTTGCACCTAAAAGAGGTTCAATGATAGAAAACTATATGTATGTTAATATGTTAGAGAGTATGTGTTTGTGCATGAATGCCTAAAAATTTTAGTTGCATGTGGTTGGATTAAACAATTAATAATAAGTGTTAAATGATGGTGTGATCAATGTTTTTTACCTATCCTAAATGATGCAAAAGAGAATGCAAAAGAAGGAAAACAACACTTCAACACCTCAAGATTAGCCTAGTTGAACTTAAACAAAAGAAAGAGAAAAGAAAGCTAAAACAATGTCTATACCTTTGTTCAAGTTGATATTTTGGATGGCCCTTGGATTGTTGATAATGTGTGCTCCTTGATGGAAAATGATCTAAAATAATATGCAAAATGATGAGGGTTTGATGTAGATGCAAATGATTCAAGTGTGTATTTTGATAGATGTAAGAGATGGCTACAAAGAGAGCTTGAAGATGTGCAATAATGGTGGATGGGAGTGCTTGAGAGTTGGAAAGCTTGAAAGTTGTTGAATGAAAAGGTGATTGTAAGTTGAGTGCATCATGTTGTAATGAGAGAATGAAAGAGAAATCCTCTATATTTAGGGGAGAATTCTCTAGAGAATTCAACGATGAGAGTACAAGTGAGGTGGAGGTACTTGCAAGTACCTTGGGATGAAGGTGATGGTGACAGGTGAGAGGACCATGGGAATGAGAGAAGTTGGGATAACAAATGTGAATTTTAAATTCATATGATAGGGAGAATCTTGTGGATAAGACAAGGTTCCAAAAAGTAGGACTTTGACCCATGTGAGTGACGTGACTTTTCAATGATCACATGGGGAAGAGGAGATTCCTTGGAGGAATAAAAGTGAATTTTAAATTCACATGGGGATAATAAAATGAATTTAATATTTCTCGGGAGATGAGAGAGTTTACCATGATACTGATTAGACTAGTTAATCAATGATTAGAGGACAGTTAGTGGCTAATGAAGATTAGGAGCCAACATACAAAAGTAGGAGGATGTGACACATCCCTAATGATGGGATCAGGAGGTGGATTAGGATTAAGAAAAAGTGATGGAGGATGTGACATGTGAGGAATTGAATAAATATGTTACTTATTTAATTCTTTTGAGGAAACAGGAAATAAAGAGTAAGGTATTTAATTATTAACTAAATACCTTAGGGATTTAGAATAATTAAGGGTATTAATTAAATAATAGTAATATTAATTAATGCAAGTAAGAGGATGTTTAGACAAAAAGGTATAAATTTGGACCAATGTAAGTGTCCAAATTTAGGTTTCTATATTTTTCCCCTTTTTGAGATGGTGTTACGAAGTAGCATCATTTCAAAGAAGATTAAAAGATAGGACCAAGAAGAAGATGGTTAGATTGGAAAACATGCCCCAATCATTCAAAGGAGTGACTAGGAAGAAAGATGATGGGGGTGAAGATGAAGATTAGGGATGGAGGATACCCCCTCGAGAGGACATGTGGGTTCAAGAGAACACAGGTGTGCTCTCGAAATGGATGAGACGATAAAAGGGGAGATGGGGAAGATGATGCAAAGTAATGGAGAAGAGAGGATGAGAAGCAATAGGAGATTGGGAAGCACAAATGGATTTAAGGACAAAGGTGATGTTTCCTTAGTCAAGCTACAAGCCAAAATGGGTTGATGGTGGATGGAGTGTTGTCGATGAGGGAATGTGATATCCCAGAACAACACGAGGATAGGGAAGGATAGATCCCGATGATGATGATGAAAGTGATGGTGAAAGTGTTGTTGATGAGGGAAGGATACATCCCAAAACAACACTAAAGGATAGGGAATGATACATTCTGATGATAATGATGATGATGATGGTTGGATCAAGGCTTGTAGCAAGGCTGGGAAAAAGACCAAGGATGTGATTAGATGATTTGTGCTAGATTGGATGGAGATGTGAGATTGTTGAAATGAATGAAAATGATGAAGGAAAAGATGCTTAGAATAACCAAACTATATTATTCTAAGAAGATTGAAAAGAGGATGATATGATGAGGGTGCTTAGAATAATTGATCAATATTATTCTAAAAAGATTGAAAAGAGGATGAAATGATAAGGATTGAGGAAAAGATGGAAGAGAAGAGATGGAGGATGTAGGCAATGCAATGGAATGGGAGAATGAAATGTAATCTGAATGCAATTTTCCATCTTCAGAGCACTGATTTTTGCTATAACATAAGACACCAAGTGCCAGGGTATGTGGAACCAAGGCAGATTAGTGTCTAATGCATAAAACAAACACAACAAACAAGAAGGCTATTCCAACACCCCAAAGTCATGAAGACCATGGTTGGGCCAGGCATTGGAATAACCAAAACCATAAAAGGATTCCCCAGCATAACACAAGACCGTAAGAGTCTTTGTGGGTACTACGCGAGACAATCGAGAAGAAAACAACAAAGAAAAGATTAAGATACACCCCTATGTTTACCAGCCAAAGAACACCATGATATGATAGATCAAGGCAACTAGGACAAGTGATGATAGGGAGCTCAAATGATAAAAAAATCCAAAAGCATCAAAAGATCGAAATCAATTTCAAACATCCTTTTCCATAGTATCAAGGGGATGGATGGGATTGATGAGGTCTATTAGAAAGGATGCATCATGTTGAGACCAAAGATGGTTAATAAACTAAAATATTAGAGTGATGTAGGATATTTGGATCTGATTGGATCTCATGATACTGGTGGATCTCATTTATGAAGAACCAACTAGATAAGGGCATAACTTGATGACACGACATGAGAGAGACAAGGCATGAGACACAAGACACAAGACACAAAATTGACACACCCTAAAGACCTAGGGGCTCGGGGGCCGATCAAAGATTATCCTTTCCTATGTGAAAGTGTAGAGCTCTCGTAGTTTGATAAAAGGCTGATGACTGACCATGGATAAAATTGGGAAGAGGATGATGAAGACCGATGATGGATGACAAAGACCGGATGGAAAAAAGCCTCGAGGGAATATCAAATGATCGACCTTTCCTAAGTGAAACTATAGGGGAAACACAATTCAACAAGAGACCAAAGAAAAATGATGGATAAAGGGTGATGAGATGACCAGGATAAGTGGATAAAAAAATGAAACTGATACGATGAGACAAGATAGACCCGCTGGATAAGATAGGATGATGGTGATTACATGAAGCTTAGGGATGGGATAGATATCAAAATCAGAAAAGGATGAATTGGGAGGATGATATGATGGAAAGATGAGTGATAAGAAGTGATAGGAGATTGGAAATATGTGAGAAAGATGTGGGAGTAATGATGATGAGATAGATGGCATTGGATTGCATGGGGAGAAGCCTATAGCCAAATACCAACATTTGAAAAGGGATTATGAGATGGGATGAGGATAGGGATGAATGCATAAGGAGATAAGGATGAGGAGATGAAAAGGAATTATTGGAGGGGTAAGGAGATTAAGGATCGGGAGATGGAAGGGATTGTTTGGATTGGGTAGGGATGGATAGGTATGAAGGTATGGATGGGGAGATGGAAAGGATGCTAGGATCAATGAATGATGTCTCCAAGGACTATGTCACAAAGAAGAAGATGCCTCACTCTAGATATGTCATGTGTGAGAAGGTAGGAGCGACAAAGGATGAGTGGATGGGAAGATAACTGGAGGAGGATAGGATGGGTGGATGAGGGAGTTTGATGGATGAAGGTAGGATTAGGATAGTGTATAGGTGAGGGGAATGTATGTGAAGAGGTGTCCAAATCATGTATATATGTTTTCCACTATCTATATCAAGATCACAAGGAGGATGGAAGGATTAGGATAAATGGGATATGACAGGAAGGATGTGTAAGATAAGTGGAATGAAAGAGATGGGTGAAGGGGATACGATTTCCCCCAAGTGCGGAAGGAAGTTGGATAAGGGATCTACACATGACTCCTGTTTGCTAGGTTTTCATCATGGTACTTATCTAAGGTGCTTGTTTGCCAAGTTTCCACCATTGGATGAATTATTTCTCTTTACCATTTTTCGCTTTTTAACTTTTTTGATTTTTTTTTTACTTTTTGACTTTTTGAATTTTTTGAATTTTTTGACTTGTTTGACTTTTTTTGGATTTTGTGGATTTTGGATAGAATGCAGAAGGAGATAGATAAGGATAGGGATGTGGATAAGGGGATTTAGAAGATATGCAATGAGGATATGGATGAAGGACTAAAGCATCAAGTTCCATACAAGGTATTAAGATCCCATGTGTGAAGTGACTATTTGATGTTGTTACAACCTTATTAGGATAAATGGGTTATGCAAGAGGATGAATTAGAGGGATTTGATGGGGGAGATATGCAAGATAATGGATAGGATGTTGGAAAGTGTATGTATGGAATGATGGGGTAGGTGTGTGATGGGGTGATGAGTTCAGGACCAACATTGGCACATATGGTGGTGGATGTGAAATGATAGGATTATTAATGGATGGAGAATGTGGGGATAGTGGAGTAGATGGGATAGTGAATTTTGGGACATAAGGACTCAAAACTGATTTGGGAGATGGAAGGGGTGTATGAGTAGCTTTTGGATTAGCAACTTTGGATGTTGTTACAGATTTTTCATTTGAAGGAATTGCATCTTTTCTCTTTGGGATCCACATGGTTTTGATCTTTGCTTTGGTGGGCCTTTGTGTCCTATGGATTTGATTTGGATTCTGGATTTGATTTTTCTTTTCTTCAACATGTATTTTTAAGGGGACTTGATGAGCTTTAGATTCATGTGGATGTTTCGATTTATGCATGTTTATTTTAGCATCCAAAGTTCTTTTAGTGGGAATGGGATGTGTGTGAGGGGATGGATGATGTAGAGAGGATGTAGATGGAGTGATGGAGGTAGGATTTTGGGGATGATATGTGGATGAAGGATGTGTAGGTATGTGCCTTTGTTGATCCTGATTAGGGGACATGAGAGTGGGATGTTTATGATGGGTGACATGGATAGGTGTTTGGTGGATAAAAGGGTGAATAGGATGAGATGGAGGAGGTGATTTTGGGATATAAGGGCCCCAAATAGACTTGGTGGATGGAGGGACATAAGGACCCAAAATGGATGGAGTGGATGAAGGATGGGAGATGGTGGATGGAGGGATGTAAGGACCTAAAATGGATGGAGTAGATGGAGGAATATGGATGGTTGTTTGGAGCTGATATGATTGAGGAGGGGGGATGGTAGCAAATGATTTGGTGGAGCGATGGGAAGAGCCTATATTTCTTTTGGAAGAGGCTTGTTGAGGATGTATAAAGGTTGTACCAAAATTTTTGGATTGCAACGAGTCTTGAGAGATATGTCCAAGAACTTTTGTATATGATTGTTCTTTGACTTGAATGGGCTCTAAAATACCTTACTCATGAAGGCCTAAGCCTTTTCCTTGATAATTCATGTTCTTGAGCATTCAATCCATGATAGGATTTTTGTTATTCTAGAAAATGTTGCAAGTCCATTATTAGGTGGATGATGATGGGTGGTATATATGCTTTGTTTTTCTTCTACAAGGATACCACCATGGAGGAATGTGAGAGTACCAAGGGGTTTTAGAAGTGATGTGGGGATAATAGGTTTAGGCGACGATGGAGGATCTGGATTTGTGATAGGATCTTGATGGGTGGCATCAGGAGAGGGATTAGGAGACATGATAGGATCTAGATTTGTGATAGCGAGTAATAAGGGCTCCTACAATAGAGTGATCAGATCTTGAGTGTTAAGGGAATCACGGGATGGAATGGATAGGGGATTGTGATCTTGAGGTGGACTAGATAGGATGGTAGGATATCGATCAAGAGAATAGGATATGTTGGTATGCTCTAGATCAAGCTCTTGGCATGAATCCTCATGTGGGGGAGGCATGATAGTAGAGTGTCGAATGGAATCCTCAAGTGGGGGAGATGGAAGGATGGAGGATTCATGAGGTTCATTGGAATGGACTTTGGTGCTATTAGGAGTGGGAGGAGTGGATTGGATTTGATTGTCATTGATGGGTTCAATGGCTTCTAGAGTAGGAGATAGGGGTTCGATGGATTCGATGATGGTTTCAATGGTGTCAACAGTTTGAGTGGTGCTAGGGGTGGTACCATCAATGATAGGTCTGGTACAGAGAAGGATCTCATCACTAGTGACCATGGATGATGAATTGGGACTGCATGGTTCCACAACTTCATGGTGTGGAGTTGGGGATGTCTTCTTTGTCATGAGTCCTTGGAGAACTTATGGGGTGAGAATGGTGCATACTCTAGGCTTAGATGGTGTGATGGGAATAGATGAAGGATTAGGGATTGGTGGACTAGGATTAGATGGGCCAATGGGATTGGATGTAGGACTAGGAGTAGATGGAGGATTAGGATTAGATGGAGGGTTAAGGTAGGGATATTGGAATGGTGAATTAGGATAGGGGTCATGGACAATGGATTAACACAAGAAGATACGATTGGTGTATTGTAGTAAGGGTATTGGGATGGTGGGTTAGGATGGGAAGATTGAGATGGAAGATTGAGATAGGGAGACATGGATGATGGATTAGGATAAGAAGATGTGGATGTTGGATTAGGATGGGTTGATGGGGGTGTAGGATCAAGGTAAGAAGGTGTGGATGTAGGATTAGGATGGGTAGATTGGTAAGGAGGATTAGGATAGGTGGACATGGATGGAGGATTGTAATAGGAGTATTGGGATGGTAGATTAGGATAATAGGATGTGGGTGTTGGATAAGAGGATGATGTAGATGAAGGATATGACGAATATGTGGATGGGGAAGATACTGGATATCCCATATCAAAGGTAGCATAAGGAGCATGATTAGGCATGGATGAAGACATAATGAGATAGCTTGAAGGGGTGATTAGATTGTGGAAAGCGGTTGGGGAGATCTTACTAGTAATGATAGCATCAAGGGGATCTATGTCATATACTTCTTGATTAACAAGACTCTCGTTATCGTAGTTGATGTAATTAGGGCTTCCCTTGACTACTATTGATGGAGGATAAGGATTCATGATGATGAAAGGATAAATAAGATGGATCAAATATTTTGGATGGAAACAGACTAAAGCTCAAATTGGGATTTAGGTTAAGCTTAGATTGAGATTGGATTAAAGCTCAAATTAGGATGATTGGATGATGCGACGAGATTGATTCTGACAATCAGATTTGATTACCAGAGGATGATCACTACAATGAATCTGCCTCGAGATGGAAGTAGATTGATTGGTGATCGAATAGGGATGTGGTTGGATTGGATTGGATAAGGTTTATTGACGAAATGGTTGGTAAGATCGAATGATGGATCAGATAGGATGATGAAAGGGATTCTAAACCAAGTTTAAAGATTACCTTGGGTGACCTAGGGTGTTGATTGATCAGATTAAAGGATAAATAGATGATTGTAGAACTAAATCCACCTTGAGATGGAAAGCGGATTGATTGGGTCAACGACGACGATTGACTAACTTAGGATAGATGAAAATCCTAAGTATATGTTGATGATGACAATCAGATTTAGACACTTAGGTCAATTTGGATAATAAATTCTAAAATGAAGTCTAAGGGATTCAGATTGAGAAAAGGATGATCCATATGCAATGTAGAGTCGTTTTAAGATGTGTCAGATGATCTGCAGATGAACTGATGGGCAAGGTCACCTAACTGAAGGGAAGGTTTTCCTATGGAAGGTCAGGTTTGTCCATTGAAGGTCAAGTTTTCCCATTGATGGGAAGGTTTACCTATTGAAGGGCAGGTTTTCCTATTGAAGGGCAGGTTTGCCTATTGGTGGGTAGGTTCGCCTATCGAAGGGCAGGTTCACCTATTGGCCTTCAAACCCTTGGAATGGGGAAATGAACTCTCAGAACAAGTAGACAGACTCTCAGATTAGGGAGACGGATGATCGGATTGGGGAAATAGATGACGAGAATGAGGAAATGAATGATCAGATCGGGGAAATAGATGCTTGGAATGGATGAATGAATACTTGGAATGAGGAGACAGATGGCTAGAATGGACAAGCAGATGCTCAAAATGAGTAAACAGTTGCTTGGAAGGGGAAATTGACTCTCAGAACAAGGAGATGAAAGCTCAGAATGAATGAATGAGTGTTCGAAATGAGGAAACAAAAGCTCAAAATTGGAGACTGACTCTTGAAACTAGGAGATGAAAACTCAAAATGGATGGATGAGTGGTCAAAATGGATGAACGAATGCTTGAAATGAGTAAATGATTGCTCAAAATGGGAGACTAACTCTCAGAATGAGGAGATGAAAGCTTATAACAGATGAATGATTACTCAAAATGAGTGAACGGATGATTGGAATGGATGAACGACTACTTAGAATGAGTAAATGATTGCTAAGGATGGATGAATGACTCTCAAAACAAGGAGATGGAGGCTCAGAATAGATGAACAAGTACTCATAACAAGGAAATGAATGATTAGAATGGATGAATGACTCTTAGAATGAGGAGATGGAGGTTTAGAATGGTTGAAGGATTACTCAGAACAAGAGAATGAATGTTGGAATAAGGAAATGAATGCTCAAAACAAGCGGATCTTAGAATGAGGGAAAAAATGATCGAAATGGATGAAAAAATGCTCAAATGGGGAGGCTGACTCTCGAAATGGATGAAAGGATGCTCGTAATGAGAAAAAGGATGCTTGAAATGAGGTGAAGGATGCTCAAAATGGGGAAGCGGGTGCTCAGAATGACTGAATGGAGGGAAAAATTAGCTGTTTGAGGGGCAGGTTCGCCCAAGTAAGGGTAGGTTTGCCCAAGTATAGGGCATGTTCACCCAAGTTAAGGGCAGGTTTGTCTAATTACTAGTCAATGTCACATATTCAGTGAAAGATAGGTGAAAAAAAAATGCTTGAATCAAGGAGATAGATGCTCAGATCGAGGGGACAAATTTTTAGAATAGGAAAATGGATGCTCAAAATGAGGAGACAGATGATCGAAATGAGGAGATGGATTGTCGAACTAAGGAGACGGGTGTTCAGAATGGGAAAAAGGGTGCTAGGAATGACTGAATGGAAGGTGGAAATGACTGATTGGGGGGCAGGTCCACCCAAGTAAGGGTAGGTTCACCCAACTATAGGGTAGGTTTACCCAAGTCTAGGGCAGGTTCACTTGAGTTAGGGCAGGTTCGCCCAAGTAAGGGCAGGTTTTCCCAACCTAGGAAATTGACTATTTTGATGATTGTTTGACTGAAAGAGGGCAGAGTCACCCTTGTTAAGGGCAGGTTCGCCCCTCTATAGGGTAGGTTTTCCCCTCTACAGGGTAGGTTCACCCCTCTATAGGGTAGGTTCACTCCTCTGTGGGGTAGGGTTGCCTATTCAAAGAAGGATGGGTGATTTTGACATAAACAAGCTAGGGAATGACTAAGACAAAGGGTAAGTTCGCCCTCGTTGAGGGAAAGTTCACCCCTATCAACAAACTTGGACTTAACTTGGATGAAAATGACTATGGCAAAGGACCAAACAGCAAGCAATAAGCAAAGTTGACTTGACTGATAAGATATGCACTAGTTTTGAACAAAAAAGACAGTTCAAGCAGCACAATCCTAAGGTTCGTGATAAGGGTATGGCCAACATGGTCCTCTAACTAGGATGAACAAGGAAACTAGAGATTCCTCAATATACGCATGGTACGTGAGACACAACCGTGAACACCAACTCATCTACAAGCGTGAGTTAGGAACCCTAACGAGATACTAAAGGCTCACACCAACTCTTCATGTCTATCTAGGTATCACCCTAGCTTCGATGCTCCACCAGACACAACGTGACTAGACTGAGGTACATATTTTTCTCTCCTCCTTTTGTATACCCTGCTAGTATGTGTGGTTGGGATCATCCCTTAGACTGATGAGATTCCCAAGCAGGTCCCACTAAAAAGAGGATACTAATCATTTTTGGGTACTCCCTAGGCTCACAGGAAGTGCAAGGGGAAAGCATGAACAAGATAGTGCCCATTTGAGTGAAACAAAAGACTTGCAAACACAACAAACAATATGTTGACTCCCCCTAATTAGATCTATGTGCCTAAATTAATAAGTTAAAACAATAATAAACTAAACTAACAATGTCAAAATGATCGTTCTACAAGAAAAGTGTTAGTAGTTTGATCTTCGTTCTTCAACAAGCATGAAATAGCTACACCAATGTTAGTAAAGATATAGAAACACTCACCAATAGACTACGTTAGGGGGTTACTATCTCAAAACGATAAGAAATGGATTCTAAAAATGAAGTTTAGATCACTGTTTTACCTTGTAGGCACCTCTGTTTGGGAAGGTTGGCCCCTCTATGAAAATTGAAGGTAAATTTTGTCAGATGCTTAGATGGGTGACTCTGCAAGGCAGGATCACCCCTGTTGATGGAAGGTTCACCCAAGTTGGGGTAGGTTCACCCCTCTGTGGGGGAGGGTCACCCAACAGGGGGTGGTGTCACCCCTGTGATCTATGAAGTCACCTCTCTATAACCTGAACCTGCAAAATATCAAAAAAATAGAGGACATGAAAGCAAGGGACCCATTTGTGGGTCCCACCAAGCGTGCCAAAAATGTGATCAAGAGCTGTTAGCCTATCTAAATGACAAAAAATAGAATGCAAAAGACAACAAACAACACTTAACACCTCAAGATAGGGCTATGTTAACTCAAACAAAAGAAAAGATAAGCAACAATAGGTTTTACCTTTGTTCAAGTTGATCTTTGGTTGGCCCTTTGATTGTCAATTTTCAGTGCTCCTTGATGGAAAATGATCTAAAATGATATGCAAAATGATGAGGGTTTGATGGATATGCAAATGATTTAAGTGGGTTTTTTGATAGATGTAAGAGATGGCTACAAAGAGATCTTGAAGATGTGCAATAATGGTGGATGGGAGTGCTTGAGAATTGGAGAGGTTGAAAGTTGTTGAATGAAAATGTAATTGTAAGCTGAGTGCATCATGTTGTAATGAGAGAATGAAAGAGAAATCGTCTATATTTAGGGGAGAATTCTCTAGAGAATTCAACAGTTGATATTTTGCCAACATGGGCAAGATGAAGGGCTATGGTGAGTTGAGGACTCACAAGCTCTCACATCTTGCCATGTGGAGGATGAAGTGTCATAAGGACAAATGAGGTGGAGGTACTTGCAAGTACCTTGGGATGAGGGTGATGGTGACAAGTGAGAGGACTATGGTAATGAGACAAGTTGTTGGGATAATAAATATGAATTTTAAATTCATATGATTGGGAGAATCATGTGGATAAGACAAGGTTCTAAAAAGTAGGACTTTCATCCATGTGAGTGATGTGACTTTTCAATGATCACATGTGGAAGAGGAGATTCCTTGGAGGAATAAAAATGAATTTTAAATTCACATGGGGATAATAAAAAGAATTTAATATTCCCTGGGAGATGAGAGAGTTGACCAAGATACTGATTAGACTAGTTAACCAGTGATTAGAAGACGGTTAGTGGCTAATGAAGATTAGGATCCAACTTGCAAAAGTTAGAGGATGTGACACATCATAATCAAATATTAGACATGCACACATCCCTAATGAGGGGATTAGGAGGTGGATTAGGATTAAGAAAAAGTGATGGAAGATGTGACATGTGAGGAATTAAATAAACACACTATTTATTTAATTCTTTTGAGGAAATGAGAAATAAAGAGTAAGGTATTTAATTTTTAACTAAATACCTTAGGGATTTCGAATAATTAAAGGTGTGATAGGGGAAAATAATCATTAAAAAGATGAGCAACAAACTAAAGAGAGTGCAAATAACAACTAAAAACACCCTACACTTCAATATTGGGAAAATGATGAACTCAACAACATAAAAATGGAACCTTTTACCTTGTAGAGTTGTTCTTTGGTTGGCCCTTCGATTGTAGATAACATGTATGCTCCTTGATGGCAAGTAGATGCAAGATCTGAAGTGTGAGATGAAAGATAGTTGGACAAAATGGATGCAAATGGATAAGTGTAGATTGAGAAACAAAATTGCAAGAGTTTGGCTAGAAAAATGATCTCCCTTATATGAGAGAAAAGAGGGGGTATTTATAAGAATTTTGAGAATTCCAAGAAGAAATGGATGGTTGACATTGATCCCCCACATGGCCAAGATGTAGGGCTATGGTGAGTTGAGAACTCATAAGCCCTCACATCTTGACATGTGGCAAGGGGAGAGGTTTAATAAAGATGAGGTGGACATGAGGTGTAAGAGAAGTACATGACATGGATGTACTTCAAAGGACCATAGGGATTTTGTCAAGATATCCTCATAAAGGATGTCCTTGTCCCATGTGGGTGAGAGGACATGTGAGGAATTAAAAATTTCTCAAATATCCTTATGGGGAGAAAGAAAAGAATAAAAAATTCCTTTGAGTGCATTGGGGAATTAAAAGTGAATTAAAAATTCACATGGGGAAGTGGACTGCCTTTCCAAAAGGGGAAGGCCTTTAATAAGGTTGAACAAGGACACATGTCATAAAGGACATTGGGAAGAGAAAAGGAATTTAATATTCCTTGAAAGATGAGAGTGAAATTAAAAATTCCTCAAAGGACTTTGGGAAGACAAAAATAATTAAAAATTCCTTGGGGGATGGGAAGAGTTGACTAAAGGGGGTGATTAGACTAGTTGATGAGGGGTTAGAGGAAGGTTAGGTGGCTAAGAAAGATTAGAGGCCAACTTGCAAAATTTGGAGGATGTGACACCTCTAATCAAGGATTAGGCATGTGCACATCCTAATGATGAATTAGAAGAAGGATTAAGATTAGATAATAAAAGATGGAGGATGTGACATGAGAATTAAATAAATGTCATATTTATTAATTCATTTGATGAAAGGAGGATTAAAGATATAAGGTATTATTGATTAAATACCTTAGGGATTTGGCAGAATTAAAGCTATTAATTAAATAATAGTAGTATTACTTAATTAACAAAAATAAGACGAAAGGGGATGAATTTGGATAAATTAAGTGTCCAAATTTAGATGTCTACATTTTTCCCTTCTTTGAGATGGTGTTACGAAGTAGCATCATTTCAAAGATCATTAAAACATAGAACCTAGAAGAAGATGGTTAGATTGGGAAAGATGCCCCATTCATTCCTTTGAATGATTAGGAAGGGAAAAAATGATGAAAATTAGGGATGAAGAATGCCCCTCGAGAGGACATGTGGGTTCAAGAGAACACAGGTGGGCTCTCAAAATGGATGAGATGATGCAAGGGGAAAGTGATGAAGGAGATGAGGAAGATGATATAAAATGAAGATGATGAAGCACAAATGGATGACAAAAGGTGATGTTTCCCCAGTCAAGGTACAAGCCAAAAGGGGGTTGATTAGGGATGGAGTGTTGTCAATGAGGGATCTCAAAACAACATGAGGATAGGGAATGATACATCCCATTGAGTGGTATTGATGAGGGAAGGATACATCCCCAAAACACCACTAAAGGATGGGGAAGGATACCTTCTGATGATGATGAAAGTGTTGTTGATGAGGGAAGGATACATCCCAAAACAACACCAAAGTGATAGGGAAGGATAATGATGGATGATGAGGATGATGATGATGGTTCAAGGTTGGTAACAAGACTGGGGATAAGACCAAGGATTTGATTAGAGTATTTGTGTGAGATATGAGTTGATGAGGATAGGATTGAGATGTGAGAGAGGATGGAGAATGATGAAGGATGAAGGGATGGGGGAAAACATGCAAGATGATGTAATGAAAAGATGAGATGCAATCCTAATGCAATTTTCCATCTTTAGGAGCACTGATTTTTGCTGTAGCATAAGACACAAGATGCCAGGGTATGGAGAACCAAGGCAGATTAGTGTCTAATGCATGAAACAAAGAGAACAAACAAGAAGGCTATCCCAACACCCCAAAGTCATGATGACCTTGGTTGGGCTAGGTGTTGGGATATCCACAAGCATAGAAGGATGCCCCAACGTAACACAAGACCTCAGGGATCTTGGTGGGTACTACGTGGGACAACTAAGAAGACAACAACAAAGAAAAGATCAATATATGCCCCTATGTTGACTAGTCAAAGTACACCATGATATGATGGATCAAGGTGACCATGAAAAGTGATGATAGGGAGCTCAAATGATAAATAAAAGCCAAAATCATCAAAAGATCACAATCAATTTCAAACGTTCTTTGCCACAAGATCAAGGTGACGGATGGGATTGATGAGGTCTGTTAGGAAGGATGCATCCTGTTGAGACCTATGATGGATACTAAACTAAAAGATTGATATGATGCAGGATATTCAAAATTGATTGGATTTGATGATACAAGTGAATCTCATTTGTTAAGATCTAGCTAGATAAGGGCATAGCTTGACGACGCAACATGAGAGACATGACACAAGATATGAGACTAACACATCCTAGAGACCTAGGGGCTCAGGGGCTGATCAAAGATTAGCCTTGCCTATGTGGAAGCGCAAAGCCCTCGTAGTTCGATAAAAGGTTGACAACAGACCATGATGGAGATTTCGATGGATGACCAAGATAGGATGGAGAACAAGAGAAAAGTGGAAAATATAGATCGATGATGGATGGAACCCCGGGGGTGGATCAAATGATCGATCTTGCCTACATAAAAGCGCAGGGGCAACATAGTTCGACTAAAGGCCAAAGACAAATGATGGAAAAAGGATGACCAACAGAGAAAATGATGGGACCGATAGGATGAGACAAGATAGACCTGTTAGATTGGATTGGAGGATGATGGTGATCATGAAGCTCAGGGATGGGATAGTTATCCAAGTCATCAAAAGAGGAATTGAGAGGATGATAGGATGGATAAATGAATGATGAGATAGTAGGTTATAACTAGATACCAATGACAAGGGATTATAAGATGGGATGAGGAGAAGGAGATGAGGATGGGAAGATGAAAAGGATGGGGGAGATAGGTAGGGATGGAATAGTGAGACAGGGATGTGATGGTGGATGGCTATGAAGATAGGGATGGGGGGGGTAGAAGAGATTGGATGAATAGAGGGGATTGGCTAGGTAGATGGATAGATGCTAGGACAGATGGAGAATGATAATGAGGTTAAAAGGAAGCTTTGGATGTACAAGAAGACGAGGACGGGAAGACACAAGGGATTGGTAAGAAGAAAAAGATGGGGATATGAAAGGAAGTGTTTTGATGGATGGATAGGAGAATGAGGATGGGGATGGGGATATAATGATAAGGAAATGAGGATAGGGGAATGGAAGGGAGTGATTTGACAAGATGAATGATGTCCCCAAGGACTATAGCACAAAGGAAGATAGATGCCCCCACGCTAGATAGGTCATGTGCGAGGAGGCATGAAGGATGCAAAACAAAAGGATAGGAAAATAAAGGAGCGAAATGGATGAAGATAGGATGGATGGATAAGAAAGGGAGATGGAGGGTAGTGTGATGGGTGGATTAGGAAGGTAGGTTGAGGGTAGCATGACAGGTGGATAAGGAAGGTAGGTTGAGGGTAGCGTGATGGGTGGATTAGGAAGGTAGGTTGAGGGGAATGTGTGCTAAGAGGTGTCCAAAGCATGTTTATATGTTTTCCTTGATTGTTACCAAGATCACAAGAAGGATGGAAGAATGGGGATAAGTGAGATGTTCCAAGAAAAATGTGTAAGATAGGGAGGATGGAGGGGATGAATGAAAAGGATGTATAGGATGGAGACGAGTGCATAGATGGAAGCAAAGCGGATGGAGGGAACGCAAATCAGGAAGTTTCCCCCAAGTGTAGATGGGGATTTACGCATGATGCATGTTTGCCAGGTTTTCATCATGGTACTTATCCAAGGTGCTTGTTTGCCAAGTTTTCACTATTGGACGAATTATTTCTCTTTACTATTTTTATTTTATTTTGATTTTTCTAATTTTTTGGATTTTGAACTTTTTTGGATTTTTGGACTTTTGCATAGTATGCAGAAGGAGATGGATAAGGATAGGGAGGTGACTAAGTGGATTTAGAAGACATGCAATAAGGATATGGGTGAAGGACTCTATATCAGGTATTAAGAGCCCATGTTCGAACCGACTATTGGTTGTTGATACAATATTATGAGGATAAATGGATTATGCAAGAGGATGAATTAGAGGGATTTGATGGGGGAGATACTTGGGATAATGGGTGGGATGTTGGAAATTGTATGGATGGAATGATGGGGTGGATATGTGATGGGGAGATGTGTTTAGGACCAACATTGGCATATGTGGTGGTGGATGTGAAAAGATAAAAGGATTAATGGATGGAGAATGCGGGGATGATGGAGGAGACAAAATAGTGTATTTTGGGACATAGGGACCCAAAATAGATGTAGGAGAGGGTGGATGAAAAGGATTAGCTTTTGGATGAGAAACTTTGGATGTTCTTATAGATTTTTAATTTAATGGCATTGCATCTTTTTTCTTTGGGATCCACACGGTTTTGATATTTTCTTTGGTGGCTCTTTGCAAGCTATAGATTTGATTTTGATTTTGGATTTTGTTTTTCGTTTCTTTACCATGTCTTTTAGAGGGGACATGGGAAGCTTTAGATTCATGTGGGTGTTTAGATTGATGCATTTTTCCTCTAGCATCCAAAGTGCTCATACTAGCAATGGGATGGGTGTGAGAAGATGGATGATGTGGAGTGATGGAGGTAGGATTATGAGGATTACGTGTAGATGGAGAATGTGTAGGTATGTGCCTTTGTTGATCCTAATTAGGATGTTTATGATGGATGAAATGGATAGGCGTTGGATGGATAAAAGGATGAGATGGAGGAGGTGATTTTGGGATATACAGACCCAAAGTAAATGGAGTGGGTGGAGGGATATAAGAACCCAAGATGGATGGAGTAGATGAAGGATGGGATATGATGGATGGAGGGATGTAAGGACCCAAGATGGATGGAGCAGATGAAGGAGGAATATGGATGGTTGTTTTGAGGTGACACAATAGAGGAGGAGGGATTGCAGCATATGATTTGGTGGAGCGATGGGAAGAGCCGACATTTCTTTTGGAAAAGGCTCGTTGAGGACGTCTAGAGGTTGTACCAATGTGTTTAGATTGTGATTCTTGGGGAATAGATCCAAGACCTTGCATGCAGATTTGTTCTTTGACTTGGATGGGCTCTAAAATACCTTGCTCGTGAAGGCCTAGACCTTTTCCTTGATAGTTCATGTTCTTGAGAATTCGATCCATGATAGGATTTTTGTTATTCTGAAAACATGATGTGAGTCCATTATTAGGTGGGGGATGATGGGTGGTATATACACTGTGTTTTCCTTCTGCAAGGAGGCCACCATGGAAGAATGTGAGAGTACCAAGGGGATATGCAAGCGGTGTGGGGATAGCAATTTTAGGCGATGATGGGGGATCATGAGAGGGAGATGATGTGATAGCATCATTTGGATGGGTCGTATGAGGAGAGGGATTAGTGGATATGATAGGATCTAGATTTATGGTAGTGGGCTCATGCGATGGAGATGGAGATGGAGCGGTAGAATCTTGAATGTCAAGAGGATCATGGGATGGAATGGATGGGGGACCATGATCTTGCGGTAGACTAGATGGGATGGTAGGATCTTGATCTGGAGGAGGGGATATGTTGGCATGCTTTGGATCAGGCTCTTGGCATGACTCATCGTGTGCAGGAGGCATTATAATGGAGTCATGGGGGGACTCTTCAAGTGGGGAAGATGGAAGGATGGAGGATTCAAAATATTCCTAGGAATGGATACTAGGAGTGGAAGAAGTGGATTGGATTTGGGTGTCGTCGATAGGTTCGACGGCTCTCGAAGTAGGGGGTGGGTGTTCAATGGATTTGGTAGATGTGATGGTAGGAGATGGGGACTCAGTGGATTCAGAGGATGTGATGGTAGGAGATGGGGACTCAGTGGATTTAGAGGATGTGATGGTATCATCAATGATAGGTGTTGGATGGAGAAGGGTCTCGTCACTAATGACCATGGATGATGGGTTGGGATGGCATGGTTCCATGACTGCAATGTGTGGAGTGGGGGATATTTCCTTTGTTATAAGTCCTTGGAGAAACTTGAATACGCTAGGCTGAGATGGTGAGGTGGGAGTGGATGAAGGTTTATGGATTAGAGGACTAGGATTAGATGGAAGATTAAGATTGGATGGAGGATTAAGGTAAGGATATGGGCATGGGGAATTAGGATAGGATGACATGGATGGTGGATCGTTGGTAGAAGATATGGGCGGAGTGTTGTAATAAAGGTATTGGGATGGCAGATTAGGATGGGAAGATGCAGGTGTTGGATTAATATAGGGAGATGCGGATGTTCGATTAGGGTAAGTTGATGGGTGTGACTAGGATAGGAAGGTGTGAATGTAGGATTAGGCTGATTGGATTGGTATGGAAGATTAGGGTAGTGGGTACATGTGGATGAAGGATTGAGATAAAAGGATGTGGATGGGGGATCAAGATAGGGGTATTGTGATGGAAAACTAGGATAAGGAGATGATGTAGATGAAGGATATGATGGATATGATGGACATCCGTAGTCAAAGGTAGCATAAGGAGTGTGATTAGGCATAGATGAAGACATGATGGGATAACTCGATGGGGTGATTGGATTTTGGGATGTGGGTGGAGAAAGCTTACTAACAATGATGGTGTCAAGGGGATCTATGTCACATTCTTCTTGATCGACAAGACTTTCATTATCATCGTTGACGTAATTAGGGTTTCCCTTGACTACTATTGATGGAGAATAAGGATTCATAATGATGAAAGCGATGGAGGATGGTTTTCGATGGGATCAGACTAAAGGTCAAGCTAAAATTTTAGGTTAAGCTCAGATCGGGATTGAATTAAAGCTCAGATTAGGATGATCAGATGATGCGATTGGATTGATTTTGATGATCAGATTTTATTACTAAAGGATGACCTCGACACCGAATCTTCTCTAAGATGGAAGTAGATTGATTGGATCAAAGGTGATTGGATAGGGATGCGATTGGATGCGATTGGATTGGATTGATTGATGATTGATAAGATCAACTAATTAATCAGATAGGATGATGAAAGGGACTTTAAACACCATTCAGAGATTACCCTAGGTGACTTAGGATGTTGATTGATCGGATTAAATGATAAAGAGATGATTGTGGCACCGAATCCACTTTGAGATTGAAAATGGATTGATTAGGTCGACGATAATGATTATCTTAGGACGGATGACAATCCTAAGCGGATGTTGATGATGACGATCAGATCAGACACTTAGGTCAATTTGGATAATAACCTAAAACAAAGTTTAGAGGATTTGGATGGCGAAAACGATGATTTGATTGGAGAAATGGATGATAGAAATGGATGAACGATTACTGAGAATGAGTAAATGACTGCTAAGAACAGATGAATGACTCTCAAAATGAGAAAACAAAAGCTCATAATGAATGATAGATTACTCGAAACCAGTAGATGATTGATCGGGATTGTAGAACGAGAGTTCAAAATGATTGAAGGTGGTGTGAAATGGATGAATATTTACTCAGAACGAGTAAACGAATGATCAAAATGATAGAACGAGAGTTCAGAATGATGAAAGGATGTGTGAAATGGATGAACATTTACTCAAAACGAGTAAACGGATGATCGAAATGATAGAACGAGAGTTCAAAATGATGAAAGGATGTGTGAAATGGATGAACGTTTCAAAACGAGTAAACGGATGATCAGAATGGTAGAACGAGAGTTCAGAATGATGAAAGGATGGGTGAAATGGATGAACGTTTACTCGGAACGAGTAAATGAATGATCAAAATGGTAGAACGAGAGTTCAGAATGATGAAAGGATGTGTGAAATGGATGAACGTTTACTCGGAACGAGTAAACAAATGATCATAATGGTAAAATGAGAGTTTACAATGATGAAAGGATATGTTAAATGGATGAATGTTTACTCAAAATGAGTAAACAGAGAGAATGGTAGGGTATGTTCCCCTCGAGGAGGAGGATGAGGAAGGAAAAGGTGCCCCGGTCAACTTCTCAAATGTATGAAGTGGTATATGTCATCAGAAAGAGCATGAAAAAATGAGAAGAATTATTTTTGAACAGAGTCAATCGGATAAACGGTGTGGAAATGGCGGCCCCGGGAAGAAAGAGAAGAAGGTCAGGTCCGCCATAGCATGAGGTCAGGTCCACCAAAGGATGAGGTCAGGTCCGCTAAAGGATAAGGTCAAGTCCGCCAAAGGATGAGTTTAAGCTTGATTTTTTGATGGATGAGTAAGGCAAAGGATCCAAAATATAGAAAACATTAATAAAAAGATTTGGCTAAACTGAAAATGACTGGTTTTGCACGAGAAAGACAATTCAGACATCACAACCCTAAGATTAGTAGAAACGGGTATGGCCAACAAAGTCTTCTACTCTAGGATGAACATGGTTGCTAAGGAGTCCTCGATATACACCCAGTACGTGAGGCCCAAACCGTGAACACCAACCCGTTACAAGCGTGAGTCAGGAACCTTAGCGAGATACTAAAGGCTCAAACCAACTCTTTGTGTCATCCTGACGCTTCACCAATTACAACGTGGTTGGATTGAGGTACAACTTTCGCTCTCCCCCCTTTATATACCCCGCCGGTACGCATGGTTGGAATCGTCCCTTGGGGTGATGAAATCCCCAAGCAAGTCCCACTAAGAAAATAGAAATAGGGTGACTCAAAGGACTTGGAAAGCTATAATTTCTCATCACCTAAGATTGCGAAATGGTGCAAGGGGATTGGATATGTCAAATAGCCTTCCACAAGCACACCAAACAAGGTTTGTTGACCCCTCTAATTAAACTATGTGCCTAGTTTACCAAAGAACAATTGGTAAAAACTTGAAATTTCACCTTTGGGAGGTCAGGTCTGCCACCAGAGAGGTCAAGTCCACCACCGGAGAGGTCAGGTCCCCCACCAAAGAGGTTAGGTCCTCTAGTAGACGTCAGGTTCACCACCAGAGAGGCCAGGTCTGCCACCAGAGGTCAGGTCCACCACCGGAGAGGTCAAGTCTACCACCAGAGAGGTCAGGTCTACCACCGAAGAGGTCAAGTCTGCATCAGAGGTCAGGTCCGCCATCGGAGAGGTCAGGTCCGCCACCAGAGAGGTCAGGTCCACCAACGCAGGTCAGGTCCACCACCAGAGAGGTCAGGTTCGCCACCGAAGAGGTCAAGTCTGCCACTGGAGGTCAGGTCTACCACCGGAGAGGTCAGGTCCGCCAATCTGTAACCTGAACCTGCGAAAATGCCAAAAATAGCAAACGTGAAAGAAAAAGACCCATTTGTGGGTCCCACCGGGCATGCCAAAAATGTGATAGGGAAAATATAATCGTAAAAAGATGAGCAACAAACTAAAGAGAGTGCAAATAACAACTAAAAACAACCTACACTTCAATATTGGGCAAATGATGAACTCAACAACATAAAAATGGAACCTTTTACTTTGTAGAGTTGTTCTTAGGTTGGCTAGGCTTCGATTGTAGATGAGATGTATGCTCCTTGATGGAAAGTAGATGCAAGATTTGAAGTGTGAGATGCAAGATAGTTGGACAAAATGGATGCAAATGGCTAAGTGTAGATTGAGAAACAAAATTGCAAGAGTTTGGCTAGCAAAATGATCTCCCCCAAATGAGAGAAAAGAGGGGGTATTTATAGGAATTTTGAGAATTCAAAGAAGAAATGGACGGTTGAGATTGATCTTCCACATGGCCAAGATGTAGGGCTATGGTGAGTTGAGAACTCACAAGCCCTCACATCTTGACATGTGGCAAGGGGAGAGGTTTAATAAAGATGAGGTGGACATGAGGTGTAAGAGAAGTACATGACATGGATGTAATTCAAAGGACCATAGGGATTTGGTCAAGATATCCTCATAAAGGATGTCCTTGTCCCATGTGGGTGAGAGGACATGTGAGGAATTAAAAATTTCTCAAATATCCTTATGGGGAGAAAGGAAATAATAAAGAATTCCTTTGACTGCATTAGGGAATTAAAAGTGAATTAAAAATTCACATGGGGAAGTGGAGTTTCTTGTCCAAAAGGGGAAGGTCTTTAATAAGGTTGACCAAGGACACATGTCATAAAGGACATGGGAAAGAGAAAATGAATTTAATATTCCTTGAAAGATGAGAGTGGAATTAAAAATTCCTCAAAGGACTTTGGAAAGACAAAAGGAATTAAAAATTCCTTGGGGGATGGGAAGAGTTGACTAAAGGGGGTGATTAGACTAGTTGATGAGGGGTTAGAGTAAGGTTAGGTGACTAAGAAAGATTAGAGGCCAACTTGCAAAAGTTGGAGGATGTGACACCTCCTAATCAAGGATTAGGCATGTGCACATCCTAATGATGAGATTAGAAGAAGGATTAAGATTAAATAATAAAAGATGGAGGATGTGACATGTGAGGAATTAAATAAATGTCAAGTTTTATTAATTCATTTGATAAAAGGAGGATTAAAGAGATAAGGTATTATTTATTAAATACCTTAGGGATTTGGTAGAATTAAAGCTATTAATTAAATAATAGCAATATTACTTAATTAACTTAAATAAGATGAAAGGGGATGAATTTGGATAAATTAAGTGTCCAAATTTAGATGTCTACAAAAAGTATTAATTAAATAATAGTAATACTATTTAATTAATGCAAGTAAGAGGATGTTTAGACAAAAAGGTATAAATTTGGACCAATGTAAGTTTCAAAATTTAGGTGTCTACAAATGGAATAAAATAAACTAAACTTAGACAAATCTAGATTTTTTCCTTAAAGAAATTAAGTATTATCTAGTTATGAAATATTTGCATAAGATTTAAAACATAAAACAATGCAAATGGAAAAAATAAAATTTCCATCAAATTGAAAAAAAAAACACTACAAATATAAATAAAATGTTCCCATCTAGTTGGAAAATCAATATGTATTTGTCTTTTATGTGATAAGTGAGGTTTTGGAGGTTTTTACTTGAAATTTTGGAGGCTTTTACCATTAAACAAGAATTGACTTACCATTAGCTGAAACTTGTCTTCCGATGACACAATAGTGGTTTGGAGCATGAGACTTGTTTTAGGCTCAAATCCCACACTATATGTAGCCTATAAGCTAATAAATTATAAAAAAATTATTAAGAAGAAATATAATAGTCTACTTTGTAATAGATGTCACTATAAAACATTTGTCATAGAAGTATGTATTTAACTTAAAATATTTTAAAAGATAGCTATAGATATTTTTTTCCTTTTTAAAATATTTTTTTATATAAGCTTATTTTGAATAATTTTCTAATATCAATCTAGAAACTTAGTTTTTATTTGTAAATAGTAAATTTTATTTAAAAGTAATTATTGTTTTATAATTTTTCTTATTTTTAAATCTTTATATATATCTATTACCAATACAAATTTACAATTATAGAGAAATAATCAAGGACTATGTTGGATCTTATGAGTAATGTGATTATATTTTTATCTATTTTTAATTTATAAAGTTAAACTATGTTTCCAATTTATTTTTTTCACTCTATGCAACCAATCTACTTGTGCACACACTTCAATCTTGTGTGATGTAAAAATATTAATATTGAGTGTTATTTGAATATTTCTTGCACACACGAAATTCTTTGAGATAATAAGTATTTGTATATATCTTGATTTGTTCACTTGCATGAAGCTAGCACTATTGATGCAATCTAATTAGTCACTTGAAAAATAATTCCATAGCAAAGTTTACAACGCATATTAGATTAGTTGACATTTGGGTTTCATTTTAAAGATTTTTTGTCATTATGACTTTAATTATTAGATGTTAAGTTTTGATTTTTCTTTAGTTGCATAGTTTGTTGCACGAAAATCACCTTGAGGAAATCCCCCAAATAATTCTCCCATCTTTACTCCTCTACTACACCCCTTTCTTTGATTTTGCAACTATCGACAACATCTTGATTTCTCCATCTAAATTTATAACAATTTATGCACCTCAATCTAAAGCATTCATAATTTTTCATCTAAAAGAGTTTAGTCATTTATATGCTTTGTTGTGTTTATGAGAATAGTATGTTTTATTGCAAGATGATCAATATGGCTTTAAGGAAATTATCACTATAATTTTTTTGAGGTATTTTATAGTACATTATAATGATATGTAGTTTTTAGTGTATAAATTGTTTTTGATTAAATAAGTAGCATTTACATAGCCAGTATTGGCATGGTGTGATGGTTTATAGGTGGCATTGTTGTTCTTGCCACCAAGGTTCAAACCCCGTTGGGGTGGTATTGTTGAATGGTTGTATCCAGTTCATAGCTCCGGTCAAAAGTGTTTACCCCTTGAATAAATTAAAAAAAGCAGCATTTACAGGGTGTTGTACCCTTTACACTGAAAGCCCTTAGGGCAAAAAAGAAGCTAGTTCAAACCAAGAATGAACTAGGAAAAAAGGATAGGCCACACATAGAAATAACTAACAGATAGTTGTCGAACCACAAACAAGGACTAGACAATTCCAAAACCTGAGGGGGCTAATCTGACTCCCTTAACCCTAGGGCACAAAGTTGTGATAGATTTTAGGAGTCCCTTCTTCTTTCTCATCACCACAGACTAGAAAGACTCAGAATCAAAGTCCCCTGAGCGAGGCGGGAGGAGCGGATCCACAATAGCCACCATGGGCAATGAGCCACCATGCAGCGAGGGAGTTGGCTGTGCAAAAGAGGAGATAGGAGCGATTGAAGGATCAATAGAGGCAATCAATGAGGGTCAGGCAGGCTCAGCCTGAGTAGCGATAGCAGTTCGAGGTAACAGTGGTTCCCTAGAAGGGATAGCTGGAAGAGGAGCCAGGCAAGATATAGACTCCCGAGAAGACTCAACAAGGTCGTCCTCCTCAAAAGAACCTTTCAAAGGAGGAGAACCCACCGTGAGAATGTATAAATTGTTGTTATAACATTTAAATATAGGTTTTGTTGAGATCAACTTATTTTGACAATTTTTTTTTTTAAAACATCAATTGAAAGGTAGTTAAATGAACAAACTATCATAAGAAAATTATATGATAGACAAGGGTGACTGTTAAATTCTATGCAGTATCGTATAATTACATTATATGCGATGGTTTTTAATATTATATAATTCATCAATGAAACCCTAATTTACTTTCTATTAAGTATAAAATTGAAAATTTCTAGAAAATCTTCAATTTCATGATCCTTCTTATAGTTTAGTTCAGTTCATTTCTCAGAAATATTTATGCAGGGTTATGGTATGACGGAAACCCAAGTGCTGGCAACGAATTTGGCTTTTGCCAAATTTCCCTATGACACAAAGTCGGGAGCATGTGGAACTGTTGTTCGAAACACTGAAATGAAAATAATTGATATAATAAGTGGCCTCTCTCTTCCTCACAATCACACCGGCGAAATCTGCGTTCGTGGACCCCAAGTTATGAAAGGTATATATAACCGGTTATTATTCTTGTTTGGCTAATCTTTGGAGGAAACCGCCAGTAATATCAATATTCGTTTTACTTCAATCTTCAGGTTATTTGAATAATCCAGAGGCCACAACCAAAACTATTGACAAGGAAGGGTGGCTACACACTGGCGACATCGGCTTCATTGACACCGACAGAGAAATTTTCATAGTCGATCGACTTAAAGAGCTTATTAAGTACAAGGGATTCCAGGTTGAGTCTCTTACCAAATTTTAAAGATAAAATAGAGAGGCTAGCCCTGCGCCTGTGATCTCACATTAAGCCATGTTTCCCAATTCATCCAGGTGGCGCCAGCCGAGCTAGAAGCCTTATTGTTGAGTCATCCGGGAATAGGTGATACAACCGTGACTGGGTACGTCTTTCTTCTTACAACTATATTCCTTACTTGTTGTTTTCTGTAATGAAGTGGGTTGAAATGCGTAATGCAGAGAGAAAGATCAAGGGAGAGGAGAGGTGGCTGTGGCATTCGTTCTGAGATCCACAGGAACCGAAATTAATGAACAAGAAATACGAGAGTTCGTGGCAAAAAGAGTTGTGCTTTATAAGAGAATTCACAAGTTTTATTTTTTCCCTCGAATTCCCAGATCTCCTTTGGGCAAGATCTTGCGTAAAATTATGATGGAAGCGTTATAAATTCCGAGCTACTCTTATAAATTTAGTGTGTCTAAAATATTCTTTAGAGTTCATGCAATTTCCTCTTGTGCAAAGGACACACTGTAAATTTAGTCGATGTGCTACACATTTTAAATTTATAGACTTCCATTTGGGAGCTTTGTTGGTGGTCGATGTCCCTACGCGGCATTGGGCCAAGTCTGTATTTCACTAGGGTGATGAGTAACTATAAATAAATGTAATTCTTATTTGTTTAATGTGGAGTACTTTGATAGTTATAGGGAAGTCGAGATTCTTTACAATTTAAGTAGTTGAGTATAATTTATTAGAATATAATGAAAATTCTTTGTTTATACTCAAAAGTAGGGGCATTTTGATAATAGTTTAATTGGAACAAAATGATTTTTTTTTATTCTTTTGAGTGTCTCATATGTCTTATCATTTATATTGCTGTGAAGATCAACAAGAAAATGGATAATTGATACAATAGTGAATGTGAGGCCTCCGTGATCTATGTTTCCAATGTCACTTCTTGTTCTATCTATCATTAATCTGTGAGATTTATGGATTGTTAAGGTCTATATCATTTTAAGGAGAAGTTGATGGTACTATCTCAATTTATATATTGTTGGGTGAAGTCCCAAGCTAGTTTTATGTAATGTTTGAACTTAACCACAATAGTGGAATATTTGGTGGATTATTTTCATTCTTGTATCCAATAGTTTGAACTTGTTCTAGTGCACTATTAATAAGGCTTATTACTATCAATAAATTTGAACTTTGTAAAACTTGCTAGTCAACATACAAGAGAATCTTGGCATCAAGTTATTCATCTTCAAGATTCGAGTATGATCTACACCTTACTTGCTTTGCATTGTGTGTTGCAATATGAACTTCTAAAGATTTAAAAATTTATTTATTAGTATGCAATAAAATCAAGTCATTTGCAGCAACAAAATTTTTGAAGTCTAAAATAATGCTTTGTCATCATAATTAAGAATTAGAGTGGCATAAGAAGTTCCCTATCTAATAATATTGGCTTTGCATTTTTATGTTTGAAAGTACACTACAAAATGTATGCTATGATGGTTCATCCCCATAAAATACTATTGGATTTTTTATTTTTTTTATTTGAAAGTAGACTACAAAAAGTAAGCTATGATGGTTCATCCCCATCGTGTTGGAAGATCATGTTTAATGTAATCTATTATGTAAAATTTATGTTAGTGTTGTCCATAGGAATTGGGGCATATACTAGAATATCTTTAATATGTTATTTGACCCAAATAATCAAAGATGACGATGGAGTGAACACCAAAGGGTACTATTATAATTTGAGAAGGCTTCATGCAAGTGACTGTTAAAGTGTGTTAGTAAACTAGGCCCAATGAAACTCATCTCATTAATTAGAATGTATTGAGTAAAATACATGCTCTCTTAGAATGTTGTTAATTTTCAACCCTCTACATGATACATCTCTTTAATTAGAATTTCAAAGTCTTATATGTCCAAGTGGATGTATTTATGTTGAAATTAGTAATGTCAATTTGTGCTAGCATCAACAAGGGTGATTAGCTAATGAAACTTTTACAAAATTGTAAATTCTAATGTTAATCAAGTAATATTTTCAAATGTTAGTAGTGTCTTGTATGACCATCCTAAGAGCTTGTTGCATTCCCATACTAGTTGAATGTGATATAGTTATTTAAAATATAGTGTATTATCTAGTTGATAAAATATATTATGTGAGGCATAAAGTTGTTTCAAAGTAATGGAACTGGTTTGTTGAATGATTAGAGATAATGAAATTAATTGTTGATACTTGCGAATGGGGTGAATATAAAAGAACTTTTTATTAAAGCTACTGTCAAATTCACAATGACCAAACATTTCAATCCACTTAGTTGAATAGAAATGTACAAAGGTGGAGGCTTAATAGGACTTATCATTCTTAAATATTGTGTTGCTACATTAGATCTTATCCATTACAAGCAAAGAGAGAGAGATAGAGGGATGAAGAGGTAAAAAGAAAGAGGTAGTGTGTGTGTGTGAGAGAGAAAGAGGGGGGGAGGGAGAGGGACAAAGAGAGGTATGGTGGGAGGGATAGAGGGAGGGAGAGGGAGAGGGAAGGAGTGAGAGAGGGATAAATGGAGGGGTAGGTAGAGAGAGAGGTAGGGAGGGAGAGGTAGAGAGGGAGAGGTAGGAAGGGAGAGGTAGAGAGAGAGGGAGAGAGTGAGAGGTAGGGAGGGAGAGGTAAAGAGAGTGTAATATCCCTCTTAACTCAATTCAAAATCTGCCACAAGTTATTTTTGCTCAAATACAAAAATAGAGAAATTGAGTATATTGAAACTTTCATCAAAACTTCCAAATTTACTATTAAATGTTATGCAACTAGAAAGAGGATGTCTTGCTATGGGGAAAACATTATTTTTGTAATATATTGCTATTATTTATAACAACAAACAACAACAATGATCATGCTTCAAATTATATCATTTGGAACATAGTTCAAATACCAAAACTTCAACAAAATCAATTGCAACCTTACACATAAAATCTCCAACACTTCATAGAAATTTTGAGATAGAAAAATACATTTAAATGCTACAATATCCAATACCAAATGCTTCTACAACAATAATACAACAAACTCCAAAACTATGAACTCCAAAATAAACTATCTCTGCAAACTATTTGGTGAAAACATATCAAAATGGACAATCTTCAACACCAATGCAATTTTTGAGTGAAATTGCACTTGCAGACTCTCAGAGACACTGTCTCCGAGTCTTTATCTCCTTGGTTTTCCAACCTATTATTCCCACAATAATTTAATAGCCACTACAGGAGAGCAAAAACGTGTGAAAGGAAACAAGCATAGAATGAACCCCACAAGCAAGAAAATGTAATTGAAATATCAAAACTACTCCAACAACAAGCTTGGGCACTCAAATCCCAATTCCCAAGAAGATAAGCTTGCATGAGAAGAAAGAAACTCTCATTTCCAAGTGTTTAATGAACATTCAAATGTACCGGAATGATTTTCCAAAATAAATCCCATTATCTTGCACCACTCTCCAACCAAATAACAACAATTTTCCTTTTTTAAAAATTCACACCCTGCTTGGTCCAAAATAAAAATTCACACATGTGATCCATACATACATACATACATTAGAAAAAAAAATTCTCATAATATACATATATAAAAAAATTTGATTAACTTACATCAGTATTCATAGACCCAAACATTTGAAAATAAATTAATTTTTTGCTAAATGACATTTGATTGGTTATCACTATTTTTTTATTATATCTAATAAAAAAATATAATATCAAGAATCAAGAATATATAAAAACACAAAAAACAAAAAGCACAAAAAAATCAATTTTAGAAAAATGTCAAGAAAAAAAATCTTTTCCTACAAAATTTGAAATAAATTAATGTAAAATAATTAATCTAAAAGAATCAAATCGAAGACAACAACTATTAAAAACTAGCAGTTTCGTGTAGTGACAAGCAATAATGAGCCAATAAGCAGAGAGCGACATGAAAGGCAAGTGATGTGTAAGCAGTGTCTGTGGAAAAACATTAGAATGTGAATGGCATGAGTGGGAACAGTAGCTATATGTATATGTAGATAATATAGTTACACATTAGGGAATCCAACGAATAATACAATGGATCGCTAGATATATTATAGGTGATAATTAAAGTGACTGAGTGGGAACAATATTATATCCCATTTTTACCTTAGAGTTTAGCATCATTATTTTATTTTAAATTATAATGGGGACCGAAGGAGGGTGTTAACCCTAATGGGTTGAAAGGAGGGTATGTATATAAAGGATAAAGTGTGTAAGCAATAGTTGGTGAAAAACTAACTTTGTAGAATATATATACACATATAGAGGTTTGGTTGAAGAAAAATTGTATTAACATTCAATTAATTATTTGGTGATAACAACATTATTATTGGTACAATTGGTTTGGTGGGGTAAATAATAATATTATGTAGTTAAGTTATTAATTAAAGAAAAATATTATTATTAAATTTGAAATGATTTCATTAAGTAATAACAATATCATTAAGTTTCATTAGTTAATCAAAATCTAATATTATTATGGATAGGGTTCAATGTCTAAATTGATGACACTACTAATGTGCATTTAGTTGGGAAATAATAATGTTGACATAAAATTAGTTGAATTCATCATTATATAAGCCCACCCCATAATTTAGCCACTGCATCAATTCTTTATGATACAAACTAAGGATATTTTCATAGCTAGTAGCATAGAACCCTACATCAATTATAGTTAAAAAAAATACCAATATCATTAAGTTTCATTAGTTAATGAAAATATAATATTATTATGGATAAGGTTGAATATCTAAATAATTGATGACATTACTAATGTGTATTTAGATGGGAAATAATAATCATGGCATACTATTAGTTGAATTCATGATTATATAAGGACACCCCATAATTTGGCAACTGCATCAATTCTCTATGATACAAACTAAGGATCTTTTCATAGCTAGTAACAAAGTACTGTAGACGAATTTTGATTAAAACAATTTAATTATTTGTGTGATGTAGAGTATAAGCAAGAGAAGAATAATCAACAATTCCCAATGGAATCTAACATAAAGTGTATAAGATCAACTATTTTATTCCATTGTAACCATAAGCTTAAACATATGAATTTTTTGATTCCTACGTTAGAAAGATGGCTATCTATACATACAAAATATATAGTAAAAGTCAACACAATGAAGCCTGCTCTCCACCCTACCATATTGGGTCATGGAGCCTCATGGAGCCTCACCAAACCCCCAAGCAAGAATATAGATTGACCACCACTATGATTATTGGCGAAATGAATATTGCATATTACAATCAATATAGAGTACATTAGGATATGATTGTCTATTTGACCATTGTTGTTGATTTTACAATCACTATCATTATTCGGGAAGGTTTTTTGTAACATATTAGTTCATGAAACACCACATTATTGCTCAAGCATGGTTTACAAGAATTAAAAAAAAGTGTTAGTGTAATAAACACACACCATTGGTACACAATGAATAAATCAAAAAATATATAAAGACATCCAATTAATTACAAAGATGATGCAATACAGTTGTAGTAGAGAACAATAAGTAAATAAAATCTAGGCATACCTTCTATAGGGAATGGATTGAAGTATGGACATACAAAAGTAGGTCTTCTCTCCACCCTACCACATTGGGTCATGGAGCGTCATCGGCTATTCTCCCTTGGGAAAGAGAGTTCAAGAACTGGGATGTTGATTCATAACCATAGTTACAATAACTTCATCTTCACAGTTGGTTGAAGTTCATTCACAAAGGTCGTCCATCTGTTTACCATATAAACTAGAATATCAATACCCAGGTTCTTGAACTATCTCTCCTAAGGGAGAAGAGCAATCAGATGATTGGCAAGGTAATTTATAAATTCAAGCACAAAACACAAAGAATAAAGGGAGAGCAAGAGGGAATTGACAACAACTCAACACAACCCTATCAAAAATTGAAACAACATATCCTTTTTGTCAGCACCTTCTCAATAATCGAACGCTATACCTTAGGCAAGAGAACAATAATCAACAATGCCCAATGGAATCTAACATAAAGTGTATAAGATCAACTAGTTCACTATGTTGTAAGCATAACCTAAAGCATATGAATTTTTTATGAATCCTATGTCAGAAAGATAGCAATTTCTACATGAAAAATATTAAATAAAACTCAACACAATAAGGCCTATTGTCCACCCTACCATATTAGGTCATGGAGCCTCATGGACTCTCACCAAACCCTCGAGCAAGAATATACATTTCCCACCACTCTGATCACTGGTGAAATGAATATTGCTCATTACAATCAATATAGAATACATTAGGATCTGATTGTGTAATTGACCATTTACTGATTTTCCAGCCACTATCATTACTGTGAAAGGTTGTTTGTAAGACATTAGTCCATCAAATACCGCATTATGGCTGGAATATGGTCTACAAGAATTAAAAAAAAGTGTGAAGTTTAGTATGCCGATTATGCAAAAATAGAATGAAATACATAAAAATTAACTATTTTATTCCATTATAGCCATCATGACAGAAAGCTAAAAAATGATACCCACGTTCCTATGCAAAACTTTTACTACAAAGGCCAAACCTTCTAGACACAATGCATTCAAGTCTAGACACACAAAAGGTGTCATGCTCTCCACCCTACCATTTTGAATCATGGAGTGTCATCGGCTATCACTAGACGGGTATGTGCAGGATCATGATGGGCCAAAAAGTGGCAATATGATGAGTATGTGGCTGACGACTTTTTTTTTCCCCAAAATTGATAAAATGAAAAGGGTTTTTTAAGGAGATTCTCAGCTTTCCACCAATATAAATTATGACTTACTTTGAATTTAATAGGTAATTATTATTCATTTTCTATTCAAATTACGACTAAAGTCCTGATTGATAGGCTAATTGAAAAACATCTATAACTTTCAAACGGTATCACATTTTTTGAATAAAAACATGCATCACATTCTATGCTTCACATACTATAGGATTAAAAAAAGAAAATTTGAATTTTATGAAGTTTTGACCAAGTTAAGATGGTTAGACACACGAGTTTTATATATTTTTTAAAAGTTGTAATAAAAAATTCATAATTAATTATTTACTTGGAAAAAATTACAAAAAAATACGCACCACATCGGGACATAAGTCCTCTATTTATATCTAAAATCTTATAAAAAAATATTATCATTTTATTGTGGTTAGGGTGGTCAGACAGACACCTACTTCTTATTTTTCCCTGAAATTTAAGTACTACTACATTGAAATTTCAAATTTTCACCAAATAGATTTATTTATTTTTTAAAAAAACCTAGTAGTTTAGAAACTAGATTAAATTTTCTACAGATTCTATTATTACATATTTTTGAAATAATATAGATAAGTTGTTCAAATTTTTACATCAAATTGCCTAATTCTGATTTTTCTAAATTTTTTGCCACTTAAGGGCCTATTTTTTCCATGATGATCCTGCACATACCCAGACCCTTGTAATTACTTACTATAAAGTACAACAACTTTTCATGATGATTCCAATGAACAGTATTGTTCAAGTGAGTAATTCAGTTGCACACACGTAGCAAATATAAAATGGAAGAGAACAAAATGAGGCGTGCTTTTTAATATTGGGTGGCACCACACTATTGTGATGAATGGTGAAATCAATGTTCCCATTCTCTTAGCCAATCTTATAATCACTTCATCTTCACAGTTGTTTGAAATCTCATTCATCTATTTAGCATGTATAGTGGAATATCAACATCCCACTTCTTGAACTCTCTCTCCTAATGGAGAAGTATGTTTTCTAGAGCAACTATGAATGTGAAGAGATTATAGAATTGACTAAGAGCAACCAGATAATGGGGGTGGAAAAATAAAAAAATATACACCTCTTCCTGCTTCCTTCAATTACATATCTATTGGATTGCTTTCTCTTCCCTCCGTTCTTTCTCCACTGCTTGCAAAAAATGAACACAAATTTATTAGAACCCACAGCTTTTGCAACCATGAACGCATGCCAAGAACACAAGATAACATCCAACCACCTTCACAAAGATTCCATATCCAATGAACGCACTTGCACCTCCATAGAAGTTTTCCATCCTCACTCACAACTACCTTCAACAACAACAGAAAGCCAGAGAAAGAAACCCAACAATACACTATCGATAACTGCACAAACATTCATTTTTTTTGTCGAGGACTTTAAAACAGATGTTACTTGCACCATCACCACTATGCGGAAACCATACAACAATTAATGCTGATGGTGTTTCGCTGGCCTCCACAGCTACCTTCTACAACAACATAAACCCAAATAATGACACCCAAAAATACGTTATTGATAACTGCACAGACATTTGTTTTGTTTTCCAAGGAATTTAAAATAGATGTTACTTGCATGATCACCACTACATGGAAACCATACAACAATCAATGTTGATGACATTTCACTGGCCTCCTGTACAACCACACTATTTTTCCAGCCTCCTCTATGGAACGATATAGCTTAAGCAAGAGATGAATTATCAACAATGGCCAATGCAAGCTAACATAAAGTGTATAAGATCAACTATTTTAGTATGTTGTAACCACAACCTAAAACATTTGAAATTTTTGTGAATCCTATGTGAGAAAGATAGCAATCTGTACATAAAAACTACAAAATAAAACTCGACACAATAAGGCCTGCTCTCCACCCTACCATATTCGGTCATGGAGCCTCATGGGCTCTCACCAAACCCCTGAGCAAGAATATACATTTCCCACCACTCTGATCAATGGTGAAATGAATATTGCTTATTATAATCAATATAGGGTACATGAGGATATGATTGTCTATTTGACCATTGTCACTAATTTTTCAGTCACTGTCATTATTCTGAAAGGTTGTTTGTAACACATTAGTTCATCATACACCATATTATGCCTGGAATATGGTCTGCAAGATTAATAAAAAAGTCTGAAGTTTAGTGTGGTGATTATGCAAAAATAGAATGAACCACATAACATTAACTATTTTATTCCATTACAACCATCGCGATGGAAAGCTAAAACTCACAGCTACAGTCCTAAGCCAAAATTTTAGTGCAAAGGTTAAACCATATACAACCTATGTATACACAAAGTGTGAATTCTATTCTAGTGATCATGCTTTATTGATCGACAATATGTAAATCAAAATATATCAAAGTTGTATATTTTATAATACATAATTTTCTCTCTACTTGCAATGCGATGAATGGAGTGATTATAATTTAGCCATACCTGGTATGTGTGGCAGAATGCAATATGCACAAAACAAAACAAGGCCCGATTTCCACCCTACCATATTGGCTCATGGAGCATCGTGCGCTCTCTCCAAATCCTCAAGCAAGAAAATAAACTATCCACCACTATGATCAATGGTGAGAGCAATGTTTCGGCTGCCAATGACTCAATACAAGATCTAATCACATGAAAAGGCCTGTGAAGGACAATTTTTTCGATTGGTAGACAATAAACAAATGAAAATATATAAAGACTTATAGAATTCATTACAAATGAGATGCAATGGAGTTGCAGTACACCAAAGTAAGTAAATAAAATTGAGAAATTCCTTGTGCACGGAATAGATTGGAGTCTAGACATAGAAAAGGAATCCTGCTCTCCACCCTACGATATTAGGTCATGGAGCATCATAGGCTATGACCAAACCCCTGAGTAGTAACATTATTTTTTCACCACTTTGGTGACTGTTGAAGGAAATGCTTTAGCACCTAAGGAAATCTATTTAGTGGAAATCAACGTTATACATTTTTTATAATTTGACATGGAGTTGTGAAATGAGAAATGGGAAAAAAGATACTTAGGTTTACATTGTATTCAGATGGAATACATGTGAAGGCCGTACAACATGCAAATGTGGAATCGTAAAGCCATTTAGCATTTTTGCGGAGCCCTACATCTTGTATACAAATACAATGTAGCTGTAATCTAAAATCGTTTCAGTGGGATAAACATACACAAAAGAAAACTGTGAACTTTGGTATTGTGAACATGTTTTATTGGCAATCAATATCTAAAAGATGAAATTTAAGTGGTTGTATAATTTATAAGCAAAATATATGTAATCTAGGACAATTACATGTCACATATAAAAAATGATAATGAAGTGAATTTAGAGAGGGTGCATATTCTATATGCATAGAGGTGAAGAGGAAAGGAGAAGCAATTCACTTACCATAAAGAAGAGAAACTTTTGATGATGATGATAATGAACAGTTTTGTTGGAGAAGATCATCTTGTTTGATTCATAGTGCACTATAATTGTTGGTATGTATCCTATAGTGTCTAGCAAAATACAAAGGTGGGTCTACACAATTCAAGTGAGCAATTCAGTTGCTTGCTATTCAGTGCAATGTTTCTGTATGCCTAACCTCCAAGACAAATCTGAGCCTTTTTGAAGAGGTACATATATACACATTGTTGATTGCACAAAGCACAAAAAAATTGTGACTGGAAACCAATGGGTAAAAAAACCTAGGGTAGCGAGCAACAGACCATAAAAAGAAAACTGGATTATGTTAAGAATTTTATTGAGCTGCATAACATACATAACATTCATTATAGCCAAGAACCATATGACATCCACAACCAGCATGGCACTATCATTAGGGATCGCAAAGTAGTAGCAAGAACACTTGGTAAGCATTAGATGGATACCCAGACATGATAGTTACATAGATAAATACATCATAGACACATATATCTACACAGAACTCTGTCAATATATTTTATGCACTAAAAACATTGTAAACAAGATGAAAACAACATTCTCTTTAAAACAACTCATAGATAGTTGTAAATATTGAATTGTGTATGCATATATGCATAGATATCCAACATATGAACAAATATCTACACACATATGTACCAGGAAGTTGTATAACATGGGGAAATATCAATTGCATGCATGTATATTTTTCTATATGCATATGTAAATGTACACATAAATACAACTATGTCCACAAGTAGATATATGAGCAGGTGTAGACAGTGATACATCTCCTAAAAAGGACAAAAACTTTATATAAATAAATAGTATAAAATTAAATAAAAAATATACACTTAAAACGTAATGAAATTATAAGCAACATGAATAATAGAAAAGAAAACAACCGAATCTTTTTTACTTAAACATTATAATTATACTTCATTGTCTTAATATGTAACCACTCAAACAAAAAACAAAGCAATAGCAGTAGAAAGGAAATGTATTTTTGATGTGACAAGCAATGCGAGGGAACAAAACAAACTAAATGTCCAACCAACATGAACTATAAGAAATATTAAAATTCACAATTAGCCATGGTTGTTTTGGTGTTCAAGGTAGTATGACAACTATCTCCGGAGACTACTGCAAGATAGGAGAAATAACAAACAAATCTGATAGTAAGAGCTTGCACTCAACTTCAAAGTTAAGCTTTGCAACCTTCACTATTGTTCTTTTCAGTCTTGTTTCTGAATTATAAGTTTGAGTATTGATTAGAACAGTGAAAACAAATGACATGTAGGTGACAACATTGATAACAAACTCAACACTCATTTCAACAGTAGTCTCATATTGCAACATGTAAAGTTGTTTTGCTAACATTTGTAATAGTCTTGGTGCAGCCTCATCAAAAGTAGTTGCCCAAAGCTCACCTGTGTGGTTTTCGATCTTTAGTTGCAATAAATATTGAAAGTCATAGTCATCCATTGTTCTCTAGAATTTTAGGTAGAACCATGTATTTTTCTTAGATTGTTCACAATTTTTCTTGTATTTCCTACCATTCACCTCCAATGAGCATGCAACATAACATAATGCATTAGTTTTTATAAATTTTACTGTTGCCTTGAGAGTAGCTTGCAAAGTCTCTGGAAAGCCAAGGCAGTGGTTGAAAATATATATGCAATAGTGACTCTCCCATTTCCCAAAGCAACCTTTTGAGGGACTACCCGAGGGGCCTCAACAGTAGGCACTGGATCAATATATCCTCTTTTGGGTATGTGCAGGATCATGATGGGCCAAAAAGTGGCAATATAATGGGTATGTGGCTGATGACTATTTTTTTACCCAAAATTGATGAAACGAAAAGGGTTTTTAATGGAGATTCTCAGCTTTCCACCAATATAAATTATGCTTTACTTTGAATTTAATAAGTAATTATTATTCATTTTCTATTCAAATTACGACTAAAGTCCTAATTGATAGGCTGATTGAAAAACATCTATAACTTTTAAACGGTACCACATTTTTTGAATCCAAAACATGTGTCACATTCTATGCTTCGTATACTATAGGATTAGAAAAAGAAAAAATTAATTTCATGACGTTTTGACCAAGTTAAGGTGGTCAGACATAAGATTTTTTATATTTTTTAAAAAGTTGTAATAAAAAATTCATCATTAATTATTTACTTGGAAAAAAATTACAAAAAAATATCCATCACATCGGGGCATGAGTCCTCTACTTATATCTAAAATCTTACAAAAAATAATTATCATTTTATTGTGGTTAGGGTGGTTAGACAAACACCTACTTATTTTTTCCCTAAAATTTAAGTACCATTGCAATGAAATTTCAAATTTTCACCAAATAGATTTTTTTTTTCTAAACAAACCTAGTAGTTTAGAAACTACATTCAATTTTCTACAAATTCTATTGTTACATATTTTTGAAATAATATAGATAACTTATTCAAATTTTTATGTCAAGTTTCCTAACTCTAATTTTTCTGAATTTTTTGCCACTTAAGGGCCTATTTTTTCCATGATGATCCTGCACATACCCTTTCGATCAATGGTTGTGCTTCTATTATGTCAAGATTTATATATAGAAGAGTCCCTGCGGCTATGTTCAAAACACCTCCATTGAAGTACCCAACACGTGCATTTTTAACAATAAGGATGAGAGCTGAACCAGGGGTGTACAACCTCTCCAACTCATGACCCTTTGCTTCCTAGTTTGAGCCCCACAAATTAACATCAATTGAAAAGGATGACAAATCATTAAGTTTAACAGTCCTCTGAATTGTTTGGGACTAATACTTTCTTTGTATAGTCGAAACCATTGCCACATGCACCACAGTGCAATAACATCAATTAAACTGTTGTTAGTGCAATTTGCAATTTCACTTAATGGGGTGAACTTAAATACTTTCTCTAGCACAAAGGCCTCATCATCACAAAATTTTAACATTGAACTTTGATCCAGAATGATTTCCATCTGGTTGTTTAACTTATTAAATTTTTTGTCTTCTTGTCTCACTGATCCCTTTGACACATAATAAGTATGTCCCACCTCAACCCTATCATAATGCATGTCTACAATGTCATTAAAGCACATAACCTATATTTTTGTGCCTCATCGTCAATGATATCAAAGCTGAATACCTGCCCCTTGCACCCTTTCCCGCTATAATGGTGCATATCCCTCTTTGTTGTTACATGACCTTTTATCGTCCATTTGGTTTGGTAAACATTCAAGGTCCTTTAATAATAGGACTAATTTTTGCAAGAGCATCTTGTTTCCTTGGGGATGTATTAATTCCAAAGGTGGAGGCTCATTTGGATGGGGAGAGTGACTCGCAGCCAACCTTTTGTTCTTCTTGATCTCTAAACAAATATTTAGGTTTTCCAATTAGCTGGCAATCTGTCACCTTCACATCTAGGGACAGCATGACAATTGCCCTGGAATGAAATGAACATTAAATACTTTAAAAGGTAGCCCCCACAAATAAGGAAGTAGGAAACTACAAGTACAAGCAAGGCATAACTATATCAAAACTTGATTCTTGCAGCTTTCTAGACAAATAGTTTGTCAAACACACAATCAACCTATTTTCAATTCTGCTGTAAACAAAAGGTCATTGTATTTTGCAGGAAAAGTTCCCATCTGCATGTGGGTTCCATCAGACATGACGACTTTGTACCGGTCGACTACGCTTTGATCACCTCCTATTTTTTGGTAAGACAATAGTTCTGAGGACTGGAGATGGGACAACATCTCCAACATCTATAAATCATAGCACATCTTTTGTTAAGGTTGGATTCACATTTGTAGCCTACAAGGAAATTAAACTCATCATAGTGGAAGCAATGAGATATTTATAACTATGACTCAACTCTAAAAGCAAACAAAAATATTGACACATTTGGAAACTAAGACATTTCCCCCTCTAACATATAAGTTACTCCAAAATGGCCAATAAATTGAAGGGGAAACAAGATAGAAAATTCAAATATAAATAAGTTAGAACATATATATCAAAGTAATTGTTAATTCAAATGAAGTATATATTCTTGGTTTGTTTGGTGCACTTGAGAAACTGTCAAGATAATTGGTAGCAACAATAAACTAAACAAAAAACACTCTTACAGGACTGCCACTTGAGGATTGTTCACTAGCCTTGAAAGAGCTAGAGGCCACCAACATTGTTGTGTCTTCTCTTTTAGAATCAAAGAGCTGCAACCCCAGCGGTTGGCTAGAAGGTCTATGACTTCAAAACACAACATGGGAACTCAATTTTTTTACACATACATTAACAATATGATAGGAAAGGATGAATAATAACAAGGGATTATGATTCAAATAATACTTAAATGCAATTTGTTATTCCAAGTTCACTGTTTCAATTTTAAAATCCCTCCATTTTTCCCCTAGAAACACCAAGAGTACGAAGGAAAAGAAAAAATTAGGAAAAACAATATTGTATATAACAGTTAATATGAAGTATAACATTTGAAGTATGCCACAAGATTCAAATAACTATTTTGAGAAAACAATAAATATTTACGTACACATTTCTCACATCTACTTTGACATACATACAAATCTACACAAAAAAAAAAAAAAAAATTGTCTCATTTATGGCCTATGTTTTGTGTAAATGGTTGCAATATATTAAAATAGTTTGTGTTGTTCTCCACAACGCAATCTAATTGTTGGTCACTAGCTTTGGCTAAATTCCACTCTTTGTAATACATAATCAAATACTTAATATTATGCAATTTATATTGTTATCCCAAATGCATCCTTCACTATTAGATATATACATACATACATACATATATATATATATATATATATATATATATATATATATATATATATATATATATATATATATATATATATATATATATATATATATATATATGTATATGTATGTATGTATGTATGTATGTATGTATGTATGTATATATATATATATATACAATATTGATTCATTAATCATTCATGTTTTGTGGCAAAGGCTTTGATTCACTTTGTTACTGCAATTTTTTTGTGTTTTGAGGGTGTTCCATATGGGTCATTGTTGCAAGAAATATTTTTGTGGCAATGGCTAGAATCAAATAAAATAGTAAATGTTATGCAATTGATATTGTTTTGCACAAGGCACTGTTCATTGTTGTTGACTGGACAAGGCTATATTGTCTCATTTCTAGCCTCCAGTCAGTGTGGCCAGAAAAGGAAGCTGGTGGATTTTGTTTTTATTTTTTATGTTAAAAGCATTTGTTGCATCAATAGAGAAGGTCGGTGAAATGGCATCAACATTAATTGTTGCATGGTTTCTATGTAGTGACAATAGGTGTAAGTAGTAGCTACCTTTTCAAGCAGTCACAAAGATAACAAATGCTTGAACAATGTTTGAAAGGGCATTTCCCTATAGCTATATTGATTTGTTTCTCAGAGGGTCCCACTAAGAAAAAAGCTATATTGTTTCAATTTTTGATAACACATTGTTGGGTGTCATTCTCTAGGTTGAGCTTGTTCTTCAAGATAGCTATCAGTAATGGGGAAAGCATGCATTAAATACACATTCCTAGTTGTTATTTCTTCAGCCTTAAGAAAGTAGTTGTCAGAGTGATGGACTATATACTAAGTGTCATAAGGAAAATTTAATAGGCACTTATGTATAGATAGTTAGAGGCTATTTTTTGTGTTTGTAGGCAACGATGTTTGCAAAATCAAATCAAAAGTGTCACTTGGGATAACAAGGTAGTGGTTTGCATGGGTTTGTGAATGCCAATTTGTTTGGCAGCTTCTTTCTATGACCTCCATTTTCTGGCTATGGTTGCAATAGAATAAAATTCTTAACGTATTCTAGTTTTCTTTTGCGGTTTGTTGCTCGCTAGCCTAGGTTATTTCTATCCATTAGTTTTCCAAGCACAATTTTTTTGTCCTTTGTGCAATTAACAATGCATATATATATACTTCAATAAATGTATTCACCAGCACCCTATCAAAAATTGAAATAGTACAACCTCTTGACCTCCATCCTATCGAAAAGAATGTGTTTTGGAAAACAACATTAACTCTATAATATCAACTATTTTATTATGCATTGTAAATGAAAGTATATAGCCAAAGTTAGACAACAACAATTAGCATTGGGCTATGGGAAAAATTGGATGGAATTTTTGGTGGCCTTCACGGATCTAGGTCTTCGACACCGTGTAGTAGGTGTTGTTTTGTTTTGTTTTTCAAATTTTAAAAGCGTTTGGCACAACGAAAGAGGAGGCCAACAAAATGGAATCAACATTAATCATTGTATGGTTTCCATGTAGTGCTGATGGTGCAAGTAACATCTATGTTTAAAGTCCTCGGAGAACAAAGTGAATTTCTATACAATTTTCAATAACGTATTGTGCATTTATGTATATACATATATATACATATATATATATACGTATATATGTATATATACGTATATATGTATATATATGTATATATACATATATACATATATATACGTATATATACATATATATACGTATATACATATATATACATATATCGTATATATATGTATATATATATATATATGTATATATATGTATATATGTATATATATGTATACATATATATATATATATATATATATACATATATATATATATATATATATCTATATATATGTATATAAATGTATATATATACATATATATGCATATATATATATATGTATATACATATATATATACAGATACACACACACATATATATATACATACATATATATATACACACACATACATAAATAGATATATATATATATGTATACATATATATACACACATATATATATAGATACATATATAAGAATTATCACAACCCACACCTTTTGCAACCATCAACACATGCAAAGAACACAAGATAACCTCCAACCACCTTCACAAAATTTCCACAACCATGGTGGGTTGTGATAGTTCTATGTTCATTTTGAGCAGGCCATGGAGGAAGGATGGAGGGAAGAGAAACCAAGTGGGAAGAGGTGTAATTGAAGGAAGTCAAAAGAGGTGCATATTGGGAAAACCGGTCGTGGAGTATTTCTAAAATAGTTTATACATGTTATTTTTGAAAGGGGATTGTTGATTGTTGCTCTGTAGCTTGCTATAAATTGCTTAGTTTATGGATTCTATGTAGCCGCCATTGGTGGAATGCAATACTCTTTCTTTATTGCATTTGATGTGTTCAGTAACGTCCACCCACCCTCGCAAAAGCTGCACAAAGCTTAATCCAAGTTGCACCCTGATAGAAGCTTACCCTCATTGCTCATGACTCCCATATTAGGTATAGCAACAGAACGAGACCAAAAAATTCCAAGTTGTTGAAAATCTTCAAGACATTTGTTTTGTTCCCCGAGGCGTTAAACGACAACTATCATTATGACCATCATCAGTACATGCAAAGCATATAGATATACATATACAAAAATGTATATATGTAGATATGTATAGTAGCTGTAACGATGGAGGGCAAGCCTATATGAAGGTGCAAGTGCATGTAGCAGTAATGGTTGGCGTACATACATACATACAGGCACACACACACACACACACACACATATATATTAAGAGGAACCAACAAATATTCAATGAGGAACGAAAGTAGAAGTATACTCCCTTCTCAACAAACTATATGTGTGTATATATGTAGATTTCTCTCTCTCTCTCTCTCTATATATATATATTTATATATATGTATATATTTATATATATTTATATATACATATATGTGTATATGTACATATATGTAAAGCCTGAATAGTGTTAGCAATGTAATTACCTTATAGACATGGCTACAAAGTTGAAGGAGTAAACAAAATCCCATACCCAAAAAATTGGTGTGTGAAGGCCATGTGAAGACATACTATTTTTTCCTCATCAAAACCTAATTGAAAATAGAAACAATTTGGGTTCGCCAACATCTTTTTGTTTTTTGCATTTCCTATGTTGAATTTGCGTGTTTATGTGGGTTTTTTCATTTGGCTGGCTCTTGAAACCAATATTGTTTCAATGTGTCGATTGTTGTTCAAAAGACTATATAGTTTCATGGGTTTTGGCAAGTGGGCAAGTGTTGGCTATATTGTTTCATTTATGGCTTCCATTTTATGTGAATGGTTCAAAAATAGTGAGTTTGGTATTTTTTTGGTGAATCTTGATATCAAGATTTATTCTATGTTGTGGGTTCTAGTATGCGGGTGACTGATAGCAACATTGTTTCGTTTATGGTTTCATTTATATGCACATTAGTGCCTACATTAAGTAAAGTATAAAGCAAGACCAATCTTTCATCTCACACTTTATATACAATTGGATAAAGAAAAACTATGATCACAAGTGGTGCAAGCACACACAAATCATACAATAACTAATCTCGAAACCACCCAACATTCAAGAGACCAAACATCCACACAATATTTTCCCTCAGTTGAATAGTTGAGGAGGCTGTGAATTCAAAGCTTTTGTTTCCTATAATAACTCCTTGCTTTGGGCTACGCAATATATTATAGCAAACAAAAGGCTTGAATTCCTAGCCTTCTCATTCAGGAAAATGAGAGAAAATTTATTTTGGATGTTTGTTCTCTTTATAATTATGATCAAGCCAATTGCATATCAAGGAAAAAATATGGTATACATATCTATTTAGATATAGTAGTCTCTACATAAATAAATATTTACATCTATACATATAGATATTTATATATCTACCTTTATGTGTGTCCTCTTGATTGACCCTTAAGGTGTTTATTCAAAGATTTGATGGGAAAAATTTTCCCTCTCAACATCTTATTATACTAATCAATCACCATATGAAGCATTGTTGCAACTTATTTTAATAAGAATTATATATTAAAGAAGATATTATTTGAAAAGGGAGACAAAGCATTCAAATTTATTGTTTTTGACAAGATAGTTATTTAGTTTGAAAGAAATTTGTTATTTCTTTCATTCTTGAAAATGAATTCCTATAACAATAGGCTTTGTATTGAACATACCAAAGAACATTAGCTGCCACATACATGTGTTCAACACCTCTTTGAACCTATTGAAGGGACAACCCAAATACTTTTCCCAGGATTGCAGAACTGAAAATGAAACAACGTAGCCAACACTAGACAAGGGACAATGACAATGCCCTATGGATTTAAACAACCCACAACCACCACAAGGATTAAAATAGGGGGGCTGGTGGGAATTTTGGCCTAGATTTTTTAAAGGGAAGGCCATTTTCTGCCTTTGCCTCGCTTGGTGGGAAGCTCAAAAAACAAAAAGGCTTGCAAGGATTCCAACCAAAGTACACACAACAAAACCAACAGGTAACAATATATAGAGGACAACATTCAACATAGAATGTATAACAATGACAGTTTCATTGGATTACAACCATAATGACTAAATGAAAACCATAAATCAAACAATATTGGTTTCAAAGTTAAAAAGCCATGCAAAATAAATAAATATTGTAGCACCTCTTCACACTTGCTTCAAACACACCTCTTCTTGCCAACTTCCCTGCACAAAAATGGGAAAAATATTATCATAGGTGACACTTTTATTTTGCATTTCCAACCATCTGCCCATGCAAAAAACACAAAATAACCTCCACCCACCTTTGAAGAAGTTGCACAAAGCCTACCGCAACTTGTACCTCATAGAAGCTTACCCTCATCGCTCATGACTCCAATATTAGGTACACCAATAGAACGACACCAAACAATGCCTTATTGAAAATTTCCCAAACACTTGTTTTGTTTCCCAAGGCATTTAACAACAACTGTTATTACGACCATCCCTAGTACACGCAAAGCATACAACAATTAATGTTGATGGGAACTAGCGTTTAATTTCCACAACCTACTCTATCCACATTGCCTGAAAAATGCCACCCTATTCCCAAAGCAACCAACAACCTCCTCCACCACCTTTTCATGGCCATCAGAAGGCAAAAAATCTAGGAGGATGACAAAAATTCCGGCCAAAGCTATAACCCATCCGCCACCATTTCCTAAAATGCAAGAAGTCTGAAACACGGGGAGGCTAACCAAAAACACAAGCAGATTAGCCTCCCCGTGTTTAGATATATATATATATATATATATATATATATATATATATATATATATATATATTTTATGTCATCCATATATCCTATGATATATATATTTGCCTTCATATACATATATATATATACATATATATATATACATATATATACATACACACATATATATACACATATATACGCTACAAAATACCAAATGTTATGAAAATTATATATACATGTAAATATAAATGCATGTATATATACATATATACATACAAACCTACATATACATATATATGTATACACATAATTTGTATATGGACCACCCTTTCACACGAAAGGTTTTGCATAGGTATATAACTATGATTTTCAGCATTCTATGGCAATGGTTGCAATGGAATAAAATAGTTAATGTTATGCAATTCATTCTGTTGATGTCCACCTTAGGCTATATTGTCTCATTTGTGGCTTCTATTTACCATCTATGGTTGCAACACAACAAATTAGTCAATATTTTAGACATTATATATACATATACATATATATACACATATCTATACATATATATATAGATACACATACATATATATACATATATATCCATATATATATATATATATGCATATGTATACATATATATACATATATATGCATATATACACATACATATACATATAAATACACACACACACACACACACACACACATATATATATATATATATATATATATATATATATATGTATACATATATATATATATAGATACATATATACATATATATATATACACACACACATACATATAAATATATATCAAAGCATAAAAAAACTGCACAACAACAAACTAAGCCAAATAGTTAATCTTGTGTGTTTTTGGTGAATCTTCAAATCAAGATTTCTTGTATTTTGTGGGTTTTGGCATCTATGTGAATGTTGGAAATATTGTTTCATTTATGGCTTCTGATCTGTGTGAATGGTTGCAAAATAGTTAATCTATTGTGTTTTTGGTGAATCTTCGCATCTGGGTTACCATTGAAACCAATATTGATTCATTTAGGGTTCACGTTTTCCTAGTGAAGGTTTTGAGTTCGTCTGTTATTGGGAGATTTCTGTGTTTTGTGGGTTTTCCATGTGAGCCATTATTGGAAGTTGTGCTTTTGTGTGCAATAGTTGCAACCCAATGAAATAGTTAATGTTATATAGGTTGCATTGTTTTAGGGTATATTGTTGCCTTTTTGATAGGGTTCTCTTGAAAAGAGAGTATATAGTTTCTTTGCAGCAATATTGTTTGATTTATGGTTCAACTTTTGTGTGGATGTTTTTGTATGGATTTCTCACTATGTTTTTTACTGTTTTGCACCTTTGGCCATCTAGGTGACTGTTGATAACAATATTTTTTGTTTACGTCTTTTTGTTTTGTGGCGATGGTTGCAATGCAATAAAATAGTTAATGTTATGTAGTTCATGTTGCTTTGCATAAGGCATTGTTCACTATTGCCATCTGTCTTATGCTATTTTGTTTCATTTATGGCTTCCATTTACCAAACCATCCCTTGTCTTGTTGTTCCTCATTCCAATCAGGCTATGTATACATATGTATGTTTGTGAAACAAATGTCTATGTAGTTACCAAAAATTTATTGTTGGTTGTCATTCTTTAGGTAAATATGTTGTTGTTGAAGGTAGTTGTGAGTGATGATGGCAAGCTTCTATGAACCTGTGCAAGTGTGTTCATCATCTGTGGAATCTATGTGAAGGTGGTTGGATGTTATCTTGTGTTTTTAATGCAATAAAATAATTAAAGTTATGTAGTTCATGTTGCTTTGCATAAGGCATTGTTCACTGTTGTCGTCTTCCTTATGCTATATTGTTTGATTTATGGCTTCCATTTACCACAACAACCCTTGTCTTGTTCTTCCTCATTCTAGTCAGCCTTTGTATACATAGGTATGTTTGTGGAACGAATGTCTATGTAGTTATCAAAAACGTATTGTTTTGTGTCATTCCCTGGGTCTATGTTGTTGTTGAAGGTAGCTGTGAGTGAGGATGGCAAGCTTCTATGAAGGTGCAAGTGCATTCATCAGCTGTGGAATCTATGTGAAGGTGGTTGGATCTTATCTTGGGTTTTTTGAATGCGTTGACAGCTACAAAAGGTGCATGATCAGATGTATGCTATCATAGGTTAATGACGAATTTGATCTATCCAGATGCAAACAATATTCATTTTTTATGCTTAATATGCTTGTTACTTATTCATAGGTTAATGACGATTTCTATTTGATCTATGGTTCTTGTCCAGTGGTGATGGTGCATAACAACAACAATTTTATTTTTCTCCAAACATATCCACAAAATGGCCACCATAAATAGAAACCCACAAAGAATCACATAAACAAACCCAAGTTAAAATATACTCATTTCTCAACACAACCCTATGAAAAATTAAAACAATATAGCCTTCTCAACAACACATTCTTGCAAACTAATAATGACAAACCATATACATAAATATAATCAGCAATAGGAAATTGAAATATATATAAATATATGTATATATGTACACATATATACGTATATATATATATACATATATATTAATATTACAATACACCCAATATAGCCTAAGGCAGAGAACAATAATTAATAATACCTAATGTAACCAAACATAGAATCAACAACAGTAATTATTTTATTCTATTCCAACCATAACCAGAAAATCAAAGACATAAATCAAACAACATTGATTTCAATAGTGACCTAGATGGAGAAAGCCACAATATAGCCCGAGCCATACAATAAAATTTTGACAAAAACTGCATAACCTCAACAATTTTATCCCATTGCAAACATGCCCACAAAACACAAACATTAAATAGAAACCCTTCGAAAGTTGGCCCATATAACACATCCATAAATGAAACATAATTTGTTTTAACAAATAATTTTCTCTTCTATGAACAACACCTTATTAAAAATTGAAACAATATACGTATATATAGACACATATATATTAATATTAAAATACACCCAATATAGCCTATAGTTGAGAACAATAATTAATAATACCTAATGTAACCAAATATAGAATCAACTGTAGTAATTATTTTATTCTATTCCAACCATAACCAGAAAACCAAAGGCATAAATCAAACAACATTGGTTTCAACAATGACCCAGATGGAGAAAGCCATAATATAGCCTGAGCCATACAATAACAATCGACAAAAACTACACAACCTCAACAATTTTATCCCATTGCAAACATGCCCACAAAATACAAACATTAAAGAGAAACCCGTCGAAAGTTGACCCATATAACACGTCCATAAATGAAACATAATTTTTATTAACAAATAATTTTCTCTTCTATAAACAACACCTTATTGAAAATTGAAACAATATAGCCTTTTGAACATAACTTGATCAGAAATGAGACAATATAGGCTGAGCTAGACAGTAACAATTGAAAAAAAACTACGTAAGGTCAAGAATTTTTCCCCATTGCGAACATATCCACTAAATGCAAGCCATAAAGAGAGACCCGTGGAAAATTAATATATATATATATATATATATATATGTATATATGTATAGATATATACGTATATATATACACATATATATTCATATTAAAATATACCCAATATATCCTAAGGAAGAGAACAACAATCAATAATACCTAATGTAACTGTTACCTCATTTTCACCCACGGGCTCAATCAGGCAGGATAAATCATGTGACAGAGGTTCGAGAAGGCCAAATGGAGCATTCACACAAGGGAAAAAGTCATGAATCTGATGCTAGGTTGCAGGGGACTCAACTTGGAAGCTTGCCTTGTTCAGGTTCGACATGAAAATCCTCTAAGGAGAAAGTCGGCAAGACCTTCTAGATTTCTTGCGGACTAGCAGGGGTTTCATCAAGTCTGAATGTTTCACATTGGGATTCTATTAGCATGAGATTATCAAGGTCTCCCCGACCCATAATGAATTTGGTTAAATATGCATCTGTGTTGTCTATCGGCAAGACCCAAGGAATGTCACGGTGACTAGAATTCACCTGTAGGTTCCTATCGACAAGACTTCGATCATCATCCCGGCAACAAAAGGATATGCATATCGATGGGAGTTTTTCTTCGAGGTAGAGTCTCGGCGACTTCTTGAAGTCTCACTGAAAGGATGCCTTTAGTGTATGTAAGCGGGCTTCGCTAGGAGGTCTCACCGACAAGCAATGTCTCACCGAAGGGAAGCAGCATTGTTGAAAGGAAGGAGCTTGGCGGGAAGTCCCGCCGACACATGAGAGTCACCCCGATAAGATCCCAGTCTGCCAAAAGGAGGGTTAGGTGGCCAAGATGTCTCGGCGACTAGCAAAGGCCTCGCCAAGAGAAATTGATATCGTCGTGATGTCTTGGCGAAGGCATTATGTCTTGCCGAAGATAAAGGGGGTCTTAATATGTGTTTTGTCTTTGGCAGGAGTCTCACCGACAACAAGGACTTCGCCAAGAAAGTTTGACATTGGCATAAGGTCTTGCCGATATAAGGATGTCTTGCCGACCAGTGAGTAACTCGGAAAAGAAGAGGAGTGAACTCGGCGAGAGGAGGAGATCGGCATGAGGTCTCCCCGATAGAGTGGAAGTCATGCCGAAAGGAATGTTGTGCTCGGGGAAAGAAGCTGATTTCAGTGTGAGGTCTCACCGACCTAGCGATGTCTCCCTGACTAAGGGGAAGATAAACTCATCGCCGAAAGATAAGGAGCTTGACGAGAGGTCTGGCTGACAGGCCAATGTCTCTCCGACAACAAAAGGATCTCGACATGACTCATGAAGCCCACTATGACCTCTTGGCAATAAATTTTTGTCTTGTCGAAACAAAATGAAAAGGGGTCTCACCGAAAAATATGTAGTTCTCTATGAGGTCTTCTCGAGCACATGATCTCTTGCCAACAGCGATGGAATCGCCAAATAAAAGCAGTATCGGTGTGACTCAGTGGTGCTTGTTGTGACTTCAGACGGATGTTGATTGTCTTGCCGATGTTTTTGGCAATATCAGTATGACTTCTAAAGGTCGCTAAGATGTCTCACCGACTGTCACATGTTGTGCCGATAGCTTCAAGGGGTAGAATCACATCAGTGAGACACTTGCAGTGTCTCACCGAGATGCGATTCTGATCAGAGGAGCTTTTGACCGTCCGAGGGATGCACATGGAATGAACCAACCAATCAGAAGGAGCCAAAGATGAACCATTGATGTTTTGACTGATTGATACCTCGGCAAAGAAGATCAACAAAACAAAGACAACACATTTATGCTCCGAAGTCAGAAGCATTGAAGGCAGCTTGACTGAAGAGGTTCAAGGCGGACATGATACCAGGAAGTAAATCCGGTGGTTTCAGAAAGATCTGAAGAAGACCACTCTTGGAGGCAATCTCTTCACACCGACACGGACAGCAGGGATTCAATTAAATACAACATTAACTACATGAAAAGATCAAAACGCAAATCTTTCTAAGACGGATATTTTTGTAAGCCCAGAGGGGCTGACACACTTTTGTATATAAGGCATTTTTTGCCTCTTTGTAAATAGTTCTCTGGATGCTTTTCTGAAGTCTGTGACTTCTACAGTCCTCTCTTGAATTAGCAGAATTCTGTAACCATTTTGGAGCATGATATATAAAATTTGCCTTGATTACCATCGATGGTTCATTTTTTTTCCTTATGGTTCTTGTGAAGTATTGTGCATTTTTAAGTGATCCATCATGCTACTTAGTGAAATCTTTCTTTTTATTATAGCTTTGTTTCATGTTAGCATGCCTTTCTTTGCAAAAGTGGTATCATGTAGTTAATAAACTATGTTTATTCAATTGCACATGAGCTTTTAATTTGTGAAAGTCTATTTTTCCTTCTTGAGAGTGTGTGCATGTCGAACCTGTTTGTATGCATAATCCACAGAATCTTGTTGTGCAATCCCATATCCATCATCAGTACTCAAGTGTAACTCAAGTATCTCATTGTTCTTATCAGTTCGGTTTATCACCTTAGTTTAGTTTCAATTTTTGTACTCCTTCTCCCTTTCCCTTTACAGATCAATAGTTTTAGGTGATACCACGAAGGAAGCCGACCTTCTCCGGAGGTTGACCTCTGTCTACAAGTGACCCATAGCTTTGGAGGTCTTCCCATGTTACACTGGATCGTTGAGTTTACTTTTAGCAGGGTGCAAATCCAGGTGATAACAGTTCTAGCATGCCCGGTGGGACCATGAACTGCTTCTCAGTTCATGTTTATGCATTTTATTGCTGCTGTTTGGTGTGTGCAGCAGTGGTTTCAACCTTTTGGAGGCATTTTCTTTACACACTTGGCAACTCCGAGCTGAAATCTTCTGGTTTCATAGGCACAAGTGTTGGTATGTCTCAAAAGAATTTGTTATTTCTGAGTTTCCAGCTCTTTCAATAAAAAGATGTCCAATATTCATGAAAGTGCTTACTATTACCGTCCATACCATGAGAGTGTTGTCGCTACTCCTTATCAGTCACATTCAACCAACTCTAATGCTGGTTTTAGCCCATCTTCCCTTGCAACAACAACTAATCAGCATTTTCATCATGTTTCCCACCCTCCCACTCCGGTTTAGCCTTTGTTTCAATCAACATTTGATCAAAATCAACCCCAAGAGGAGGTTTCTGAGGTTAACTAGTATGATTATTTATATAATCAGCCTCAAAAGCATCCATACCAGAACATATTGGACCTGCTCCAACAAATTGACCATATGTTGTGGGATCTAAGTCAAGATCTTCACAATATGATGATTAATGATATTAGTAAGGTGCTTGCATGCCTATCTAGGATGTTGGTTGATATCAAGGTGCAGAAAGGTATCATTATGCAACATCAGGAAGTGGTTGAACAAGTCTAATTTTATGATCAAGAAAGAGTGGCAGAAATAATCTAGTTTAAGGGAGACCTTGAACAGGAAATAGATGCTAAGGAAGAACAAATCAAGCTGCTCTCTGCTCAGGTGCAGAATACTCAAGCTTACTCAGATTATCAGCACCAACTAATGGAGGAGTTTCAGAAGAGGTAGCTTGAGGGGGGTTCCAAGGAAAAGAGAGCTATTGCAGACAAAGAGCAACCCAGTGATCAAGTCAGTTCATTCACATAGGAGGAGACTAGAATTCCAAATCTATTGCATTTAGCCATGGAGGAATATAGACTATAGCTACAAAAGGCTGAATAGGAGAAGAATTCTCAAAATGTTTTTGGCAATGTTTTAGCTAATGATCCTCCCACTGTTCTACAAGATGGTGAAAATGTTCTGACAAGACAACAAGGTGAAATGATGGAAAAGGTTGACCAAGAAGAGCAATGTACAGTTTGGAATGAAGAAGGTATGATTTTTCCCACTCTAAATGCTATCTCAGAGCAGCAAGAAGACATCAACCAGCTGCAAGTTCAAAAGTTGATACAACAACATGAAGAGGCTAAAAGAGGTGATGTAGGTCATAAGTCCATAGCTTCATTTGTTGAGCCTCCATGTTTCATTGAGTGTGATGAGGAAAGCATAAATCTAGTCATAAGTCAGCAACATGAGGTTGAAGAGGAGTAGTGTACAACTGGATTTGATACTTTTGAGCATGTTATGCTTGAGAAAGTTGATGTTGAGCTATATGAAGAAGTGTACACTAATATAATTGAGCAGTTTTGTTCAACATTGGATGGCAAAGAGTCAGAAAAGGCTAATAGCCATGATGATCTAGAGCAACAGCTTGAACAAATGTTGAAACAGTAGGGGAAGCCTCATGATCTTGATTTACAAAACCATTTAGCCATGGAGGAACTTCCGTTCCATTGTATAGAAGAACTTGAGTTTTCATCACCACTTGAATTGTTGTCTTCTTTTGATGAAAAGGACAAGCCTAAATCAGAATGTAATTCTTCCAGTAATGATGAGAATTATAAGCAGCTTCCATTCTGGTCTATAAAAGAGTCTGAGGTTGATGCGTTGATTGAAGATGTGATGGAGGAAGCTATCTCTTTGTTCTTCGTTGAAGAAATGGGTGTTCAGTTGGGAAAGCATGAGCATATTAAGGAGGCTACTACTCTTCCATCAAGTCAGCCACAGGGGCTATACCTTTCTAGCCAGCGAGGTGATAAAATGGCAGTTCATGAGCAAGAGATCAAAGGAAGCTCAATATTTGCCCTTACCAAAGGTTGTCCAATCATATACTTAGCTCAGATGGAATCCAATACAACACCAAGGATGAATCTTGCACCCAAGCATGAGGGTATTGTTCAGGAGGAGCGCACTCAGGTGTAACTCGAGTATCTCATTGTTCTTATCAGTTTGGTGTATCACCTTAGTTTTGTTTCAATTTTTGTACTCCTTCTCCCTTTCCTTTTATAGATCAGTAGTTTTAGGTGATACCACGAAGGAAGCCGGCCTTCTTCGGAGGTTGACCTCTGTCTACAAGTGACCCACAACTTTGGAGGTCTTCCCATGTTACACTGGATCATTGAGTTTACTTTCAGGAGGGTGCAAATCTAGGTGATAATAGTAACCAAACATAGAATCAACAACATTAATTATTTTACTATGTTCCAATCATAACTAGAAAATGAAATCCATAAATCAAACAACATTGGTTTCAACAGCCACCTAGATGCAAAAAGCAACAATATAGCCTGGGCTATACAATAAGAATCGACCAAAACTCCACAACCTTAACAATTTTAATCTTACTTAAATATATATATATATTGATATTAAAATATACGCAATATAGCCTAAGACAGAGAATAATAATTAATAAAACCTAATGTAACCAAACATAAAATCAACAACATTAATTATTTTATTTTTTTCCAACCATAACCAAAAAACAAGACCCATAAATCAAACAACATTACTTTCAACAACCACCCACATGTAGAAAGCTATAGTATAACCCAAGCTATACAATAAGAATCGACCAAAACTCCATAACCATAACAGTTTTAATCTAACATATATATATATATATATATATATTGATATTAAAGTATACACAATATAGCCTAAGACAAAGAACAATAATCAATAATACCTAATGTAACCAAACATAGAATCAACAACATTAATTATTTTATTCTCTTCCAACCATAACCAGAAAATGAAAGCCATAAATCAAACAACATTACTTTCAATAGCCACCAACATGCAGAAAGCCACAATATAGCCCAAGATATACAATAACAATCGACAAAAACTCCATAACCTCTACAATTTTATTTTGTTGCAAACATACATACAAAATGCAAACAATAAACACAAACCCTACAAAAATTGACAATAACAAACCCATACAAAAAACACTCTTGTCTCAACACAACCTCCTCAAAAATTAAAACAATACATCTTTTCAACAACACCTCCAAAATGAAACAATATAGCTTAAGCAACACAACTATAATGGACAATTCCCAATGGAAGCTAACACAAAGCAGATACGATTGACTATTTTATTCCATTGCAACCATAACTACAAACAGGAAGCCATAAACCAAACAATATTGGTTTAAAGACTGACCCAGACGAAGAAACCCACAAAACACAAAAAATGACATCTATAGGAACCCATGCAAAACCATAAACAAAATTTGCGAACCTTAAACCAAACAATATTCGTCTTCACAAACAATATACTGGTTTACAATTTCTTGGAGGAACTAATTTTTGCTGAAATCAAATATTTTTAGAAAATATAATGTTTTAAGCCTTAAAAGGTTCCATTTAAACAATTCCAATTGAAGAGGGTTTGATCAAACTACCTTAAATCAAAACCCCTTGGATAGAACCCGGCTAGTTTTAAACCATACGTATAACAAAGTCTCCTTTACACCTATCAAAATGCTGATAAAAAACCACTTTTGATTTACCTTTTGGGGGATCAAATGAATTCATTTAAATTTTTTTTTTTAATTATGTATTCCATATTATAAGCTTCCCAAAAAGTATAATTTTAAATAAATTGAATTTTATTATTATATTTATTTTTTATTTCTCGTGAATGTAGGTTTTTCACCGAAAATCAAGCTCTCTGTTCTGCACATGTGGAAAAATAGTAAATTATTAAAAATTAAAAATTAAAAATATTAGTGCACCAAATATTGAAGTGCTTGATCCAACAAAGAAAAAAAAATTGAATTTCGATACATACAAAAAAGGTTACGCATTATATGGTCGCTCTATGTTTGAATTATAATTGGTTTGAATTCGAAACTTGATTAAAGAAAAAATATTCAATAAAAAACTATCTAACCAAGTGGAAGCACTAGATATTAGAGTTACGAATCTAAATTCAAAAGAATTAGAATTTTATCCTTCATGGAAAAAAATTTATGCATTATACGGTGAACATCATTTTTTAAAAATGTTGTTTTCTGAAAAAAACTAGTTTTCGAGGGAGATGGAAAAGGAAGTGCAATCTAATTCCAAAATTTTAGAAAAAAATATATTTAGAATCTATAGACAAAATTTCATGAAACTCTAGTTTACATCATCTTCAAATTCCTCACGGTTTAGCTACTATAGGTGCCCGAAAGTGAAGATTTAGTTACAAATAATTATTTCAGTGTCCAGTTTGGCCAAAAATTGTAAACCACTCTTGTCTTTTCTCAACAGCCCCTTATCAAAATTAGAAGCAATCAATAGTACCTTATGGAAAATCTAATGAAACAATATGGAAAACAGTTTTTTGCATATGCACCTCTTGCAGGTTGTTTCAAACAAACCTCTTTCCACCAACTTTCTCTAGGCTGCCTTGTTTCTCCAAGTCTACAAACATATGCAGATAACGGAAACCATAAACACAAACCCACAAAAAATCACAGTATCAAATCCATGCAAAACCATACACACAAAACGTGAACCATAATTCGAACAAGGTATTTGAAACAATCAACAATACCTTATGGAAAATCAAGCAATATAACTTCCAACCACAAATCAAACAATATCGCCAAGGGTTTCTTCCACATGCCTCTTCCCACTTGCTTCAAACACACATCTTCTCGCCAACTTTCCTGCATAAAAATAGGAAAAATATTATCACATGCGACACTTTTCTTTTGCATTGCCAACCATCCGCCCTTACAAAAAAACACAAAATAACCTCCACCCACCTTCGCAGAAGCTGCACAAAACTTAATCCAGCTTGCACCCTCACATAAGCTTACCCTCGTCGCTCACGGCTCTCATATCAGGTATAGCAACAGAACGACACCAAACAATGCCTTATTGAAAATTTCTCAAACATTCGTTTTGTTCCCCGAGGCATTAAACGACAACTATTATTATGACGATCCCCAGTGCACGCAAAGCATACAACGATTAATGTTGACGCGAACCGGCGTTTAATTTCTACAGCCTTCTCTATTCACGTGGCCCAACAAACGCCACCCCATTCCCAAAGCAACCAACAACTACCTCTGCCACCTTTTTCACGGCCATCGAACGTCAAAAAATTTGGGAAGTTGATGAAAATTCTGACCAAAGTTATAACCCACCAGCCACCTTTTTTCCGATCGCCGAAAAACTGAAAAATGACGAGACTGACGAAAATTCTAAGCAAAGTTGACACAAATAGCCTATCGACTAATAAAGAAAAATATTAATATTTATTTAAAAAAAATAAGGTTACCATTTTTTTCAAGAAAAACGATAAAATATACATATCTAATTACCTATAAACATAGGGCATTGGATTTTTATATATAAATAAATATTATTATTATTATATAAAATTTATAATGATAATGATGGGAACCCTTTTAAGTTTTTTGTAAATTTTTAATATTTTTTTGGTTATTGAGAAAAGAGATGGAAACATAAATTATCGTTTAAATGTAGTTCATTTTCTCAAAGTCTTATGGTTTTATTAGATTTAATCCATAAGATTTTAGAAGTTGTAATTTTATCGAGTATAATATTGTGGTCATTCAATTTAAAATTTAATGGGCATGTGAATTCAAATTTTATTGAGGATAAACTACCAAATCCCTTTCAAAATTATTATTTGGTGCTTTGCACGGATTTGACCAAAAACTGGAATAAGTATTTGCTAATTTAAGTTAGATTTGGCATGACGAAGTCTGTCCAGATATCAGGGGATGGACATTTGACTTACTTCTTAATTAATTTAAATTAAAAAAACACGTTATATTCACATTTGACCGTATTTATTTATTGAAAAAATTAAAACACGTTGTATTGACATTTGACCCAACTAGCAGGTGCTTGAGATATCTGCGAAGAGGGCTTAAACTGGATCGCAGTTGTTGCAATTCATTTGGGAGAAGGTGGATAAAAGTGGAGAATATTTGTACAAATCGAAGCCTCCGGATATCAAGCTTGCTCACCATCTTCCTCTTCATAACTACCTGTTTGAGAGATTAGAGGAGGTAAGAGACAAGCCATGTCTGATCGATGCAGCCACTGGAAAGATATACACCCATGGAGAGCTTCACAACATTTCACGAAAAGTGGCCGCTGGTTTGGGCAATGTGGGAGTGCCGAGAGGCGAAGTTGTGATGCTTCTGCTGCCAAACTGCCCTGAGTTTCCATTCGTCTGCTTGGGAGTCTCCATGAGAGGCGCCATCGCCTGCACTGCCAATCCTTTCTACACCCCCGCGGAGATCTCCCGCCAGCTTAGATCTTGCGGCGCCCGTGTAATCGTCACCGAGGCTTCCTGTGTGGAAAAGCTGACAGATGAGAAATTGGTGGTTATCACCATCGACAGTCCGCCGCCGGGATGTCTGCATATTTCTGTTCTAAGCGAAGGTGATGAGACAGCGGAGTGTTTGCAGAGTGGTGAAGATGATGTGGTGGCGCTGCTCTACTCTTCGGGAACCACGGGCCTCCCAAAGGGAGTGATGATAACTCATAACAACTTCGTTAGCAGCGTCGCTCAGCAGATGGACGGGGAAAATCCAAATTGTTACTTGCATGATGGCGACGTCGTTCTCTGCCGGTTGCCTCTCTTTCATATTTATGCCCTGAATAGTATTTTTCTTTGCTCGCTCAGAGCTGGCGCTGCTATCCTCATTGTGCGTAAGTTCAACGGAATTGGTGATCTGGTGGAGAAAATAGAGAGGTTCAGGATCACCGTGGCTCCACTTGTGCCTCCCATTATCTCGGAAATAGTAAAAGCTTCTTCCGTGGTTTCTAGATACGATACGTCCTCGATCAGAAGGATCATCTCGGGCGGCTCTTCCATTATTGACGGCGCAGCACAAGGGAAGTTGAAAGAGCTATTCCCCAATGCCGCGTTTGGTCAGGTCAGACTGCGATTTCTTTGGCTTTACCTAGTTGAATGTTACAGCTCATTGTGTGATTATTTTCACCTAGTTTCTAATCAAAATTTAGATTGACAAGACAAACACAGGTTTATAAGAATCTGTCTATTATGAACATCAAAGGTCCATTTTGCACTTAGATTTCACATGGGTAAAACTGGCTTAACTTACTAATAAGTTGTCCTATTTGGAAAGCCATCTGCCTTATTATCCAGCTCTCTTAGCTCATTTGGTATTGTTCAGGCATTGTTTATCTGCAGCACACCAAATTATATGCCATGATTTTTAATATTATATTGTTTCAAGTTAAATTTTATTGGCCCCTGTTTCATCATGAGTCATTCACTGGAAGCCATTTTATGCCCAAATTATTATGGGTGGGAGAAGTTTGCAATAATGAAGAGGTACTTTTTCTTTCCTGGTCGGGGGTCTTCCATATCAATTACCTTTTTGGTATAAATTGAAAAAGGTTGAGTTCCAATATTTTCACACTTGTCGAATATATAAAAATGTAAGGGAATATCATTTTCTGAATGTTAAAAGTCATGACATCTATAAATTTACTATATCATTTAAATTCTCTATCTTGACAGGTCTTTTTGAAGAGTCATTAAAGTGTCAACCTTTTCAATCATCACCTTTCATCCTATTGTCATGAACAAAATGATAGTGAACGTCTATATGCATGAAATTGTTAGTTCTTATATACATGTCTCTCTGATTTGTTAATGAGTTGTTCACCAAAAGCAATTTTAACCCCCAAATTATTATGGGTGGGAGAAGTCTGACATAATGAAATGGTACTCTATGTTTCCTTCTTGGGGTTTTGAATATCAATTACGTTGTCCATATAAATTGCACTATAACATTTTTTTGCTAAAAGGTTGAGTCCCAATATTCTCACACTTGTTGAACACAAAAAATATAAGGGGGATAAAACCATCTAAGTGTTAAAATCTACAAGGTGTATAAATTCATTGCATCATCTGAATTTCTCTATGCTCACTGGTTTTGTTAATGTATCACTAAAGTGTCAATCTTTTCAATTGTCACCCTTCCATCTTCTCCTCACAAACAAAATGATAGTGAATATCTATATGCTACATCCCTCCATAAAATTGTTAGATCTCACATACATGTCTCTCTGATTTGATTGATGTAAACAGGAAATTCCACTGAACTTCCTTTCAGTCAATCACCTGCATTTCTCTTCGTATTAGAAGCTCAAGTAGCTAGTTGTATGACTCAATTTAGATGCAAAATTTAATTTTGTATGAAATCTTCATTTTTAGAACCCATTTTATATTGTAGTTCATCTTCTCATAAATATTTATGCAGGGTTATGGTATGACAGAAGCCCAAGTGCTGGCAATGAACTTGGGTTTCACCAAGCTTCCCTTTGAATCAAATCCAGGATCATGTGGAACTGTTGTTCGGAACGCTGAAATGAAAATAATTGATATAACAAGTGGCCTTTCTCTACCCCACAATCACACAGGCGAGATCTGCATTCGAGGACACCAGGTTATGAAAGGTATATATAACCGTTATTATTCTTATTTGGCTAATCTTTGGAAAAAAACTAACAGTAATATGAATATTCATGTTACTCCAATCTACAGGCTATCTGAGCAACGCAGAGGCTACAGCCAAAACTATTGACAAGGGTGGGTGGCTACACACTGGAGACATCGGCTACATTGACAACAATCAAGAAATTTTCATAGTCGATCGAATTAAAGAGCTTATAAAGTACAAGGGATTCCAGGTTGTCTACCAAATTTTAATGATAAAACATAAAAGTGAAACAGAGAGGCTAGCGTTGGGCCTTTGATCTCACATTATATATTTTTTTTCCCAATTCATCCAGGTGGCACCAGCTGAGCTAGAAGCGAGTCATCCAGGAATTGCTGATACAGCCGTGACTGGGTACGTCTTTCTTTGTATAATCACATTCCAATGTTTTGTTTTATCTAATAAAGTGGGTTGAAATGCGTAATACAGAGAGAAAGACCAAGTGAGAGGAGAGGTGCCTGTCGCATTCGTTGTGAGATCTACAGGAAGTGAAATAAATGAACAAGAAATACGAGAGTTTGTAGCAAAAAGAGTTGTGTTCTACAAAAGAATTCGTAAGGTTTATTTTGTCCCTCAAATTCCAAGATCTCCATCGGGAAAGATCTTTCGCAAAAGTTTAATGGCAGCATTATAAAATCCAAACTACTAATTTTAAGACTTCATACAATTTCGTCTTCTTATGCAAATGACACATACATTTTATATTTATATGGTAAAGATAAATTTTGGTTTATAAAATAATTTATCTCTTTTTAGTAGGGATGAGGTGTAAATTTTTATTGAGAATATGATCATTTAAGAGTATGATGATTAAGCAGAGAGGGTAGATAGTATTTTGATTAGTTTTAGGGAAAGTCTTTTTGAAATGAGATTTTTTGTTTAAATGGTCGAATGAATGAGTGATCTATATTTTTTTTTTTTATCATATGATATTCTTCATGTATGCACATCATTGGTATGTGAAGGTTGGGGATATGCAAAAATCAACCAGACAACAAACCGTTGATACAACAATAAATGTGAGGCCTTGCCATTCTATATTCCTAATGTTGTTTGTTTCTCTCTCTATCATGTACCCTTGAAATTCATGGATTGTAAGGTCCATAATATTTTAAGGGGAATTTAGTAGTGCACACCTCAAGTTATTAGAATGATTCACATGTTTTATGATTGGCTACAATCCCAAGCTAGTCTTATATAATATTTGAACTTAAACCACGACAAAAAATGGACTATCTAGTAAATATTTTTTCACTCTTTTATATAATACTCTTATTAATGTTTACCACCATACATGTATAATTATCTATTTTATAAATATTTGTGAAGGCTTACATGTATGGTGGGCACATTTACGTTGAAAAATAATGGTGATTGGGCCAATGAAACTTTTGTAGAAAGATAAATTTTAAAGTTGTTAATGAAGTATAACAATCCAAATTGTACAATCATCCAATGGGCATTATGCAAGAGAATTTGGGTCCACAAACAATAATGTTTCAACAAAAAAAAATTCCTTTCTTTATGTTTGCTTAGTTTCTTTCTTGTTTTTTTTTCTTGCAACATTTGATGATCAAATTTTTAAAAATTCCTGTGTACATGATCTACTGATAACTTCATCTTGTTAAGAATTCAAATGGGTACTCAAATATTTAATTTGTAGGAGTTTAGATAAAAATGGAGTAAGTTAGAGTGTTGTAGAGTTTCACCCTATATTTGGATTTGTGGACATTGAATTCTTCTATTAGTTGCTATTGCATGTTGAACATGCAAAACTTCTTGTCCATCCTAGACACCTTTGAATCTTTGCTAAATCTTTGAGACCTCAACTTCCATTGGGCACCAAGATTACCTCATTTCTTGTAGAATTTTTGACACCTACTAGAGTTGTGAAACTTTCATGCACTATTAGATATATGTAATTCCCCATCACCATTCCTCATGCCATCCATATTCCCAAAAAAGTCACGTAAGGAAAAAATTGGTCCCAATTTCTTTGTAGAAATTAGAATAGTGGAACTTCCAAACACTTTGAATATTATCTAGTTATCCATTGTATTTTCATAACCTTCCATATAGGCCAAATTCCACCATAGGAACATCTAAAGTGGGACTTTTCATGAAGAGTGGACATATCCTAGAGACCCTAGAATCTCTATAACATCCAGTCACCCCTGATTTTTTTGGCTAGCTTGCCAAAAGTGCTAGAATATGAAAAAATGACAATTACAACATGTAGATCACATCTTCATAACCAATACCGGGGGTGCTGTCATAATAGTGGTTTACAATTCCTGAGAGAAACGAATTTTAGCTGAAATCACATATTTTTAGAAAATATAATGACTTAAGCCTTAAAAAGTTCTATTTTAAGGATTCCAATTGAAGATGGTTTGATCAAATCACCTTAGATCAAACCCCCTTGGATAGAACCTCGCTAGTTTTAAACCATACCTATAAATGCATCTCCTTTACACCTATCAAAATGCTGATAAAAAATCACTTTTGATTTAGCTTTTGGGGGATCAAATGAATTCATTTAAAATTTATTTTAAATGATTATGGTATTCCTCAGAACAAACTATCCAATGAATATAATTTTAATATGTTTTGGTTTTGTTATGTATTTGTTTTTTAAGTTTTATTAAACATAGGTTTTTCATTGAAAATTAATTTATTTGTTCTTCACATGTAGAAAAATAGAAGATTATCAAAAAATTGAAAAATATGAGTGCACCAGATATTGAAGTCCTTGATCCAACAAAAATAAAAATAAAAATTTGACATATAAAAAAGCTGCTGCTATAACGGTCGCGAGTGTTTGAATTGTAAATCGTTTGACTTTGAAACTTGATTAAGGAAAAAATATTCAATAAAAACTATCTAACCAAGTGGAAGCACTAGATATCAAAGTTACAAATCTAAATTTGAAAGAATTATAATTTTATCCTTCATGAAAAAAAAGTTATGCGCTATACGAGGTGCATCACTTTTAAAAAATGTTGTTTTCTAAAAAAATCAATTTTCATGGGAGATGGAAAAGAAGTGCAATTTGATTCCAAAAATTTTGAAAAAACTATTTTTAGAATCTACAGACAAAATTTGATGAGACTCTAGTTTGTACCATCTTCAAATTCCTCACAATTTAGCCGCTATAGGTGCTCGAATGTGAAGATTTAGTTAAAAATAATAATTTCAGTGTCCAGTTTGGCCAAAAATTGTAAACCACTATTATGGGATCACCCTAGGATCAAGTGACACATGTACTAGATGTCAGAGCATGGGGTGATTGTGCATATCATGTTTATAAGGTTATCTTTAACTTGTTTGGATGTAGTTTTTAAAGTTTTTTAAGATTGTGGAAATCTATTGAAGATTGAAGATAGCCAGGTGCTTGCAAAAGACTTCAATGTGAGGGTTTGGAAATTTTTGGTTCAACACATATAGGTTGTAAAATTCAACATGATGGTTTCAATGTGAGGGTTTGGAAAAAAAATTGGTTCAACACATATAAGTTGTAAGGCTTTGAAGTCAGTGCATGTAAGAAGGAAAATACAAATATATGCAAGAATGCTCCTTTTGTAATAAGTTTACTTGCATGTAATAAGTGAACACTTTATTTTTATTATCTATAGTTTCATTTTGATACCTGGTTTAGTAGCCTATTAAGGCCCATGAATCTTGGCCTACACCAAGTGGTATCATATTAGTTTGAGTCCTTGAGACTGTGGAAGTGTTGAGGAAGGAACCCTAAGGAGATTGTTTTAGAAATAGTAAAGAGAAGTACCTACAAGTGTAAAAGTTTTGAATACATGGCACATAGAGACCGTGGGTGATCCCATAATATTGGTTTATAATTCCCTTAAGGAAGGAAAATTGCAAAAATGCTGTGAAGAATTTTTTTTTAGGTTTTTAGGGTTTCGCTTGAAGGAGGGGTTTGCTCAAACCCCCTTCAAGTGAACCTCCTTGTGATGTCATCCGATTTTTAGCATGTTTTTTAATGAAAACAAGGGAAATTTTCAAAAAAGGGCATTCGAGCGAACCCCCCTTCACTCGAATGGGTCAAGGGGGGTTTGCTGAAAGGGAGGTTCACTTGAACCCCCCTTTTTTTCCCTTCTCTCCTTTCTTATTTTACTACATAATTTTGTGCTTCCAGGCTCAAGTTGAGGATGAAAATGGAGGAAACTTCACAAACCCAACTAGATGATGGTAGTCCTCAAAACGAGCTATCCATTGAATATAATTTTAATATATTACAGTTTTATTATGTATTTTTTAATTTTAATTAAACATGGGTTTTTCATCGAAAATCAAGTTCTTTGTTCTACACATGTGAAAAAATAGAAGATTATAAAAAAAAATGTAAAAAAATATCTATGCATTAGATATTGATGTCCCTGATCCAACAAAAAAATTTAAATTTTGATACATACAAAAAATGTTATGTGTTAGCAAGTAAACTTATGTCTGAATTGTAACTGGTCTGACTTCAAGACTTAATAAGAAAAACATATTCAATAAAAATATATAAAACCAATTGCATGTACTGGATATCATAGTTATGAATCTAAATTTAAAAGAAATAGAATTTTATTCTTTATAGAAAAAAGTTGTGTTAGCAAGTACACGTCACTCTTTAAAAATGGTGTTTACTGTTAAAAACTAGTTTTCAAAGGAGATGGAATAATAAATGCAATTTGATTCCAAATTTTTTTAAAAATAAATATTTAGAATCTACAGACAAAATGACACAAATCACTAGTTTGTATCATCTTCAAATTCCTTATGGTTTAGTAGCTATAGGTGCCTGAAAGTGAAGATTTAGTTAAAAAATTTAGTTCAATGTCTAGTTTGGCCAAAAATTGTAAACCACTATTGTGAGATCACCCAAGTAGAGGTAGAAGAGACATCCCACAAGATGGGGATGCATAACTTGTAAAAATATTGAGAGGCATCATAGGTAGACTATATGCAATAGAACAAACATAATGCAAATGAGTACTTATAGAGGATGCGAGTGATGAAGAGGAATAATTTAGTCAAGGAGAAACATAAGAAAGAGTAGATGAATCAAAAATAAAGTTTCTAAGTGTTATACCCATAATAGCCAAAAAACCTAGAATAGAATAAAAAACTTATAGTTGTAAATTGAATCAAAAGGAGTTGATTGACTAGATTTTAGAAATAAATGTATTTTGAACTAAAGTTCATTGAAGACACTAAGATAGTGGATCTAGTACAACTACTAGATTGAAAGGAAATTCATCTCTATGGTGGAATCATGTGTAAGTGGTTGAAATCATAATACTGTGTCCCAATTTTGGGACAAGTATGTTTTTAGAGTGATTCGGTAAGATTTAATAAAGCACCTTCGATCGAAGGTATTTCTTTGAATGAAGGTCCTTTGATCGAAGGAGTGCAAAAAATCACCTATGTACAAAGATGGATGTTTGATCGAAGGTCTTTTAGTTCCAAATTTAAGAAAACATTAAAATAATACCTTCAACCAAAGGTTCCTTCAATTGAAGGTATTATTTTAATGTTTTTTTAGCAGTTATATGAACCGTCAACTATTTAGTATTATTGGTTCATTTGGCCTTCCACTAACTTAGTGAGCTCTACATATTCCAGCACAGAGGACAATTTTCATAGTGAGGATGACACCTAATAACAACCCAGGCCCCAACTTCAAGCCAAATGGGTACCCATTTATTAGAAATATCCTTCATCTTAATTGAGGAAACCAAAGAAATCAATCTAGACCCTGAAACTGAACCAAAGATCACATATGTAGCCAAATATTTTTTAGATGATGAGTGTCACATGTTTTTTAGAATCCTTCAGAATGGATTCATAAACTTTGCATGGTTTTATTCCAACATGTTAGGACTTGATCCTGTGTTAGGGGTTCATCATTTGGATGTCTATCCTGATGCCAAGCCAGTCAAATAGAAACTTTGTAAGATGGATCCACAAGTAGCCAGTCAAAGTAGATCTTGAGAAATTATTTCCAATTGGCTTCATCCAACCCATAGATTATTCTGATTAGATATCTAACATTTTTCATGTTTCCAAGCCAATTGGGGGCATCTACATCTATATTGAATTCAATCCTAACCTAAATAAAGCTTGTCTAAAAGATGATTTCTTGATTCAAAAATTTGACATTCTTGTTGATCTCATGGTGAGCCAGGGCATGTTGTCTCTTGGTAAGTGCAAGAAGTTGGGTTCAAATTCAGGAAAAGTGTCATTTTTCAACTTTAAAACAAATACCCATTCATTTTTTAAAATAGGTACCTATTTTGAAGTGGGTACTTGTTCCAAAAGGTTTGAAACTCACAAGACATGTTTTTATTTGGATTTAGACTCAGAAAGGGCATGGCAACCTAACAGTTAGGCTTAGACCTACAAATACAAGGTCATGGCAATTTCAAGAGAAAATACTAACTTTGGCAATATAGCTAATGAGGTATTTTTAAAAATTGTTATATGAAATTAAAACCCATTATATATGACAATGTCTAGTTTTCAAATATTAATTTTTATTATTTGATTATTTTTTCTATTTTTTAATTAATTTATGAGGAAACAGGTCTATAAACTAGAAATGTTAGATTTTTCGTATTTTAAAAAAAAAAATAATTTGTTAATTTTCTTGTTTAAAAAATTATATGGCATCAATCTATAAACAAATCTTTACACAATGAAAAAAATAAAATTCACAAAATGATAATTTTAGGTCAAGTTATGGTGTCTACACACAAGGGTTTTAGAAACCAAAAATTAGGGCCAATGAAAAATTAATAAATAAATAAATATTACGAAAAAAATATTAAAAAATATTCTCATCAATTTTCATTATAATATACATCTTTTCCCAAAAGGAATTAAAATAATATTTTTATTTATGTCAAATTATGGTGTCTGTACATGTGCATGGTATTGTCCTAGAAAAGTGACTTTTAAAAAGTGGTTTTTATGCATGTGTATTAACAATTATTTTGTATCATCTGGGTATTAGAATAAATTACATATTTAAAGACTAGGCTCAAAATACTAAATTTCATATTATTAAAATTTTGAAATATTTAATGTGCAAATGCTTCAAATTTTAAGTCCAACTATGGTCAACAAATTCTGAAAATTGACAAATACACTTCCACTTTTTGAACATTTTGTGGACCCAACTTCTTGCACCTACCCCTCTAATGGATATTTTTTTTGGGTATAATCAGATCCAAATAGCAGTTGAGTACCAACATAAGACAAATTTCACTACTCCTTGGGATACCTTTTGTTATAAGTTCATGCCATTTGGTCTAAATAATGCAAGGACTACATATCAACATGCTATGGTAGTTATCTTTCAGGACCTCATTCACATTATCATGGAAGACTACATGGATGATCTATTAGGAAAATCTAAAACTTGAGAAGAGCATCCTAAAATCCTATAATTAATCTTCAGGCGATTGGAACAATATCAGTTGCATCTCAATCCCAAGAAGTGTTTCTTTGGCATTACCTCAGGAAAGATCTTGAGGTTCATTGTGTCTAGGAGAGGCATCGAGGTTAGTCTTGCTAAGGTAAATTTTATTTTGGATATGCCTCCTCCCAAGACAAGTTTAAATAGTTGAGAAGTCACCAAGGTAAGCTCCAATCCATTTGGTGTCTCATTGCTCAACTTTTTGACAAATATCAACCATTTACTCAACTACTTCATAAGGATATTGCCTTGAAAACTGGATGCTACGTGTCAATAGGGGTTTGATAAAATCAAGGCATATCTTGCTAATACACCCATTCCTATTCCTCCTATAGTAGGTAAACCATTGTTGCAATACATTTCCACTACTTCAATTGCACCGGGGACACTTTTAGCACAACATAATGAAAATGGGAAAGAGAGAGCCATATATTGCATCATTCATACTCCTGTTGGATATGAGCTCAGTTATACCCCCATGGAAAAAGCATTCTTAGTAGTGCTCTTCAGTTTTTAAAAACTTTATAACTACATGCTTAGTCATTCCATCAAACTCATTTCTAAAGTTGATCCTCTCAATTATCTATTATCAAGAACATCATTAACAGGTCATATGGCTAAATGGGTCATGCTTCTAAGTGAGTTAAACATCGAGAATGATTATAAATAAATTAAAGGTAAAGTCATTGTAGATCAACTAGCTAATGCTCCACTAGTGGATGATTATCCCCTAGTTGTTGAGTATCCTAACAAGTCAATGTTTGTTGTCTTTGAAAATGAGCCATGGAAGCTTTACTTTGATGATTCATACACACAACATGGCTTGGCTGCACAAGTATTCTTTGCGTTACACATCAAGGTGACTTCATACCTAAATCCTTTAGGTTGGCTTTCCCATGCACTAATAACATCACAAAATATGAGTCTCTCATTAGTGGTTTGAGGATTGCAGTACAATGGAATATCAATCAACTATGTGTTTATTGTGACTCACAACTAATCATAAAAAAAGTCAATAATGAAAAATTAGACCAAGGATGATAAGCTTCTTCCCTACAAATTCATGTTTGATGACTTCAAAAATTATTTCGGCTACATCCAATTTGAACAAGTGCTTAGACTTCAGAACAAAGAAGTCGATGCTATGGCTAAAATTGGGTCCTTGATATGCCTAATGACCGTCATGAGTGTGAATTTTTGGTTGAATAATTTATTGATTCTTGTATATGATCTTTTTGAAATGAAAATGGTGTGTGAAATGGTTGGTCCTCAATAACCCTATTACCATGACATTTACACCTATCTACATTATAACATCTTACCATACAGCCTCACCCAAAACCAATGTTGATCCTTTATCTAACGTTCATTTGGATACACTATCCTCAGAGACACCCTGCATTGTAAGGGGTATGATGGTTCTCTACTAAGATATTTGAATGATAAAAAAGCTAAGTTGGCATTCAATGAGGTACACAGTGGGATTTATGGGGCTCACACAAGTGGTATGGTCCTTGCAAAGAATCTTCTTAGAATGGGTTATCATCGGTGAAATATAGAGCATGATGCTTGTGAATTTGTTAAGAAATATGTCCCTTGTCAACAACATTTGGATTTGATACATGCTCCATCCCAAGCCAATGTACAATTGATTACCTTAACATGGTCCTTTTCACAATTGGGTCTAGACTTTGTCAGAAAAATCCACCCTTCCTCATCCAATGGACATACATTCATCATCATTTGGATTTGATACAACATTTAGATTTGATACATGCTCCATCCCAAGCCAATGTACAATCGATTACCTTACCATGGCCCTTTTCACAATTGGGTCTAGACTTTGTCAGAAAAATCCACCCTTCCTCATCCAATGGACATACATTCATCATCATCGCCACTGAGTACTTCAATAAGTGGGTGAAGGCAATTCCACTCATTACCGACATCCAAATTTCTAACTTCATCCTATATCATATCATCTACCAATATCGTATCCCATCCACCAACATTACTGATAATGGAAATCCTTTTGAGAACCAACATGTACATCAATTGTGTGAGCACTTCCATATTCAACATCATTGGTCCACCGCCTATTACCCACAAGGTAATGGCTAGGCTGACGAAACTAACAAAACCTTAATTAAAATCCTCAAGAAATTTGTGAATACCAATAATGGCTATGATTGGCACCTCCATTTGAATCTCACCCTTTGGGATTACCACACTAGCATCCACACCCCAACCGATGCCACTCCATACTCCCTTTTCTATGGTGTTGAGGCAACCTTGTTGATCGAGGTCAAACTCCCATCACTTCACATTTTCTTAAAGCATCTTATCAATAATGAGGAGTATCGTGTTACATGTTTGAGTTAGCTCAAGATTTTAGATGAACAATGCCTCAATGCCTGCAATCATCTTCAAGCCTATCAATACTGGCTAAAGAGAAGCTACAAAAATAAATTTAGGCCTCACCAATTCCAATTTGGTGATCTTTTCCTCAAATAAAATAGGCATACCCAATAGGATCAAGAGAAGAAAGGAAAATTTGAGGCTAATTGGTTGGGTCCATATGTCATAACTCTAAAGTAAGGTTTAGGAGCTTATCAACTAGCTGGTAAATCATTGGATGAACTGAGTCAATAATATATATATATATATATATATATATATATAATATAAAAATGTCAAAAATAAAAAAAGTGTAGTCAATAGTAAAGAGAAATAAAATTGTCCTATAGTGAAAATGACCCTTGGTGGCACCTTGTACAAGTGCATTTGGTGAAAACTTGGTAACAAGCACCATCAATAGAGGGCTCAATCATTATCTACCTAGCAACCCAACTTTTCTACATGCTTTCACTCCATCCCATCCATCCAAACTATACTATCCATATCATTTTCATTACCCTGCCTAATCTTTCTATCCATCGTACATTGTATATCTTGGTTGCACATTAGATAGATTAGATCTAATATCCTAATTCCTAAGCTTAACCTATTTATTTTGGAATGCATCTACAAGATCCTAACATATTCCCACAATTCACTATCCTTCTAGATCGGTTAGGATTGTTTTGGTTGTCATTGGTTGTATATAGTGTACATGGGGTCAGCCATATGCTATCATCTAGGTCCCATAATTGTATATACATATCACTAGGTCCCATCTTTGCATCAATTGTGTCACCAAGAATCCCCCATCAAGTTGGTTCCTATAAAACACTTCAAGACCCCCCTAAGGTTCTAATCTATCTTGGTTATTCATTGCCATGTCCATCCTAGAATATATCCCATCCATCTTTGGTATTTGTAGGATACATCAGTCCTCATATCAAGCCACATCAATCCAGCCATCATCCTCATGGAAAAGGATATTTGAGATTTATTGTTATTTCTTGATACTTTTGACATTTTGTTTATCTTTTGAGCTTCCTACTATACCTACTTAAGGTCACCACAATCCATCATATCTTGGTGTGCTTTGAATGGTAGAAATAGGGGCATATCTTGGTTTTTCATTGTCATGTTTTCATGGTTGTCCCACATTGTACCCACCAAGATCCATCATGATCTTGTTTTACACTAGGGCATCCTTGTGTGTTTACGATTTTCCAAAATCGGCCCCACCAAAGCCCTTTGTGACTTTGTGAATTAGTATTGTAAGTTGTATGAGAAAAAAATATTTCTTTTAAAGATAATATGCAAGATTTTTATTTTATAATTTTTCTTAAATATTTTACATCAATGTGATTGCTAATAAAGTTTGACTATTATGGGCATATTTCAAGGAATGGGTCAAACACGTGTAAAAATTCCATTTTCTTTGTAGGGATAAGGAACCAATGAAAGAAATCCCTTCTTCATTGCAGGGATAACAAACTCGTGGATGAAATTTCTTTTTTTTCAAGGATAAGGATGCGTTAAATCTACAAGCAATAAAAATCATTTTTGAAAGTGATTTAATATAATTTTTTATTTAAAGCTTGATTTTTTGAGCTTTTTTCTTTAAATCCATAGAATTGGGAAATTTACTGTCAATAAAAATCTTATAGTGGTTGGTTTTCCTCTTATGGACAAGCTTCTACAACTTAATCAGGGATGTATTTAGTTTGCACTAGGGTAAAATTTGAAGTTTTTGCATTTGGAGGGTTTTGCACTTTTGTAGAAGTATATCACATACGTTTTTTCTAAAATGCATGATATTGTAGTTCTAAAACTATTTGGAAAAAAATAATAGTAACAAATTGGTCTTTCAAAAGCAACCCTCATATGAACTATTCTACTAAGTTTTTCATCAAATAGAAACAAGTATTACCTAGAATGCCTAAATAATATATTCCCTAGTTTAATGTTCACTAGTAGAATTTGGCAAATAAATGACTACGTGACTAAAACTTTTAGTCACAACAACTAAAAATGACTAAGTTCTACTCATTTTTTGCAACACAACTATAAATGACTAAATAAATGACTAATTTGATCATCATAAGTGACTAATTTGGTTGTCAAGTAAAAAGACAACTAAATAATTAGCCACACAAAAAAAATTAGACAATATGGTATTAAAGTGGATAATTAAAAAATATATTTTGAATTGAGGGAGTGGGTGGTATTATAATATAATATAATAATAGTATATTATATATTATATAATATTATAATATTATAATATTATGTAATATTATATTATAATATTATAATATTATAATATTATGTAATATTATATTATAATATTATAATATATTATATATTATATTATAATTTATAATATAATATTTATATTATATAATATTATAATACAATATAATATTATATTTATATTATATTATTACTATTATAATTTATTATAATATTATAATATATTTAATAATATTTATTGTGCAAAAGCAGGAGATTTATGCATTGTAGTTTATTTACTTTCAATTCCATTTTGAAATCTTTTTTAGCCAGAAAATCTTGGTGGGAAAATCTTGGCCATAAATTTCATTTTAATAACTAGACTCTAAAACCCTTGTCGAAACCTTATTTTCAGGTTGTTGCTCGCCAAATTGAATAAGTGAAAGGTCAATACCAACAAGGAAGAGTTTGAAGGAGTTAAAACAAATAGCAGCAGAGAAAGCACCAATACTATTACACTGGGTTGAGTCTCATGTGAATCCAATTTGGTGCGAATTCAAATTTGAGGGGTTTTTTCTTTGGATCATTTGATCAATTTGCCTCTTTCATTTTATTCTAGTAGAAAACAACTTCTTTTGTATTTAAGAAGATATTGAAAGGATATTTTATGTGGGCTTTTTGAAGTCTTGGCTCTTTTTTCTTTTTCTAGTTTTTCAGGGTCTAAGGTTGTGTGATTTCATCGGGAGTTTTTGTGTGGGATTACACTATTTTGATGTGCCCCTCATATTTGAGTTCTGGTGCACTATTTCTAGTAAGTGGAAAATGGCTTCAATGTAGTGTCAAGAAAAGTGCAACTATAAGGATCTACATAGATGGTGAATCAATCTGCTTTTCATGCCATGCATGCCATAGAAAGAGGTAGGGCGATCCCAAAACTAAACGGTCTTATTGTAGCTGAGGTAAAGGATGTCATAATTTAAAAACCTAAATGTGCTCATTATCGGATCTTGGCCGTAATTTCATTTTAATAAACATACTCCAAGACTCTCATCGAAACCTTATTTTTAGGCTAAAGCTTGCCAAATTGGAGAAGTGAAAGGTGAATACTAGAGAGGAAGACTTTGGAGGAGCCAAATGGAAGATGAGTGCAAGCATGAAGTCTCTGATCTAAGGTTTGTATGGTTTAACCTTAATGATCTTGTGACATTTCAACACTTGACATTATAAATGTATGTTTTGAATGTCACCCATTAGTATCCAATAGATTTGTAACTTCATCAATCTTTAGTCTACTAATTTTCATTACATTTCCTATGAGATTTCTAAAGTTCCATGTGCTTAATGGTAAAACCTAACTAATATCTAGCCCAAAGAGGTTGATGTAAACCCCATAAAATTTGAACTGCTATTCATATTGGCTTCCATGTGCTTCAATATTTTCATGGCATTGGAGCTTGGAAAATGGGATATTGACATTTGTGATGACTTCTCCTACAAATTCTTCTAGAGCGTTTATCTACAGAAGGTGGCTACATATTTGTAGAAACCAAGGATGGGATTCTCCCCTTGGTGGGGATTGGTCCTTTAGCAAGGGTCTTAGAGTTGAAATAAATACTTGAGTCTATGATAGGGATTCTAGCATCTCATCAACTCTTGTCTTCAATTGGATGATTCATGCATTGATACATAGTGATTCTCTATTTTTATGTTTTTTTGAATTTTTCAATTCTTTAATAAATTTTGTATAACAATTAGTGAGACAAGTTGTCAATGAGGCACATCATTTATATGTATGATACACATCAATTCTATATATGATACACATCAATTCTATAAATTTATATGTATGTTGTAAATATATGTAGGAGGCACAACAATTCTTCATTCATATTTGTTCAAGAATTTTAGTGTTCATTTTGTTAGAAACCAAGATCAAACATGCAAACCAGAAAATACATTCCATAAGAGGAAAACAGTAAAAGAAAGAGCAATTTGCATTAAGATGTGAAAATGAATTGTATTAAGGAATTGAGTAATTACATGTGATGAATTGCTTTATAAAAGCAATGTATGCATAACCCTAAAAGGAAACCCTAGTGTGCACACTTAATAATTAATTATTAATATGCCTAAGTTTAGCTTAAGTAACTAAAGTGATAAGTGACTTAATTAATTAACCAATATGATTAGATTAATTAAGTGAAATAACTTATTACTCTAACACCCCCCCTTAAGATGAACTTATGAAGTAGCTAAAACACTAAAGAAAAGATTCATGAAAGAAAAGATGGGTCCCAACAACAAGGCCTAATCAGGTACCCATGTACAAATGCAATGAATGAGAAAGAGGAGAAAATCCAATGGGACAAAACCCCCCCTCAATGATATGACCTGCTACAAAGAAGAACTGGAAGAACATTGGTAGAGTAACACTAGAATCTTGAATCTGAAAAGCAAGGAAAGCTACCTCTATTTGGTGCACAATTTTTCTGATAATTTTTTAATGAATATTTGATTTTTTACTAATTTTCGAAGTGGGCACTTCCTAGAAAGCATAATTTTGGCCGTGCTCCCCCTACAATTTTTTGAAAATAATTGTTTTTTTCTTTTTCTAAAAAAATTTGTAGAATGGAATCTAGTTTCTAAAAATTTAATTTATTTGAAATTTTGATGAACGATTAATTTATAACAAAAAAAACACTAAACACTGCTTTTTGGCAAAAAAAGACATACAAACAAAAAAAATTATGGATGAAAGGGTTAACATTATTGAAAAGTGAAAAAAATTACATCGTTGGATAGCTAAGAGAGAACCTAACATTACCCATGTTTTTGATTTTGTCAATATTGAACTACATGCAATCTTGATGGTGAGCACGAACCTGATTATGTGAAAAATTGTAGAATTTGCAAAAACACGTCTCTGGCCTTGTTGGGAATGCCCTCCAAGCCTTTGGGTTGGTATTCTAAGGCAAATAATTTCACTTTTTTCTTTGTTTTTAACGCGAAATAATGTGTGCACATTATAACGTGCTCGCGTTATAACGCGAGCGCATTTTTTTGAAAAAAATCATAAGTGGCTAGAAAATTGGTACCCAACTTCAAGCACCCACCTCCCTGGAATATATGAAGCAACAGTAGATGAATAAGTGATTCCCCCCATAAGAGGGAATGATATGATGAAAGAATCTGGAAGCTATCTGTATCTCGATGCCGATGCCAAACTGTGACTAAAACTGATCCATAGGAGCAAGTACCATGAAGATTCTAGAACATTAACTATAAAATGAATGGTCCTCAAATTCAGATGTGACCCGATGTGAATCTGATATGATTTAGGATCATTAACCATAGGCTCTCAATCTAATATGTGAACCGATGTGAACCAAAATGTGTCAAGCTATGAGCAAGATGTGGCCAAAAGAAACTATAGAATCCAAATACAACTCATGCAATTTGTCATCAATATGAAGATGAGATCAAAGTGCATGCAATAAAACTACACTCTAATAAAATTATTATGTAAGAATCCCCCCTGATCGAACTTTATATAATTTCATTTATTACAATACCCATGATTGTAAAAGGAGAACATGCAAAAAATGCATAAATTAAAGAAAAAATGCAAACCTAGTGCATGAAAATAAAAATAGAGTGCATGCACAAACCAATGTTCACATCTCTCTCCCTGATAAAAAAATACCTTAGATCTGTGTAGAGGACTGAATCATCTTTCTGATGCTGTGAGAATGGCAAAAAATGGATAACCGAGTCAAAAGATATGCCATCCGAAGTGAAAAATGGTTCATCCAAGTTCAAAGACCTACAAAATAAATACCTTCACCACTAGATCGGGCTTGGAACCAACTTTCCAATAGTATCCCGTTTGTGAAAAAATGACACCGTATATGAAAGTTATGCCTGATTCAGTGAAAGTGCTCCAAAAAGGCCAATATGGCCTACAAGCAACCTAGGGGGCTAAAAAAAATTCAGCCCTTGGTCTTGTGCGTGACTAGGGACTAGGGCAGAGCCCCTGGTCACCCATGTGACCTACGAGTGTGTGTTGGAGGCAGTTAGTGCTGGGCGCATGGCGCTTGGCCACCAATGTGATTGGCGACCTTTGCAAAAAGGCCCCTACAGAGCCTGGTCCTCCACCATTTCATGGTGCTTTTCTCAACATTTGAATATATTTGATACTTGATGGGTGATCCCACAATACTAGTTTATAATTTTTGGCCAAACTGGACACTGAACTAATTTTTTTAACTAAATCTTCACTTTTGGGCACCTATAGTGGCTAAGCAATGAAGAATTTGAAGATGATGCAAACTAGTGATTTATGACATTTTGTCCTTAGATTCTAAAACACACGTCACATTCTATACTTCACATATTATAGGATTAAAAAAATAAATTTCATGATTTTTTTACCAAGTTAATGTGGCCAAACATATGAGTTTTTATATTTTTTTAAAGTAATAAAAAATTCATAATTAATTATTTACTTGGAAAAAATTACAAAAAAATATGCATCACATTGGGACATGAGTCCTCTACTTATATCTAAAATCTTATAAAAAAATATTATCATTTTATTGTGGTTAGGGTGGTCAGACAAACACCTACTTATTTTTTCCCTGAAATTTAAGTACTACTGCATTGAAATTTCAAATTTTCACCAAATAAATTACATTAAATTTGCTGTAGATTCTATTCTTACATATTTTTGAAATAATATAGATAACTTATTCAAATTTTTATGTCAAATTTCCTAACTCTGATTTTTTGTAAATTTTTCACCACTTAAAGGCTTATTTTTTCCATGGTGATCTTGCACATACCCACTCCCCACATTGTCGAGGGACTCGACTAAACTTGGTATGATTTTGCATGCTTAAAGCACATTTTAAGTCTAGCTTGGAGAGCATAATGAAACGTCTCAAATTTTCTGCAACAATAGAGTTTCTTATCTTACTTTACAGTGACTGACGCGAATTCTAGCATTTCTTGGCCATGTCACAGATCAACACTTAAAGCTTGTGTTACTTAAGAGGGGTTTTCTCACAATGAAGGCAGTGCGACTCATTTTGGGTAAGAATTTTTTAGTCTCAAAGGAGTGTAATCGAGTTAATACAGACATACCTTCCCATTTCATAGCATCACTCCTTGATCTTTGTGTTCCAAAGGATGTTGTGGAGAGACTGGCACATAAGTTGTTTTGTGCATATTTGTTGGGTGGATTCTAGAAGTAGCGAAGTTTGGGGTTTGGATACCCCACCCGCGGGAGCTCAGTTTGTTGGTAGGGGGAGCTCGTTATTACCCCTTCTTGACATTAAGGATGGGGAGCTACTTCTACATCAGGATTGAGCCCTAATCGATTACAAGTTCCTTCTCAAGTTGTACCAATTTGAGCCTGTTGATGACTTCAAATGGCTAGAAGAATTTGATGCTTATGAAGCTGATTAGGGCTAGTGGCTTATGACAAATTTTGGTGATGAACCAAATAAGAACCGTATATAGAAATGCTCATAGTTTGGGAAGTGTATAGAAGTATATAGGAATAGAATAGGGCCTTAGGGTTTGAAGCTTTAAAAAATTTCCCTCTTTTGTAAATGATAATGTCTAGCACTACATACTTGAAGACTTCTCCAATATTTTAATGAATATAATATTATCCTTGGGTGATCCCACAATACTGGTTTACAATTTTTGGCCAAACCATTAGGGAAAATTTACATAAAAAATGGGTCTCCTAAGGATGACATCATCAACTTTTTGAGTTATAAAAAATCAATTAAAAGATGACATCAACTGTTATGGTGACATCATCCAAAATAAAAATAAAACTTTCTAAAATCCTAGGAATTAACTCATGATGGTTAATTTAACTCTACATATCCTACTCTATCTCATTCATCTTTCTAAATATAAAATATTCTTTTTAAAAAAAATATATATATTCTTAAGTTCTATTATAAAAATTATTATGTTTTTAAAAAAATATATTCATTCTTAAAACAAAAAATATATAAAAATCATTTCAAAAATATTTTAA
>VDFB02047144.1:24147313-24317015 GCA_007258455.2 Sequoia sempervirens | reverse complement strand
TATATAGAGAGAGAGAGAGAGAAATCTACATATATACACACATATAGTTTGTTGAGAAGGGAGTATACTTCTACTTCTGTTCCTCATTGAATATTTGTTGGTTCCTCTCAATATATATATATGTGGGTGTGTGTGTCTATATGTATGTATGTACACCAACCATTACCGCTACACACACTTGCACCCTCATATAGGCTTGCCCTCCATCGTTACAACTACTATACATATATACATATATACATTTTTGTATATGTATATCTATATGCTTTGCATGTATTGGTGATGGTTGTAATGATAGTTGCCATTTAACGCCTTGGGGAACAAAAAAAATGTCTCAAATGTTTTCAACAAGGAATTTTTTGGTCTCGTTCTGTTGCTGTACCTAATATGGGAGTCATGAACAATGAGGGTAAGCTTATGCCAAGGTGCAACCTAGATTAAGCTTTGTGTAGCTTTTTCTAGGGTGGGTGGATGTTACTGAACACATCAAATGCAATAAAGAAAGAGTATTGCATTCCACCAATGGCGGCTACATAGAATCCATAAACTAAGCAATTTATAGTAAGCTACAGAGCAATAATCAACAATCCCCTTTCAAAAATAACATGTATAAACTATTTTAGAAATATTCCATGACCGGTTTTCCCAATATGCACCTCTTTTGACTTCCTTCAATTACACCTCTTCCCACTTGGTTTCTCTTCCCTCCATCCTTTCTCCATGGCATGCTAAAAATGAACATAGAACTATCACAACCCACCACGGTTGTGGAAATTTTGTGAAGGTGGTTGGAGGTTATCTTGTGTTCTTTGCATGTGTTGATGGTTGCAAAAGGTGTGGGTTGTGATAATTCTTATATATCTATCTATCTAGATATATATGTGTGTGTGTATATATATATATGTATATTTATATATATATGTATGTGTGTGTGTGTATATATATATGTGTGTGTGTGTCTGTATATACACATATATATGTATATGTATATATATGTACGTATATATATATGCACAATACGTTAATTAAAATTGTACAAAAATTCACTTTGTTCTCTAAGGACTTTAAACATAGATTTTACTTGCACCATCAACACTACATGGAAACCATGCAATGATTAATGTTGATTCCATTTTGTTGGCCTCCTCTTTCGTCATGCCAAACACTTTTAAAATTTGAAAAAAAAAAACAAAGCAACACCTACTATGCGGTGTCGGAGACCTAGATTAGTGAAGGCCACCAAAAATTCCATCCAATGTTTCCCATAGCCCAATGTTAATTGTTGTTGTCTAGCTTTGGCTATATACTTTCATTTACAATGCATAATAAAATAGTTGATATTATAGAGTTAATGTTGTTTTCCAAAACACATTCTTTTTGATAGGGTGGAGCTCAAGAGGTTGTCCTATTTCAATTTTTGATAGGGTGTTGGTGGATACATTTATGTAAGTATATATATGCATTGTTCATCGCACAAAGGACAAAAAAATTATGCTTGACAAACCAGTGGATAGAAATAACCCAGGGTAGCGAGCAACAAACCGCAAAATAAAACTGGAATATGTTAAGAATTTTATTCTATTGCAACCATAGCCAGAAAATGGAGGTCATAGAAAGAAGCCTCCAAGAAATTTGACATTCATAGACCCATAAAAACCACTACCTTGTTATCCCAAAAAAAGGGTTGGAAAAAATTAACACAAGTGACACTTTCGATTTGATTTTGCAAACATCGTTGCTTGCAAACACAAAAAATAACCTCTAACCAACAATACAGAAGTGCCTATTAAGTTTTCCTTGTGAAACTTAGTATATAGTCCATCACTCTAACAACTGCTTTCTTGAGGCTGAAGAAATAACAAATAGGAATGTGTATTTAATGCATGCTTTCCCCATTACTGACAGCTATCTTGAAGAACAAGCTCAACCTAAAGAATGACACCCAACAATGTGTTATCAAAATTGAAATGATATAGATTTTTTCTTAGTGGGACCCTCTGACAAACAAATCAATATAGCTATAGGGAAATTCCCTTTCAAACATTGTTCAAGCATTTGTTATCTTTGTGATTGCTTGAAAAGGCATCTACTGCTTACACCTATTGTCACTACACAGAAACCATACAACAATTAATGTTGATGCCATTTCACTAGTCTTCTCTATTGATGTAGCAAATGCTTTTAATATAAAAATAAAAATAAAATCCATTGACTTCCTTTTCTGGCCACACTGACTGGAGGCCAGAAATGAGGCAACGTAGCCTTGTCCAGTCAACAACAATGAACAGTGCCTTGTGCAAAACAATATCAATTGCATAACATTTACTATTTTATTCGATTCTAGCCATTGCCACAAAAATATTTCTTGCAATAGCGACCCATATGGAACACCCTCAAAACGCAAAAACTTGTAGTAACAAAGTGAATCAAAGCCACAAAACATGAATGATTAATGAATCAATATTGTGTATATATATATATACATGCATATATATATATATATGCATGTATATATATATATGCATATATATATACATGTATATATATATACATATATATATATGCAGATATATATGCATGGCATATGTATTATTATATATACATGCATATATATATATACATGCATATATATATATATACATGCATATATATATACATGCATATATATATATGCATATATATATATACATGCATATATATATATACATGCATATATATATACATGCATATATATATATATACATGCATATATATATATATATATATCTAATAGTGAAGGATGCATTTGGGATAACAATATAAATTGCATAATATTAATTATTTGATTATGTATTACAAAGAGTGGAATATAGCCAAAGCTAGCGAACAACAATTAGATTGCGTTGTGGAGAACAACACATACTATTTTAATATATTGCAACCATTTACACAAAACAGAGGCCATAAATGAGACAATATTAAATTTTTTTGTGTGTAGATTTGTATGTATGTCAAAGTAGATGTGAGCAATGTACATACGTACTCTTCACAATTTTTATTGTTTTCTCAAAATAGTTATTTGTCTGAATCTTGACATGGCATACTTCAAATGTTATACTTCATATTAACTATTATATACAACATTGAAGCCTTTTTTCTATTTTTTTATTTTCCTTTGTACTCTTGGTGTTTCTAGGGGAAAAAAGGAGGGATTTTAAAATTGAAATAGTGAATTTGGAATAACAAATTGCATGTTAAGCATTATTTGAATCATTAAAGCCCTTGTTATTATTAATCCTTTCCTATCATATTGTTAATGTCTGTGTAAAAAAATTGAGTGCCCATGTTGTGTTTTGAAGTCATAGACCTTCTAGCTAGCCGTTGGGGTTGCAACTCTTCGATTCTAAAAGAGAAGATGCAACAATGTTGGTGGCATCGAGCTCTTTTGAGGCTAGTGAACAATCCTCAAGTGGCAGTCTTGTAAGTGTGTTTTTTGTTTAGTTTATTGTTGCTACCAATTATCTTGATAGTTTCTCAAGTGCACCAAACAAACCAAGAATATATACTTCACTTGAATTAACAATGACTATGATATATGTTCTAACTTATTTATATTTGAATTGTCTGTCTTGTTTCCCCTTCAATTTATTGGCCATTTTGGAGTAACTTATATGTTAGAGGGGGAAATGTCTTAGTTTCCAAAAGTGTCAATATTACTATTTGTTTTGAGAGTTGAGTCATAGTTATAAATATCTCATTGTTGCCACTATGCTGAGTTTAATTGCCTTGTAGGCTACAAATGTGAATCCAGCCTTAACAAAAGATGCACTACGATTTATAGATGTTGGAGATGTTGTCCCATATCCAGTCCTCGGAACTAATGTCTTACCAAAAAATAGGAGGTGATCAAAGCCTAGTCGACTAATACAAAGTCGTCTTGTCTAATGGAACCCAAATGCAAATGGGAACTTTTCCTGCAAAATACAATAAACTTTTGTTTACAACCAAATTGAAAATAGGTTTGATTATGTGTTTGAAAAACTATTTGTCTAGAAAGTTGCGAGAATTGAGTTTTGATATAGTTATGCCTTGCTTGTACTTGCAATTTCCTACTTCCTTGTTTGTGGGGGCTACCTTTTAAAGTATTTAATGTTCATTTCATTCTAGGGAAATTGTCATACTGTCCCTAGATGTGAAGGTGACAGATTGCCAGTTAATTGGAAAACCTAAATATTTGTTTAGAGATCAAGAAGAACAAAAAGTTGGCTATGAGTTGCCCTCCCCATCCAAACAAGCCTCCACCTTTGGAATTAATACATCCCCAAGGAAACAAGATGCTCTTGCAAAAATTAGTCCTATTATTAAAGGACCTTGAATGTTTACCAAACCAAATGGATGATAAAAGGTTGTGTAACAACAAAGAGGGATATGCACCATTATAGTAGCAAATGGTGCAAGGGGCAGGTATTTAGTTTTGATATCATTGACGATGAGGGCACAAAAATAGGGGTTATGTGCTTTAATGACATTGCAAACATGCATTATGATAGCGTTGAGGTGGGACGTACTTATTATGTGTCAAAGGGATCAGTGAGACAAGCAGGCAAAAAATTTAATAAGTTAAACAGCCATATGGAAATCATTTTGGATCAAAGTTCAATGTTAAAATGTTGTGATGATGAGGCCTTTGTGCCAGAGAAATTATTTAAGTTCACCCCATTAAGTGAAATTGTAAATTGCACTAATAACACTTTAATTGATGTTATTGCATTGTGGTGCATGTGGCAATGGTTTTGACTATATAAAGAAATTACTAGTCCCAAACAATTCAAAGGACTATTAAACTTAATAATTTGTCATCCTTTTCAATTGATGTTAATTTGTGGGGCTCAAACTAGGAAGCAAAGGGTCATGAGTTGGAGAGGTTGTACACCCCCGGTTCAGCTCTCATCCTTGCTGTTAAAAATGCACGTGTTGGGTACTTCAATGGAGGTGTTCTGAACACATTCATAGGGACTCTTCTATATATAAATCTTGGCATACCAAAGCACATCCATTGATCAATTTAAGAGGATATATTGATCTAGTGCCTACTATTGAGGACCCTCGGGTAGTCCCTCAAAAGGTTGCTTTGGGAAATGGGAGAGTCACTATTGCATATATTTTAGACCACTACCTTGGCTTACTAGAGACTTTGCAAGCTACTCTCAAGGAAATAGTAAAATTTATAAAAATTGATGCATTATGTTATGTTGCATGCTCATTGGAGGTGAATGGTAGGCAATGCAAGAAAAAGTGTGAACAATCTGAGCAAAATACATAGTTCTGATCAAAATGCTAGAGAACAATAGCTGACTATGAATTTCAATATTTATTGCAACTAAAGATCGAAAACCACATAGGTGAGCTTTGGGCAACTGCTTTTGATGAGGTTGTACCAATCCTATTACAAATGTCAGCAAAACAGCTTTACATGTTGCAATATGAGTCTACTACTGAAATGAGTGCTGAGTCTGTTATCAATGTTGTCACCTACATGTCATTTTTTTTCACTGTTCTAATCAAAACTCAAACTTATAATTTAGAAACAAGACTGAAAACAACAATAGTGAAGGTTGCAAAGCTTAACTTTGAAGTTGAGTTCAAGATCTTACTATCATATTTGTCTGTTATTTCCCTATCGTGCAGTAATCTTCGGAGATAGTTGTCGTACTACCTTGAACACCAAAACAACCATGGCTAATTGTGAATTTACATATTTCGTATAGTTCATGTTGGTTGGACATTGAGTTTTTTTTGTTCCCTCGCACTGCTTGTCACATCAAAAATACCTTTCCTTTCTACTGCTATTGCTTGTTGTTTGTTTGAGTGGTTACATATTAAGAAAATGAAGTATAACTTATAATGTTTAAGTAAAAAAGACTTGGTTGTTTTCTTTTCTATTATTCATGTTGCTTATAATTTCATTACGTTTTAAGTGTATATTTTTTATTTAATTTTATACTGTTTATTTATATCTAGAGTTCTTGTCCTTTTTAGGAGATGTATCATTATCTACACCTTCTCATATATCTACTTGTGGACATAGTTTTATGTATGTGTACATTTACATATGCATATAGATAAATACATGCATGCAATTGAGATTTCCTTGTGTTATACAAATGTGTGTAGATATTTGTTCATGTGTTGGATATCTATGCATATATAAATACACTATTCAATATTTACAATTATCTATGAGTTTTTTTAAAGAGAATGTTGTTTTCATCTTTTTTACAATGTTCTTAGTGCATAAAATATCTTGACAGAGTTTTGTGTAGATATATGTGTCTATGATGTATTTATCTATGTAACTATCATGTCTGGGTATCCATCTAATGCTTACCAAGTGTTCTTGCTACTGTTTTGTGATCCCTAATGATAGTGCCATGCTGGTTGTGGATGTAATATGGTTCTTGGCTATAATGAATGTTATGTATGTTATGCAGCTCAATAAAATTCTTAACATAATCCAGTTTTCTTTTTGTGGTCTGTTGCTCGCTACCCTGGATTTTTTTTACCCATTTGTTTCCAGTCACAATGTTTTTGTGCTTTGTGCAATCAACAATGTGTATATATGTGCCTCTTCAAAAAGGCTCAGATTTGTCTAGGAGGTTAGGCATATAGAAACATTGCATTGAATAGCAAGCAACTGAATTTCTCACTTGAATTGTGTAGACCTGCCTTTATATTTTTCTAGACACTACAGGATACATACGAACAATTATAGTGCACTGTAAATCAAACAAGATGATCTTCTCCAACAAAACTATTCATTATCATCATCATCGAAAGTTTCTCTTCTTTATGGAAAATGAATTACTTCTCCTTTCCTCTTCACCTCTATGCATATAGAATATGCACCCTCTCTAAATTCACTTCATTATCATTTTTTATATGTGACATGTAATTGTCCTATTACATATATTTTATTTATAAATTATAAAGCCACTTAAATTTTGTCTTTTAGATATTGCTTGCGAATAAAACATGTTCACAATTTGATTCTGCATAGGTTTATCCCACTGAAACAATTTTAGATTACAGCTACATTGTATTTGTATACAAGATGTAGGGCTCCACAGAAATGCTAAAAGGCTTTACGATTCCACATTTGCATGTTGTACAGTCTTCACCTATATCCCATCTAAATACAATGTAAACCTAAGTATCTTTTTTTCCATTTCTCATTTCACAACTCCATGTCAAATTATAAAAAATGTATAACATTGATTTCCACTAAACAGATTTCCTTAGGTGCCAAAGCATTTCCTTCAACAGTCACCAAAGTGGTGTACAATTAATGTTACTACTCGAGGGTTTGGTCATAGCTGATGATGCTCCATGACCTAATATGGTAGGGTGGAGAGTAGGATTCCTTTTCTGTGTCTAGACTCCAATCCATTCCGTGCACAAGGAATTTCTAGATTTTATTTACTTACTTTGGTGCACTGCAACTCCATTGCATCTCATTTGTAATGAATTCTATAATTCTTTATATTTTTTTATTTGTTTATTGTCTACCAATCCAAACAATTTTCCTTCATAGGCCTTTTCATGCGATTAGATCTTGTATTGAGTCATTGGTGGCTGAAACATTGCTCTCACCATTGATCATAGTGGTGGACACTTTATTTTCTTGCTCGGTGGTTTGGAGAGAGCGCACGATGCTCCATGAGCCAATATGGTAGGGTGGAAATCGGATCTTGTTTTGTTTTGTGCATACTGCATTCTGCCACACACACCAGCTATGGCTAAATTATAATCACTCCATTCATCGCATTGCAAGTAGAGAGAAAATTATGTATTATAAAATATACAACTTTGATATATTTTGATTTACATATTGTCGATCAATAAAGCATGATCAATGGACTAGAATTCACACTTTGTGTATACATAGGCTGTATATCATTTAACCTTTGCACTAAATTTTTTGCATAGGACTGTAGCTGTGAGTTTTAGCTTTCCACCACAATGGCTGTAATGGAATAAAATAGTTAATGTTATGTGGTTCATTCTATTTTTGCATAATCACCACACTAAAATTCAAACTTTTTTATTATTCTTGAAAACCATATTCTAGGCATAATGTAGTGTATAATGAACTAATGTGTTACAAAAAACTTTTCAGAATAATGATAGTGACTGAAAAATCAGTGACAATGGTCAAATAGACAATCATATCCTCATGTACCCTATATTGATTGTAATAAGAAATATTCATTTCACCACTGATTAGAGTGGTGGGCAATGTATATTCTTGCTTAGGGGTTTGGTGAGAGCCCATGAGGCTCCATGACTGAATATGGTAGGGTGGAGAGCAAGCCTTATTGTGTTGAGTTTTATTTTATAGTTTTTATGTACATATTGCTATCTTTCTCACATAGGATTCACAAAAAAAATTAAATGTTTTAGGTTGTGGTTACAACATACTAAAATAGTTGATCTTATACACTTTATGTTAGCTTGCATTGGCCATTGTTGATAATTGATCTCTTGCTTAAGCTATATCATTCCATAGAGCAGGCTAGTAAAATAGTGTGACTATACAGGAGGCCAGTGAAATGTCATCAACATTGATTATTGTATGGTTTCCATGTAGTGGTGATCGTGCAAGCAACATTTGTTTTAAAGTCCTTGGAAAACAAAACGAATGTCTGTGTAGTTATCAATAACGTATTTTTGGGTGTCATTATATGGGTTTATGTTGTTGTAGAAGGTAGCTGTGGAGGCCAGCAAAACACCATCAACATTAATTGTTGTATGTTTTCCACATAGTGGTGATGGTGCAAGTAACATATGTTTTAAAGTCCTCAACAAACAAAATAAATGTTTGTGCAGTTATCAATAGTGTATTGTTGGGTTTCATTCTCTGGGTTTCTGTTGTTGTTGAAGGTAGCTATGAGTGAGGATGGAAAACTTATGTGGAGGTGTAAGCGTGTTAATTGGATATGGAATCTCTGTGAAGGTGGTTGGATGTTATCTTGTGTTCTTTGCATGCGTTCATGGTTGCAAAAGTTGTGGGTTCTGATAAATTTGTGTTCATTTTTTACAGGCAGTGGAGAAAGAACAGAGGGAAGAGAAAGCAAGTAGGTAGATATGTAATTGAAGGAAGTAGGAAGAGGTGTATATTTTTTATTTTTCCACCCCCATTATCTGGTTTCTCTTAGTCAATTCTATAATCTCTTCACATTCACAGTTGCTGCAGAAAACATGCTTCTCCATTAGGAGAGAGGGTTCAAGAAGTGGGATGTTGATATTCCACTATACATGCTAAACAGATGAATGAGCTTTCAAACAACTGTGAAGATGAAGTGATTATAAGATTGGCTAAGAGAATGGGAACATTGATTTCACCATTCATCACAATAGTGTGGCGCCACCCAATATTAAAAAGCACGCCTCATTCTATTCTCTTCCATTTTATATTTGCTACATGTGCAACTGAATTACTCACTTGAACAATATTGTTCATTGGCATCATCATGAAAAGTTGTTATACTTTATAGTAAGTAATTACAAGGGTCTAGTGATAGTCGATGACACTCCATGATTCAAAATGGTAGGGTGGAGAGCATGGCACCTTTTGTGTGTCTAGACTTCAACGCATTGTGTCTAGAAGGTTTGGCCTTTGCAGTAAAATTTTTGCATAGGAATGTGGGTATCAGTTTTTAGCTTTCTGTCGTGATGGCTATAATGGAGTAAAATAGTTAATTTTTATGTAGTTCATTCTATTTTTGCATAATCAGCATACTAAACTTCACACTTTTTTATTATTCTCATAGACCATATTCCAGCCATAATGCGGTATTTGATGGACTAATGTCTTACAAACAACTTTTCACAGTAATGATAGTGGCTAGAAAATCAGTAACAATGGTCAATTACACAATCAGATCCAAATGTACTATATATTGATTGTAATAAGCAATATTCATTTCACCAGTGATCAGAGTGGTGGGCAATGTATATTCTTGCTCGGGGGTTTGGTGAGAGTCCATGAGGCTCCATGACCCAATATGGTAGGGTGGAGAGCAGGCCTTATTGTGTTGATTTTTATTTTATATTTTTTATGTAGAAATTGCTATCTTTCTAACATAGGATTCATAAAAAATGCATATGCTTTAGGTTATGCTTAGAACATAGTGAACTAGTTGATCTTATACACTTTATGTTAGATTCCATTGTGTATTGTTGATTATTGTTCTCTTGCCTAAGGTATTTCATTCGATTAGTGAGAAGGTGAGCTGACAAAAATGCTATGTTGTTTCAATTTTTGATAGGGTTGTGTTGAGTTGTTGTCAATTCCCTCTTGCTCTCCCTTTATTCTTTATGTTTTGTGCTTGAATTTATAAATTACCTCGCCAATCATCTGATTGCTGTTCTCCCTTGGGAGAGATAGTTCAAGAACTTGGGTATTGATATTCTAGTTTATATGGTAAACAAATGTATGACCTTTGCGAATGAGCTTCAACCAACTGTGAAGATGAAGTGATTGTAACTGTGGTTATGAATCAACATCCTAGTTCTTGAGTTCTCTCTTTCCCAAGGGATAATAGTCGATGACAATCCATGACCTAATATGGTAGGGTGGAGAGCATACATGCTTTTGTATGTCCATACTTCAATCCATTCCCTACAGAAGGTATGCCTAGATTTTATTTACTTACTACACGTTCTACTGCAACTGTATTGCATCATCTTTGTAATTAATTGTATGTCTTTATATATTTTTTGATTTATTTATTGTGTACAAATGGTGTGTGTTTATTACACTAACACTTTTTTGTTATTCTTGCAAACCATGCTCGAGCAATAATGCGGTGTTTCATGAACTAATATGTTACAAACAACCTTCCCGAATAATGATAGTGACTATAAAATCAACAACAATGGTCAAATAGATAATCATATCCTAATGTACTCTATATTGATTGTAATATGCAATATTCATTTCACCACTAATCATAGTGGTGGTCAATCTATATTCTTGCTTGGGGGTTTGGTAAGGGTCCATGAGGCTCCATGACCCAATATGGTAGGGTGGAGAGTAGGCTTCATTGTGCTGACTTTTACTTTATATTTTGTATGTACAGATCGCTATCTTTCTGATGTAGGAATCATAAAAATTCATATGTTTAAGCTTATGGTTACAATGGAGTAAAATAGTTGATCTTATACACTTTATGTTAGATTCCATTAGGCATTGTTGATTATTCTTCTCTTTCTTATACTCTACATCACACAAATAATTAAATTGTTTTAATTAAAATTCATCTATAGTACTTTGTTACTAGCTATGAAAAGATCCTTAGTTTGTATCATAAAGAATTGATGTAGTTGCCAAATTATGGGGTGTCCTTATATAATCATGAATTCAACTAATAGTATGCCATGATTATTATTTCCCATCTAAATAAACATTAGTAATGTCATCAATTATTTAGAAATTCAACCTTATCCATAATAATATTATCTTTTCATTAACTAATGAAACTTAATGATATTGGTATTATTTTTAGATTTTTTTTAAGTATAATTGATGTAGGGTTCTATGTTACTAGCTACAAAAATATCCTTAGTTTGTATCATAAAGAATTGATGCAATGGCTAAATTATGGGGTGGGCTTATATAATGATGAATTCAACTAATTTTATGTCAACATTATTATTTCCCAACTAAACGCACATTAGTAATGTCATCAATTTAGACATTGAACCCTATCCATAATAATATTAGATTTTGATTAACTAATAAAACTTAATGATATTGGTATTACTTAATGAAATCATTTCAAATTTAATAATAATATTTTTCCTTAATTAGTAACTTAACTACATAATATTATTATTTACCCCACCAAACCAATTGCCAATAATAATGATGTTATCACCAAATAATTAATTGAATGTTAATACAATTGTTCTTCAACCAAGCCTCTATATGTGTATATATATATTCTACAAAGTTACTTTTTCACCAACTATTGCTTACACACTTTATCCTTTATATACATATCCTTCTTTCAAACCATTAGGGTTAACACCCTCCTTCGGTCCCCATTATAATTTAAAATAAAATAATGATGCTAAATTGTAAGGTAAAAATGGGATATAATATTGTTTCCACTCAGTCACTTTAATTATTGCCTATAATATATCTAGCGATCAATTGTATTGTTCGTTGGATTCCCTAATGTGTATCTATATTATCTACATATGCATATAGCTACTGTGCCAACTCATGCCATTCACATTCTAATGTTTTTCCATAGACACTGCCTACACATGATCACTTGCCTTTCATGTCGCTCTCCACCTATCGGCTCATTTTTGTGTGTCACTACACGAAACTGCTAGTTTTTAGTAGTTGTTGTCTTCACTCTGATTCTTTTAGATTAATTATTTTACATTAATTTATTTCAAATTTTGTAGGAAAAGATTTTTTTTTTTGACATTTTTCTAAAATTGATTTTTTTGTGCTTTTTGTTTTTTTGTGTTTTTATATATTATTGATTCTTGATATTATATTTTTTGATTAGATATAATAAAAAAATAGTGATAACCAATCAAATATCAGTTAGCAAAAAATTAATTTATTTTCAAATGTTTGGGTCTATGAATATTGACGTAAGTTAATCAAATTTTTTTATATATGTATATTATGAGATTTTATTTTTTCTAATGTATGTATGTATGTATGGAGCACATGTGTGAATTTTTATTTTGGACCAAGCAGGGTGTGAATTTTTAGTAAAGGAAAATTGTTGTTATTTGGCTGGAGAGTGGTGCAAGATAATGGGATTTATTTTGGAAAATCATTCAAGTACATTTGAATGTTGATTAAACACTTGGAAATGAGAGTTTATTTCTTCTCAAGCAAGCTTCTCTTCCTAGGAATTGGGATTTGAGCACCCAAGCTTGTTGTTGGAGTAGTTTCGATATTTTAATTACATTTTCTTGCTTGTGGGGTTCATTCTATACTTGTTTCCTTTCACATGTTTTGGATCTCCTGTAGTGGCTAGTAAATTATTATGGGAATAATAGGTTGGAAAACCAAAGAGATAAAGACTCGGAGATAGTGTCTTTGAGAGTCTTCAAGCGCAATTTCACTCAAAAATTTCATTTGTGTTGAAGATTGTCCATTTTGATATGTTTTCACCAAATAGTTTGCAGAGATAGTTTATTTTGGAGTTCATAGTTTTGGAGTTTGTTGTATTGTTGTTGTAGAAGCATTTGGTATTGGATATTGTAGCATTAAAATGTATTTTTCTATCTCAAACTTTGTATGAAGTGTTGGAGATTTTGTGTGTAAGGTTGCAATTGATTTTGTTGAAGTTTTGGTATTTGAACTATGTTCCAAATGATATAATTTGAAGCATGATTATTGTTGTTGTTTGTTGTTATAAATAATAGCAATATATTACAAAAATCACTTTTTCCCCATAGCAAGATGTCCTCTTTCTAGTTGCATAAAATTTAATAGTAAATTTGGAAGTTTTGATGAAAGTTTCAATATACTCAATTTCTCTAGATTTTTGTATTTGAGCAAAAATAACTTGTGGCAGATTTTGAATTGATTTAAGAGGGATATTACACTCTCTTTACCTCTCCTTCCCTACCTCTCACTCTCTCCTCTCTCTCTACCTCTCCCTCCCTACCTCTCCCTCTCTACCTCTCCCTCCCTACCTCTCTCTCCTACCCCTCCATTTATCCCTCTCTCCCTCCTTCCCTCTCCCTCCCTCTATCCCTCCCACCATACCTCTCTCTCTCCCTCTCCCTCCCCCCCTCTCTCGCTCTCTCACACACACACACTACCTCTTTCTCTGTACCTCTTCATCCCTCTATGTCTCTCTCTCTTTGCTTATAATGGATAAGATCTAATGTAACACCACAATATTTAAGAATGATAGGTCCTATTAAGCCTCCACCTTTGTACATTTATATTCAACTAAGTGGATTGAAATGTTTGGTCATTGTGAATTTGATAGTAGCTTTAATAAAATTTCTTTTATAATCACCCCATTCACAAGTATCAACAATTAATTTCATTATCTCTAATCATTCAACAAACCAATGCCATAATTACTTTGAAACAACTTTATGCCTCACACAATATATTTTATTAACTAGATAATACACTATATTTTAAATAACTATATCACATTCAACTAGTATGGGAATGCAACAAGCTCTTAGGATGGTCATACAAGACACTACTAACATTTGAAAATAATACTTGATTAACATTAAAATTTACAATTTTGTAAAAGTTTCATTAGCTAATCACCCTTGTTGATGCTAGCACAAATTGACATTACTACTTTCAACATAAATATATCCACTTGCACATATAGGACTTTGAAATTCTAATTAAAGAGATGAATCATGTAGAGGGTTGAAAATTAACAACATTCTAAGAGAGAACACATTTTATTCACTACATTCTAATTAATGAGATGAGTTTCATGGGGCTTAGTTTACTAACACACTTTAACAGTCACTTGCATGAAGCCTTCTCAAATTATAATAGTACCCTTTGGTGATCACTCCATTATCATCTTTTATTATTTGGGTCAAATAACATATTAAAGATATTCTAGTATATGACCCCAATTCCTGTGGACAACACTAACATAAATTTTACATAATAGATTACATTAAACATGATATTCCAACAAGATGGGGATGAACCATCATAGCTTATTTTTTGTAGTTTACTTTCAAATATAAAAAATAAAAAATCCAATAGTATTTTATGGGGATGAACCATCATAGCATACATTTTGTAGTGTACTTTCAAACATAAAAATGCAAACCCAATATTATTAGATAGGGAACTTCTTATGCTACTCTAATTCTTAATTATGATGACAAAGCATTATTTTAGACTTCAAAAATTTTGTTGCTGCAAATGACTTGATTTTATTGCATACTAATAAATAAATTTTTAAATCATTAGAAGTTCATATTGCAACACACAATGCAAAGCAAGTAAGGTGTAGATCATACTCGAATCTTGATGCTAAGATTCTCTTGTATGTTGACTAGCAAGTTTTACAAAGTTCAAATTTATTGATAGTAATAAGCCTTATTAATAGTGCACTAGAACAAGTTCAAACTATTATATACAAGAATGAAAATAATCCACCAAATATTCCACTATTGTGGTTAAGTTCAAACATTACATAAAACTAGCTTGGGACTTCACCCAACAATCTATAATTTGAGATAGTACCATCAACTTCTCCTTAAAATGATATAGACCTTAACAATCCATAAATCTCAAAGATTAATGATAGATAGAACAAGAAGTGACATTGGAAACATAGATCACGGAGGCCTCACATTCACTATTGTATCAATTATCCATTTTCTTGTTGATCTTCACAGCAATATAAATGATATGACATATGTGACACTCAAAAGAATAAAAAAATAATCATTTTGTTCCAATTAAACTATTATCAAAATGCCCCTACTTTTAAGTATAAACAAAGAATTTTCATTATATTCTAATGAATTATACTCAACTACTTAAATTGTAAAGATTCTCAACTTCCCTATAACTATCAAACTACTTCACATTAAACAAATAAGAATTGCATTCATTTATAGATACTCATCACCCTAGTGAAATACACTTGGCCAAATGCCGCGTAGGGACATCGACCACCAACAAAGCTCCCAAATGGAAGTCTATAAATTTAAAATGTGTAGCACATCGACTAAATTTACAGTGTGTCCTTTGCACAAGAGGAAATTGTATGAACTCTAAAGAATATTTTAGACACACTAAATTTATAAGAGTAGCTCGGAATTTATAACGCTTCCATCATAATTTTACGCAAGATCTTGCCCAAAGGAGATCTGGGAATTCGAGGGACAAAATAAACCTTGTGAATTCTTTTATAAAAGACAACTCTTTTTGCCACGAACTCTCGTATTTCTTGTTCATTAATTTCGGTTCCTGTGGATCTCACAACGAATGCCACAGCCACCTCTCCTCTCACTTGATCTTTATCTCTGCATTACGCATTTCAACCCACTTCATTACAGAAAACAAAAAGTAAGGAATATAGTTGTAAGAAGAAAGACGTACCCAGTCACGGTTGTATCACCTATTCCCGGATGACTCAACAATAAGGCTTCTAGCTCAGCTGGCGCCACCTGGATGAATTGGGAAACATGGCTTAATGTGAGATCACAGGCGCAGGGCTAGCCTCTCTATTTCATCTTTAAAATTTGGTAAGAGAGTCAACCTGGAATCCCTTGTACTTAATAAGCTCTTTAAGTCGATCGACTATGAAAATTTCTCGGTCGGTGTCAATGAAGCCGATGTCGCCAGTGTGTAGCCACCCTTCCTTGTCAATAGTTTTGGCTGTGGCCTCTGGATTATTCAAATAACCTGAAGATTGGAGTAAAACGAATATTGATATTACTGGTGGTTTCCTCCAAAGATTAGCCAAACAAGAATAATAACCGGTTATATATACCTTTCATAACTTGGGGTCCACAAACGCAGATTTCGCCGGTGTGATTGTGAGGAAGAGAGAGGCCACTTGTTATATCAATTATTTTCATTTCAGCATTTCGAACAACAGTTCCACATGCTCCTGACTTTGTGTCATAGGGAAATTTAGCAAAAGCCAAATTCGTTGCCAACACTTGGGCTTCCATAATACCATAACCCTGCATAAATATTTCTGAGAGATGAACTGAACTAAACTATAAGAAGGATCATGAAATTGAAGATTTTCTAGAAAATTTCAATTTTATACTTAATAGAAAGAAAATTAGGGTTTTATTGATGAATTATATAATATTAAAAATCATCGCATATAATGTAATTATACAATTCTGCATAGAATTTAATGGTCACCCTTATCTATCATATAATTTTCTTATGATAGTTTGTTCATTTAACTACCTTTCAATTGATGTTTAAATATATATATATATATATATATATATATATATATATAGTGAAAATAAGTTGATCTCAACAAAACCTATATTTAAATGTTATAACAACAATTTATACATTCTCACAGTGGGTTCTCCTCCTTCGAAAGGTTCTTCTTCTGAGGAGGACCCTACTGAGTCTTCTCAGGAGTTTGTATCTTGCATGGCTCCTCTTCCAGCTATCCCTTATGGGGAACCACTATTAAACCTCAAACTGTTGCCGTTGGTCAAGCTGAGCCTGCCCGACCCTCGTTGATTTCCTCTATTGATCCTTCGATCACTCCTATCTCCTCTTTTGCACTGTCGACTCCCTTGTTGCATGGTGGCTCATTTCCCATGGTGGCTATTGTGGATCTGCTCCTCTCGCCTCGCTCGGTGGACTTTGATTCTAAGTCTTCCTAGTCTGTGGTGATGAGAAAGAAGGGACTCCCAAAATCTGTCACAATTTCACACCCTAGGGTTAAGGGAGTCAAATTAGTCCCCTCAAGTTTTGGAGTTGTCTAGTCCCTATTTGTGGTTCGACAACTATCTATCAGTTGTTTCCATGTGTGGCCTATCTTCTTTTCCTATTTCATTCCTGGTTTGAACTAGCTTGTTTTTTGCCCTGAGGGATTTCAATGTAAAGGGTACAACACCCTGTAAATGCTGCTTATTTAATCAAAAATAGTTTATACATTAAAAACTACATATCATTATAATATACAATAAACTACCTCAATAAAATTATAGAGATAATTTCCTTAAAGCCATATTGATCATCTTGCAACAAAACCATACTATTCTCATAAACACAACACACCATATAAATGACTCGACTCTTTTAGATGCAAAATTATGAATGCTTTAGATCGAGGTGCATAAATTGTTATAAATTTAGATGGAAAAATCAAGATGTTGTCGATAGTTGCAAAATCAAAGAAATGGGTGTAGTAGAGGAGTAAAGATGGGAGAATTATTTGGGGGATTTCCTCAAGGTGATTGTCAAGCAACAAACTATGCAACTAAAGAAAAACCAAAACTTAACATCTAATAATTAAGGTCATAATGAAAAAAAATCTTTGAAATGAAACCCAAATGTCAACTAATCTAATATGCATTGTAAACTTTTCTAGGGAATTATTTTTCAAGTGACTAATTAGATTGCTTCAATAGTGCTAGCTTCATGCAAGTAACAAATCAAGATATATACAAATACTTATTATCTCAAAGAATTTAGTGTGTGCAAGAAATTTTTAAATAACACTCAATATTAATATGTGTACATCACACAAGATTGAAGTGTGTGCACAAGGAGATTGGTTGCATAGAGTGAAAAAAATAAATTGGAAACATAGTTTAACTTTATAAATTAAAAATAGATAATTTAAATATAATCACATTACTCACAAGATCCAACATAGTCCTTGATTATTTTTCTATAATTGTAAATTTTTATTTGTAATAGATATAAATAATGACTAAAAAATAAGTAAAATTATAAAACAATAATTACTTTTAAATAAAATTTACTATTTACAAATAAAAACTAATTTTCTAGATTGATATTAGAAAATTATTCAAAATAGGCTTATATAAAAAAATATTTTAAAAAGGAAAAAATATCTATATCTATCTCTTAAAATATTTTAAGCTAAATACATACTTCTATGACAAATATTTTATAGTGACATCTATTACAAAGTAGAATATTATATTTCTTCTTAATAAATTTGGGCCTAAAAAAAGTCTCACACTGCAAACCACTATTGTGTCATTGGAAGACAAGTTTCAGCTAATGGTAAACTAGTTGTTGTTTAATAGTAAAACCTCCAAAACCTCGCTTATCACATAAAAGACAAATACATATTGATTTTCCGACTGTATAGGAACATTTTATTTATATTTGTTGTGTTTTTTTTTCAATTTGATGGAAACCTTTTTTTACCATTTGCATTGTTTTATGTTTTAAATCTTATGCAAATATTTCATAATTAGATGATACTTAATTTCTTTAATGAAAAAACCTAGATTTATGTAAGTTTAGTTTATTTTATTCCATCTATAGACACCTGAATTTGGACACTTACATTAGTCCAAATTTATACCTTTTTGTCTAAACATCCTCTTACTTACATTAATTTAATATTACTATTATTTAATTAATACCCTTAATTCTTCTAAATCCCTAAGGTATTTAGTTAACAATTAAATACCTTACTCTTTATTTCATGTTTCCTCAAAAGAATTAAATAAATAACATATTTATTTAATTCTTCACATGTCACATCCTCCATCACTTTTTCTTAATCTTAATCCACCTCCTAATCCCATCATTAGGGATGTGCATATGTCTAATCCTTCATTAGGATGTGTCACATCCTCCAACTTTTACAAGTTGGCTCCTAATCTTCATTAGCCACTAACCATCTTCTAATCACCGATTAACTAGTCTAATCAGTATCTTGGTCAACTCTCTCATCTCCAAGGAATATTAAATTCATTTTATTATCCCCATGTGAATTTAAAATTCACTTTTATTTCTCCAAGGAATCTCCTCTTCCCCATGTGATCATTAAAATTCACATCACTCGAATGGGTCAAAGTCCTACTTTTTGGAACCTCATGTTATCCATAGGATTCTCCCAATCATGTGAATTTAAAATTCACATTTATTATCCCAACAACTTCTCTCATTCCCATGGTCCTCTCACTTGTCACCATCACCCTCATCCCAAGGTACTTGTAAGTATCTCCACCTCACTTGTGCTCTCTCCACCTCATTTGTCCTTGTGATACTTCATCCTCCACATGGCAAAATGTGAGGGATTGTGAGTCCTCAACTCACCACAACCCTTCATCTTGCCCATGTTGGAAAAATCTCAACCGTTGAATTCTCTAGAGAATTCTCTCCTAAATATAAAGGATTTGTCATTCATTCTCTCATTACAACATGATGCACTCAACTTAAAACCACATTTTCATTCAACAAATTTCAAGCTCTCCAACTCTCAAGCACTCCCTTCCACCATTATTGCACATCTTCAAGCTCTCTTAGTAGCCATCTCTCACATCTATCAAAATACCCACTTCAATCATTTGCATCTCCATCAAACCCTCATCATTTTGCATATCATTTTAGATCATTTTCCATCAAGGAGCACACAAAATCGACAATCAAAGGGCCAACCAAAGATCAACGTGTTCACAAAGGTAAAAAAATTTGTTGCTTATCTTTTCTTTCGTTTGAGTTAATGTAGCCCTATCTTAAGGTGTTAAGTGTTGTTTGTTGTCTTTTTGCATTCTGTTTTGTGTCATTTAGATAGGATAACAACTCTTGATCACATTTTTGGAACGCCCAGTGGGACCCACAAATGGGTCCCTTGCTTTCACGTCCTCTATTTTTTGATATTTTGTAGGTTCAGGTTGCAGAGAAGTGACTTCGTAGATTATAGGGGCGACCCCGCCCCTTGTTGGGTGACCTTGCCCCATATAGGGGTGAGTGTGCCCCAAGTTGGGCGAACCTTCCCTCAATAGGGGTGACCCTTCCTTGTAGAGTCACCCATCTGAGCATTTGAGAGAGTTTACCTTCAGTTTTCATAGAGAGGCGAACCTGCCCAAACATAGGTGCCTACAAGGTAAAACAGTGATCTAAACTTCATTTTTAGCATTCGTTTCTTATTTTTTTGAGATACTAACCCCCTAACGTTGTCTGTTGGTGAGTGTTTCTATGTTTTTATTAACACTGGTAGCACAACTATTTCATACTTGTTGAAGAACGAAGATCAAAATACTAACACTTTTCTTGCAGAATGATTGTTTCAACATTGTTAAAGTTTAGTTTATTGTCATTTTTTCTTATTAATCTTGGAACATAGATCTAATTAGGGGGATTCAACATATTGTTTGTTGTGTTTGCAAGTCTTTTGTTTTAGCCAAAGGGGCACTATCTTGTTCACACTTTCCCCTTGCATTTTGTGTGAGCCTAGGGAGTAGCCGAAAATTATTAATACCCTTTTTTAGCAGGACCTGCTTGGGGATTTCATCACCCCAAGGGAGGATCCCAACCACATGTACAGGAAGGGTATACAAAGGGGGGGTGATTCCACAAAGTTGGTTTACAATTTCTTTGAGGATCTATTTTTTGTTGAAATCACATATTTTTAGAAAATATAATCATTCAAGCCTTAAAATGTTCCATTTAAAGCATTCCAATTGAAGAGGGTTTGATCAAACTACCTTAAATCAAACCCCCTTGGATAGAACCCCGCTAGTTTTAAACCATACCTATAACGGAGTCTCCTTTACACCTATCAAAATGCAGATAAAAAACCACTTTTGATTTACCTTTTGGGGGATCAAATGAATTCATTTAAAATTTATTTTTTGTAATTACGTATTCCCTATTATAAGCTTCCCAAAAATTATAATTTTAAATAAATTTAATTTAATTATTATATTTATTTTTATTTCTCATGAATGTAGGTTTTTCACCGAAAATCAAGCTCTTTGTTCTGCACATGTGGAAAAATAGAAAATTATCAAAAAAAGTCTAAAAAATATGAGTGCACCAGATATTGAAGTCCTTGATTCAACAAAGAAAAAAAATTGATACATACAAAAAAAATTATGCATTATATAGTCGCACTATGTCTGAATTATAATTGGTTTGACTTTGAAACTTGATTAAAGAATTTTTGTTTTAATAAAAAAATATCTAACCAAGTGGAAGCACTAGATATCAAAGTTATGAATCTAAATTTGAAAGAACTAGAATTTTATCCTTCATGGAAAAAAAGTTATGTGTTATACAGTGAGTGTCACTTTTTAAAAATGTTGTTTTCTAAAAAAAATTAGTTTTTGAGGGAGATGGACAAAGAAGTGCAATCTGATTCCAAAAAAATTGAAAAAAATATATTTAGAATCTATAGACAAAATTTCACAAAACTCTAGTTTGCATCATCTTCAAATTCCTCACGGTTTAGCCACTATAGGTGCCCAAAAGTGAAGATTTAGTTAAAAATATATATTTCAATGTCCAGTTTGGCCAAAAATTGTAAACAAGTATTGTGGGATCACCCGACCTAGGAGAGAAAAAATTGTACCTCAATCCAGTCACATTGTGTCTAGGAGAGCATCGAAGCTAGGGTGATATACCTAGATAGACATTGAGAGTTGGCATGAGCCTTCAGTATCTTGCTGGGGTTCTTGACTCACGCTTGCAGATGGGTTGGTGTTCACAGTTGCGCCTCATGTATCGTGCATATATCAAGGAATCTCTGGTTTCCTTGTTCATCCTAGTTAGAGGATTGTGTTGGCCATACCTGTATCACTAATCTTAGGATTGTGCTACTTGAACTATCTTTTTTGTGCAAAACCAATTCATATCTTATCAATCAAGTTATCCTTTTCTTATTGCTTATTGTTTGGTCCTTTTCCATAGTCATTTTCATCCAAGTCAAGTCCAAGTTTTTCAATAGGGGCGAACCTGCCTTCAACAGAGGTGAGATTTCCCTCTGTCTCAGTCATTCCCTAGCTTGTTTCTGTCAAAATCACCCATGTCTTTCTTTGAATAGGTGACCCTACCCATAGAGGGGTGGGCCTACCCTATAGAGGGGCGAACCTACCTCGTAGAAGGACAAACCTGTGCTTAACAAGGGTGACTTTTCCCTCTGTTAGTCAAATAGTCATCAAAATAGCCTCATTCATCTAGTCTGAGCCTCCATCTCCTTGTTCTGAGGGTCATTCATCCATCCCAAGCAATCATTTACTCGTTCTTAGTAGTCGTTCATCCATTCTGATCATCCATTCACTCATTTTGAGTAATCATTCATCCATTTTGAGCTTTCATCTCCTCATTCTGAGAGTTAGTCTCCCATTTCAAGCAATCGTTTACTTGTTTTGAGCATTCATTCATCCATTCTGACCAATCGTTCATCCATTATGAGCTTTTGTCTCCTTGTTCTAAGAGTTAGTCTCCCATTCTGAACATTCATTTCCTCATTCCAAGCACTTAGTCATCCATTCTGAGCTTTCATCTCCTCATTCCAAGAGTCAGTCTCCCCTTCCGTGCAATTGTTTACTTGTGTTGAGCATCCATTCATCCATTTCGACCATTGGTCTCCTCATTTCGAGTATTCGTTCATCCATTCAAAGCATTTGTTTCCTCGATTTGATCATTCATTTCCTCATTTCTATCATTCATTTCTGTGATCCAATCATTTGTCTCCCCATTCTGAGAGTCCATCTACCCATTCCAAGGATTTGAAGGCCAATAGGTGAACCTTCCCATTAATAAGTGAACTTTCCCTTCCATAGATGAATCTTCCCACCAATAGGCGAACCTGCCCTTCAATAGGTGAACCTACCCATCAATGGATGAGCCTAACCTTCAATGGGTGAACCTGACCTTCAATGGGCGAACCTGACCTTCAATGTGTTAACTTGACCTTCCATAGGTGAACCTACCCTTCAATTAGGTGACTTTTCCCATCAGTTCATCTGGTGATCATCCGACACATCTTAGAATGACTCTACATTGCATATCCGTCATCGTTTTCTCGATTTGAATCCCCTAGACCTTGCTTAAGAAGTTATTATCCAAATTGACCTAGGTGTCTGAATCTGATTGTCATCATCAACATCTGCTTAGGATTTTCTTCCATCCCGATTCAATCAATCATCACCATCAGCCCAATCAATTAGCTTTCAATCTCAAGGTGGATTCAGTGCTACAATCATCTATTTATCCTTTAATCTAATCAATCAGTACCTGAGGTCACCCAGGGTAATCTCTGAACTTGGTTTAGAATCCCTTTCATCATTCAATCTTACCAATCATTTCATCAATCAACCTTATCAAATCCAAACCAACCACATCCCCATCCAATCACCATTCAATCTACTTCCATCTTGAAGCAGATTTAGTGTCGTGATCATCCTTTGGTAATCAAATCTGATTGTCAGAATCAATCCCATCGCATCATCCAATCATCCTAATTTGAGCTTTAATCCAATCCCAATCTGAGCTTGACCTAAATCCTAATTTGAGCTCTAGTTTGTTTCCATCTAAAATCTTTGATCCATCCTATTTATCCTTTCATCATCATGAATCCTTATCCTCCATCAATAGTAGTCAAGTGAAACCCTAATTACATCGATGATGATAATGAGAGTCTTGTTGATCAAGAAGTATACAACATAGATCCCCTTAATGCTATCATTTCTAGTAAGATCTCCCCAACCACTTTCCACAATCCAATCACCACTTCAAGCTATCCTGTTATGTCTTCATCCAAGCCTAATCAGGCTCCTTATGCTACCTTTGACAAGGGATATCTAGTATCTTCCCCATCCACATATTCATCATATCCTTCATCTACATCATCCTCTTATCGAACACCTAGATCCTCTTATCCAAATCTTCCATCCCAATACTCCTATTACAATGCCCCATCCATGTCCCCCTATCCCAATCCTCCTTACCAATCTTCCCATCTTAATCTTACATCCACACCTTCTTACCTTGATCCTACACCCCCATCAACCTATCCTAATCCAACATCCACATCTTCTTATCCTAATCTTTCATCCACATCTCCCTATCTCAATCTTCCATCTCAATCTTCCCATCCTAACCCACCATCCCAATACCCTTACTACAATCCACCAGCTATATCCTCTTATCTTATTCCACCATCCATGTCCCACTATCCTAATTCACCATTCCAATATCCCTACCTTAACCCTCCATCTAATCCTAATCCTCCATCTACTCCTAGTCCTACATCCAATCCCATTCCCTCATCTAATCCTAGTCCACCAATCCCTAATCCTTCATCTATTTGCATCACCCCATCTAATCCTAGAGTATGCACCATTCTCACCCTAGAAGTTCTTCAAGGACTCATGACAAAGAAGACATCCCCAACTCCACTCCTTGAAGTTGTGGAACCATGAAGTCCCAATCCATCATCCACGGTCACTAGTGATGAGATCCTTCTCCGTACCACACCTATCATTGATGGTACCACCCCTAGCACCACTCAAACTATTGACACCATTGAAACCATCACCGAATCCATTAAACCCCCATCTCCTACTCCAAAATCCACCAAACCCATCGACGAAAATCAAATCCAATCCACTCCTCCCACTCCTCATAGCACCGAAGTCCATTCTCATGAACTTCATGAATCCTCCATCCTTCCATCTCCCCCACTTGAGGAGTCCATTTGACACTCTGATATCATGCCTCCCACACATGAGGAGTCATGCCAAGAGCTTGATCTAGAGCATGCCAACATATCCTCTTCTCCCGATTGAGATCTTGCCATCCTATCTAGTACACCTCAAGATCACAATCCCCCATCCATTCAATCCCATGATTCCCTTGACACTCAACATCCAATCACTCCATTGTAGGAGCCCTTATTACTCACTATCACAAATCCAGATCCTATCATGTCTCCTAATCCCTCTCTTGATGCCACCAATCAAGATGCTATTATCCCATCATATCCATCTCATGATCATCCATCATTTACTAAACCTACTATCCCCACATCACTTCTATATCCCCTTGGTACTCTCACACTCCTCAATGGTGGTCTCCTTGTAGAAGAAAAACAAAGCATATATACCACCCATCATCCTCCACCTAATAATGGAATCGCAACATTCTTCAAGAATAACAAAAATCCTATCATGGATCAAATGCTCAAGAATATGAGTTATCAACGAAAAGGCTTAGGCCTTCATGAGCAAGGTATTTTAGAGCCCATCCAAGTCAAAGAACAATCCTATACACAAGGTCTTGGACATATCTCTCAAGACTCACTGCAATCCAAAACTATTGGTACAACCTCTATACGTCCTCAACGAGCCTCTTCCAAAATAAATATAGGCTCTTCCCATCACTCCACCAAATAATTTGCTACCATCCCCCCTCCTCAATCATATCAGATCCAAACAACCATCCATATTCCTCCTTCATTTGTTCCATCGATTTTAGGTCCTTACAACCTTCCATCCACCATCTCCCATCCTTCATCTACTCCATCCATTTTGGGTCCTTATGTCCCTCCATCCACCAAGTCTATTTTGGGCCCTTATATCTGAAAATCACCTCCTCCATCTCATCCTATTCACCATTTTATCCACCAATCACCTATCCATGTCACCCATCATAAACATCCCACTTTCATGTCCCTTAATTAGGATCAACAAAGGTGCATACCTCCACATCCTTCATCCACATATAATCCCAAAAATCCTACGTCCATCACTCCATCTGCATCCTCTCCACATCATCCATCCCCTCACACGCATCCCATTGCTACTAAAAGAATTTTGGATGCTAAAATAAACATGCATAAATCAAAACATCCACATGAATCTAAAGCTCCTCATGTCCCCTTAAAAATGCATGTTAAAGAAAAGAAAAATCAAATCCAAGATCCAAATCAAATCCATAGGCCACAAAATCCCACCAAAGAAATGATCAAAACCATGTGGTTCCCAAAGAGAAAAGATGCAATACCTTCAAATGAAAAATTTGTAACAACATCCAAGGTTGCTAATCCAAAAGCTACTCATACACCCCTTCCATGTCCTAAATCTATTTTGGGTCCTTATGTCCCAAAATTTGCTATCCCATCTCCTCCACTATCCCCACATTCTCCATCCATTGATACTCCTATCATTTCACATCCACCACCATATGTGCCAATGTTGGTCCTGAACTCATCACCCCATCACACACTTACCCCATCATTCCATCCATACACTTTCCAACATCCCATAGATTATCCTGCATATCCCCCCCATCAAATCCCTCTAATTCATCCTTTTGCATAACCTATTTATCCTAATAAGGTTCTACCAACATCAAATAGTCACTTCACACATGGGCTCTTAATACCTCATATGGAACTTGATGCTTTAGTCCTTCATCCATATCCTCATTGCATATCTTATATATCTCCTTATCTACATCCCCATCCTTATCTATCTCCTTTTTCATTTTATCCTAAATCTGCAAAATCCAAAAAAAAAAGTCAAACAAGTCAAAAAAATCAAAAAGTCAAAAAAATTTTAAAAAGTCAAAAAATCTAAAAAGCTAAAAAGCGAAAAAATAGTAAAGATAAATAATTCATCCAATGGTGAAAACTTGGAAAACAAGTGCCTTGGATAAGTACCATGATGAAAACCTGGAAAACAAGCGTCATGTGTAGATCCCCCATCCATCTTCCTTCCGTACTTGGGGGAAATCGCATCCCCTTCACCCATCTCTTTCATTCCACTTATCTTACACATCTTTCCTATCATATCTCATTTATCCCAATCTATCCATCCTTCTTGTGATCTTGATATAGATAGTGGAAAACATATATACATGCTTTGGACACCTCTTGGCATACATTCCCCTCACTTATACACTATCCTAATCCTACCTTCATCCATCAAACTCCCTCATCCACCGATCCTATCCTCCTCCAATTATCTTCCCATCCACTCATCCTTTTTCCCTCTTGCCTTCTCACACATGACATACCTAGAGTGGGGCATCTTCTTCTTTGTGACATAGTTCTTGGAGACATCATTCATTGATCCTAGCATCCTTTCCATCTCCCATCCATACCTTCATACCTATCCATCCCTACCCAATCCAAAGAATCCCTTCCATCTCCCCATCCTTATCTCCTTACCCCTCCAACAATTCCTTTTCATCTCCCCATCCTTATCTCCATATCCATTCATCCCTATCCTCATCCCATCTCATAATCCCTTGTCAAAAGTTGGTATCTAGCTATAGGCTTCTCCCCATGCAATCCAATTCCATCTATCTCATCATCATTACTCCCACATCTTTCTCACATCTTTCAAATCTCCTATCACTTCCCATCACTCATCTTTCCATCATCTCATCCTCCCAATTCATCTTTTTTGATTTTGATAACTATCCCATCCCTGAGCTTCATGCAATCACCATCATCCTATCTTATCTAGTAGTTCTATCTTGTCTCATCATATCAGTTTCATCTTTTTATCCACTTATCCCAGTCATCTCATCATCCTTTATCCATCATTTTTCTTTGGTCTCCTGTTGAACTACATTTCCCCTATGCTTTCACATAGGCAAGGTCGATCATTTGATCCACCCCCAGAGATTTTTTTCCATCCGGTATTTGTCATCCATCATCAGTCTCCATTGTTCTCCTCCCACTTTTATCCATGGTTAGCCGTCAGCCTTTAATCAAACTATGAGGGATATGCACTTTCACGTAGGTAAGGCTAATATTTGATTGGCCCCCAAGCCCCTAGGTCTTTAGCATGTGCTAGTTTTGTGTCTTGTCTCTTGTCTCTCTTGTGTTGTGTCATCGAGTTATTCCCTTATCTAGCTAGTTCTTTATAAATGAGATCCAATCAGTTCTTAATATCCTATGTCATTTTGATCTTTTATTTTAGTATCCATCTTTGTTCTCAATAGTATGCATCCTTCCTAACATACCTCATCAATCCCATCCATCCCCTTGATCCTATGGTGAAGGACATTTAAAATTTATTATGATCTTTTGATTCTTTTGGTTTTTGTTCATCATTTGAGCTCCCTATCATCACTTGTCATGGTCACCTTAATCTATCATATCATGGTGTTCTTTGACTGGTAAACATAGGGGTGTATCTTGATCTTTTCTTTGTTGTTGTCTTCTCAGTTGTCTTGTGTAGTACCCACCAAGACTCATGCGGTCTTTTTTTACACTGGGGCATTCTTTTGTGCTTGTGGTTATTCCAATGCCTAGCCCAACCACAGTCTTCGTGACTTTGGGGTGTTGGAATAGCCTTCTTGTATGTTGATTTTTTTATGCATTAGACACTAATCCACCTCGGTTCCACATACCCTAGCACTTGGTGTCTTATGCTATAGCAAAAATCAGTGCTCCGAAGATGGAAAATTGCATTCAGATTGCATTTCATTGCATTTCCTAGATCCTCCATCTCTTCGCATCCATCTTTTCCTCAATCCTTATCATTTCATCCTCTTTTCAATCTTCTTAGAATAATATCAATTGGTTATTCTAAGTTCCCTCATCATATAATCCTCTTTTCAATCTTCTTAGAATAATATAGTTTTATTATTCTAAGAATCTTTTCCTTCATCATTTTAATTCATTTCAACAATCTCACATCTCCATCCAATCCTAATCCATTCAATCTAGCACAAATCATCTAATCACATCCTCAGTCTTGTTCCCAACCTTGCTACAAGCCTTGATCCAACCATCATCATCATCATCATCATTGAGATGTATCCTTCCTTATCCTTTGGTGTTCTTTTGCGATGTATCCTTCCCTATCCTTGTGTTGTTCAGGGATATCACATTCCCTCATCAACAACACTCCATCCATCATCAACCCATTTTGGCTTGTAGCTTGACTGGGGCAACATCACCTTTTTCCTTAAATCCATTTGTGCTTCCCAATCTCCTATCGCTTCCCATCCTCTCTTCTCCATCACTTTTCATCATCTTACCCATCTCCCCTTTCATCGTCACATCCATTTTGAGAGCACACCCGTGTTCTCTTGAACCCACATGTCCTCTTGAGGGGGCATCCTCTATCCCTAATATTCATCTTCAGCTCCATCATCTTTCTTCCTATTCACTCCTTTGAATGACTAGGGTATCTTTTCCAACCTAACCATCTTCTTCTTGGTCCTATCTTTTAATCTTCTTTGAAATGATGCTACTTTGTAACTACATCTCAAAGAGGGGAAAAATGTGGACAACTAAATTTGGACATTTACATTGGTCCAAATTTATACCTTTTCATCTAAACATCCTCTTACTTGCATTAATTAAGTAATATTATTATTATTTAATTAATACCCTTAATTCTTCTAAATCCCTAAGTTATTTAGTTAATAATTAAGTACCTTCCACTTTATTTCCCATTTCCTCAAAATAATTAAATAAATAACACATTTATTTAATTCCTCACATGTCACATCCTCCATCACTTTTTCTTAATCCTAATCCACCTCCTAATCCCATCATTAGGGATGTGCACATGTCTAATCCTTGATTATGATGTGTCACATCCTCCAAATTTTGCGAATTGTCTCCTAATCTTCATTAGCCACTAACCATCTTCTAATCATTGATTAACTAGTCTAATCAGTATCTTGGTCAACTCTCGAGCATCTCCCAAGAAATATTAAAATCCTTTTATTATCCCCATGGGAATTTAAAATTCACTTTTATTCCTCCAAGGAATCTCCTCTTCCCCATGTGATCATTGAAAAGTCACATCACTCACATGGGTCAAAGTCCTACTTTTTAGAACCTTGTCTTATCCATAGGATTCTCCCAATCATATGAATTTAAAATTCACATTTATTATCCCAACAACTTCTCTCACTTGTCACCATCACCCTCATCCCAAGGTACTTGCAAGTACCTCCACCTCACTTGTACTCTCTCCACCTCATTTTTCCTCGTGACACTTCATCCTCCACATGGCAAGATGTGAGGGCTTGTGAGTCCTCAACTCACCACAACCCTTCATCTTGCCAATGTTGGAAAAATTGCAACCGTTGAATTCTCTAGAGAATTCTCCCCTAAATATAGAGGATTTCTCTTTCATTCTCTCATTACAACATGATGCACTCAACTTACAATCACATTTTCATTCAACAATTTTCAAGCTCTCCAACTCTCAAGCACTCCCATCCACCATTATTTCACATCTTCAAGCTCTCTTTGTAGCCATCTCTTACATCTATCAAAATACCCACTTGAATCATTTGTATCTCCATAAAACCCTCATCATTTTGCATAGCATTTTAGATCGTTTGCCATCAAGGAGCACACATTATCAAAAATCCAAGAGCCATCCAAAATATCAACTTGAACAAATGTAATATCATTGTTTTATCTTTCTTTTCTCTTTCTTTTGTTTAAGTTCAACTAGGCTAATATTGAGGTGTTGAAGTGTTGTTTTCCTTCTTTTGCATTCTATTTTGCATCATTTACGATAGGTAAAAAGCACTGATCACACCATCATTTAACAATTATTATTAATTGTTTAATCCAACTACATGCAACTAAAATTTGTAGGAATTCATGCACAAACACATACTCTCTAACATATTAACATACATATAGTTTTCTATCATTGAACCTCTTTTGGGTGCAAGTGCTAGTTTTAAAATTTATATTAATATATATGTTAGAAAGTGTTTGTTTTTGCATGGATGCGCTGCAAATTCTAGTTGCATGTGGTTGGATTAAACAATTGAGAATCAATGCTAAATAATGGAATGAAATAAACTTAAAAAAATATAGATTTTTTTCTTAAAGAAATTAAGTATTGTTTGATTATGAAATATTTGCATATAGATTTAAAATATAAAGCAATGCAAATGAAAAAATAAAGTTGTCATCAAATTGAAAAAAAAACACTACAAATAGAAATAGAATGTTCCCATCGTTATCAAATCAATATTCGTATGGCTTTTATTTGATAAATGAGATTTTGGAAGCTTTTACCTAATATTTCAGAGGTTTTTATCATTAAATGACAACTAATCTACCTTTAGACGCCCCGAAACTTATTTTATGATGACTCACGAGTGATTTGTAGCATTATATATAACCTATCGACTAATTAAAAAACTTTTAACAACAAACCATCAAATTATGAGGCCTACTAGTGTAAAGTACAAAGCTGAAAGAGCAGACTATTGAATTGTGAGGTAGATGATTTTTGCAATGGGACAATATAAGTGAGTTAAAGAAATCACAGTCTAACTTGACCAAACATGGCATTGGGGAAAAGACCTTTCAACTTTCCTTGGGTTGCACCTTCAGCAATGGGAGAGTTTCCCGAGATGATATTTCTAAGGGAGGATGCATCATATCTACAAACGATAGAAGACGCTTTCAATATTTCTGAGATAATGGGAGGCACAAGTAGAGCGACAGTGATCTTGAACCTCTCTATTTTATCCATTAGATCACCAATACCATTGAACTTGTGCATAATAAGAATAGCAGCACCAACTCTGAGCGAGTAAATAAATATACTATTAAGGGCATAAATATGAAAGACAGGAAGTCGACAGAGAAGGATGTCATCACAATGCAAATAATAATTAGGGTTTTCCCATCCATCTATTGAGTGACGCTGCTAATGAGGTTCTAGGGTATGTGTAGGATCATGATGGGCCAAAAAGTGGCGATATGATGGGTATGTGTAGGGTATGTGGCTGACGACTTTTTTTTACCCAAAATTGATGAAACAAAAACAATTTTTAAAGGATATTCTTAGCTTTCCACCAATATAAATTATGCTTTACTTTGATTTTAGTAAATAATTATTATTCATTTTCTATTTGAATTATGACTAAATTCCTGATTGATAGGTTGATTGAAAAAATCTATAGCTTTCAAACAGTATCACATTTTTTGAATCTAAAACATGTGGCACATTCTATGCTTCACATACTATAGGATTACAAAAAATAAAATTGAATTTCATGAAATTTTGACCAAGTTAAAAGGTGGTTAGACATACAAGTTTTTATATTTTTTAAAAGTTGCAATAAAAAGTCATAATTAATTATTTACTTGGAAAAAAATTACAAAAAAATATGCATCACATTGGGACATGATTCCTCTACTTATATCTAAAATATTATCATTTTATTGTGGTTAGGGTGGTCAAACAAACGCCTACTTCTTATTTTTTCCCTGAAATTTAAGTACTACTACATTGAAATTTCAAATTTTCACCAAATAGATTTAAAAAAAAAAAAAAACCTAGTAGTTTAAAAACTACATTCAATTTGTTACAAATTCTATTCATGTATATTTTTGAAATAATATAGATAACTTATTCAAAATTTTATGTCAAGTTGCCTAACTTTTATTTTTCTAAATTTTTTGCCACTTAAGGGCCTATTTTTTCCACAATGATCCTACACATACCCTCTTATGAGTTATCATGACTCCCTTGGTTCCTGAAGAGTAGATCAGTGCCACCACATCATCTTCACCACTTTTCAAATGCTTCGTTGTCTCATCACCTTCTCTTAGAATAGAAATATACAGACATCCTGGCAGTGGACTATCGATGGTGATAACCACTAATTTTTCATTTGTCAACTTTTCTACACAGGAAGCCTTGGTGATGATTACATGGGCACCTTAAGATCTAAGCTGGTGGGAGATCTCCGATGAGGTGTAGAAAGGATTGGCAGTGCAGGCGATGGCGTCTCTCATGGAGACTCCCAAGCAGATGAATGCAAACTCAAGGCAGTTGGGTAGCAAAAGCATCACAACTTTTCCTCTCTACACTCTCACATTTCCCAAACTAGTGGCTACTTTTTGTGAAATGGTGTGAAGCTCTTTGTGGGTGTATGGCCTATTTGTACAAGTATTCTCCACTTTTATCCATCTTCTCATGAATAAATGTAACAAATGAGATGCAGTTTAAGCCCTCTTCAAAGATTTCTCAACCAAGGAACTAGATCTAATTGGGGGACGACTTGCCATTTGGATTCGATGGCTGACATGAGAATGACAAATCTAACTTAAATTAGGTAACAAATAGTTACTCTAGTTTTTTCCAAACTGGGGTGAAGTTCCAAATAGGTACACTATCCCCAATAATAATTTTAAAAGGGGATTTGCATTACTTTAGGTACTATAGCCTCAATAAATTTTGAATTGACCAAAAATATTATACTTTATTATTTTCGTCATCCTTGCAGAAAGTTGCTGAAATATTGAAATACGATAAATGGAATTATTAAATCGTTATCAATGCTTTATGTATGAATAAGGTTGTGGCCCCATGGAGGGGATTCTTATAATATTTCAGATATTTTTTACTAGTATTTTAAAGTGGGTTGTATTTTGAATTTTGTAGTCGTGTTGGATAACTTTACGAGTATGTAACAGTTGTATGAAATATTTTAGGACTTTTGTTTTATAGAAATGTGAATTGATTTCTTGACGTAGTCACAGATAGAGGACCCAACAAGGATTTTCCAATCATGTAGTCTTGATTACAACACAACGGAAATAACACAACAAATTCTCAACACATAGGTACATGTGCAGGATCATCATGGAAAAAATAGGCCCTTAAGTGGTGAAAAATTTAGAAAAATCAGAGTTAGGCAACTTGACAGAAAAATATGAATAATTTATCTCTATTATTTCAAAAATATGTAAGAATAGAATCTGTAGCAAATTGAATGTAGTTTCTAAACTACTAGGTTTATTTTAAAAAAATCTATTTGGTGAAAATATGAAATTTCAATGCAGTAGTACTTAAATTTTAGGGAAAAAATAAGTAGGTGTCTATTTGACCACCCTAACCACAATAAAATGATAGTATTTTTTTATAATATGTTAGATATAAGTAGAGGACTTATGTCCAAATGTGATGCATATTTTTTTGTAATTTTTTTCCTAGTAAACAATTAATTATGAATTTTTTATTACAACTTTTAAAAAATATGAAAATTTGTATGTCTGATCACCTGAACTTGGTCAAAACTTCATGAAATTCAATTTTTTTTAAAATTCTATATTATACGAAGCATAGAATGTGATGCATGTTTTGGATTCAAAAAATGTGATACCGTTTGAAAGTTATAGATGTTTTTCAATCAACCTATCAATCAGGACTTTAGTCATAATTCAAATAGAAAATTAATAATAATTATTTATTAAATTCAAAGTAAAGCATAATTTATATTGGTGGAAATTTGAGAATCTCCTTTAAAAACCCTTTTCATTTCATCAATTTTGGGTTACAAAAAATTCACCAACCACATACCCTACACATACCCACCATATCGCCACTTTTTGGCCCATCATGATCCTACACATACCCACATATGCATTATCATTGATTCAACAACTTGCAGTCTTACATGCATCATATGCCACAAGTCTGGAATGAATAGGGATCATAAGCATGTCATAAGGCATTACAAGATATTACAATTGGCATATTGCATTATTACAATCTGTAACCTAAAAGGTTGGATCTAACTATTAGGTGGATCCTAAACTACTAGCTATCTAACTACTTTCCAATGGATTAAAAATGATCTTAAACATGAATCCATAGCTCCAATTATGATATGTGTTAGCCTCAAGGGCTTACAAACCCCAATGCAATATCAAACATGCAAGTCAGCCAATAATATCAAAAGACAACCCATCGGGAGATGGAAATGTATAGAAGATCTCCAAAAAGGTCCCCCTAGACCTAAAATGCCTTGAAAGATGTTTCATTAAGCTTTGCATGTTCCAAAAATGGTCCATAAATCCAACCTGAATCAAATAGGCCCTGAATGCTCTAATAGAGAGTTGGAAATGAACTTCTGAGAGCAATGACTTTTAGTAAATGAATGGGAATCTATATGTTGAATATGGTCTCATATCAAAGCTATATCTTGCTCTGTGAGCTGAGAAATGATAATGCAGTAAAATGAGGAAGAAACTGTTGAGACGACTATATACTAAACTATAAAGAAAGAAATGTTTTTGGTTGAGACAAGATTTCGTTACAACCAAGGATGCTCCTACATTAGACACCCATGAGAAGAAAACATGTGTCCCATCACTCTAGGATGTGGAGAGGTTGCCACCTTTTGTATGTATGGGCTAAAATTTGGATTCATTCATTAATTGTGGATGATTATTCATTCTAGATGAAATTCTATTGTGGCATTTTCCTTAAGTGAAAATTTGCTTCTAAGAATTGTAATAGATAAGGTATCCAACCCGAGGATGAAGGAAACCTTCTATTTTTAGTGCATATGCATTGTAAGTGTTTGAAGACAAGACATGTATGAATGCATCTTAAGACACTCCTATTGTAACACTTTATTTGTATGTGATAGAAGTTTGCTAGTGTTTTACTAAATTGAAATTTTATTTGATGCTTGATTTAGTAGCCTTTCAAGGCCCTTGAATAATGACCTGCATCATAATATCTTTATAATAAAGATAAAATAACTTCACGATCTACTGGGAACACAAGGGAAAACAATTGAGAGGGGGGATTAATCAGTTGTCTCAGAAATTAAACTTATTAAACTTATTCTTAGATCTGATAAATAAACATGAAAGCATTAACCATCACCACATTAGAAACACACATAACACCAATATTTTTAACATGGAAACCCTATTAGGGGAAAAACCATGGTGGAGGTTAGTCCACAAGATTATACTCTGTTAAAAGTATTAAAGAATTGTAAATGGGGAATGCAAATGTATTTAGGCACACTGCCTATAGCTCACTACTCAGTTACAAAAGAATTATTTCCCAAAGGAATCTGACACATTATCTTACATAAATAATTGGATTACATCCACAAGATTTTGAACTGAGAAAAAAAATCTATTAATTCCTTATTACAGTTCCGGTTAAGCACATAAACTCTGCTCACTCTTCTTCACACTTTACTTCTGCCTTTGAAAGATTATATCATTATTCATACATATGACTCACACACTTTGCATACACACCTCCAAATGGTATAAAAAATCTCTCATATATATCCACAACTAGAGATAACATCATCTACATGTCAGCTTCAACAGAATATAAATGAGTACAAACTGTGAGCCCAAATTTGTAAACAATTTTCAAAGCGCACCAACCAATATCAGCCACAACATAGTGAAGACCCAAAACAAAATCCCCGAACATGAACCACCTTAAAAAATTATGCCTCGAAGATCCACAACACACTACAATCACCCTGTAGGCTATTATCATGAAAAACATGAACTCACAAAAGAAAACCACCAATCACAAGCACAATGATCAATGCAAATGTACAACACAGATAGAGCACGATCTAGAAATATCCATGAGCATCATGAATCACTACAGAAGCATCTGCAACAACTCAAATTACTAGAATCACATTATCTTCTTTTAGGAACCCCAACTGAAGCAACAAAACAACTCTCAGAACATAGATACTCATAACTCGATCAAATCTTCATGTGGATCTCTAAAACTTTACTTGGATAAACTATATATACTCAGCAACAAACCCTTTAATCCACAACCTCTTATCATCAATATATTGAGCTAGCCAATAGAAAAACTTTACTGCATCACTGACAACATACAACTTATTGTATTACAATTTTCTCAATATCCTCGACATATACAACCTTAAAGAAATTAATGCCAATAGTGTTGACATCAATGAAAACCACATATCAGCAACATCCAACAATCTCCCCCTTTGGTATTGATGGCAACACGTAATGTGAAAAAAACCATCAACACAACTTTCTCTTAGGACTTTCTCCCCCTTAGACTTTGACTCTTTTCTCCTTAACTTTTTCACAGTTTTTCACATGACTCTTCTCCCCCTTTGACATCAATGACAAATATTCACATTATCTTTCTCCACACAAGCTTTGAACCACATTTTTGAACATTTTACTACTCCCCCTGAGTAGCAGCCACCACAACATCAATCTGGATCAAGATATGACTATGAAATGCATGAACTGATGCAAGTCAATGCATCTTAATTCTGATTAGGAGGGGTAATCACCCCTAGCTTTCCTTTGAGATACTCAAAAGTATCCTTAGGAAAAGGCTTGGTAAAGATATCTGCAATCTGATCCTTAGTGGGCACATACTCCAATCTGACTTCTTTTTCACTCACCTTCTCTCTCAAAAAGTGAAACTTGATAGATATATGATTGGTTTTTGAATGCAACATTAGATTCTTAGAAATGTTAATTGCACTTGAATTATCATAGATTATAGCAATAGGTTCATCATACACAACTCTAATATCTTTCAACATCTGCTTCATCCACAATAGTTGAGTACAATTGTTAGAGAAGCAATGCATTATGCCTCTATAGTAGATAAAGAAATGGCATTCTGCTTCTTAACCATGAAATCAACTTCTTCCCAAGGAAAATGCACCAACACTAGTACTCTTTTTTTCATTCACATCTCCTTCCCAATCAGCATCAGTAAAATAACTCAAAGTAAGGTCATCTTCTTTAGGATACCATACGCCAAAATCAATTGTTCCCAGGCTTCAAGTACCTAAAATCCTCATCATAACTATCACATGAGATTCCTTAGGATCAGCTTGAAATCTTGCAAAAATGCATACGACATTCATGATATCAGGTCTAGTTTAAGTCAAATAAAGCAATCCACCAATCATGGATTTGTATCTAGTCTGGTTCGCTTTAGGTGAATCATTAGGGTGAACCCACAAAAGTGGTTTAAAATTGGAGTGAGGAAGGAAAAGTTGAAAAAAATGATGCCATGAAAAAAAAAATTGTTTATGGGGTTTCAGTGAACTAATAGGTTCAAACGAACCAAAAAAGTGTTTGCTAGAACTTGGGTTCAAGTGAACCCATTTAATGCATGTTCCCACCATCCCGCCAAAATGGAGGAGACTTCACAAACCCAATTGGAATTATGTAGTCCTTGAAACAAGCTATCCAATTACTATAATTTTAATATGTTTTGGTTTTATTATATCTTTTTTTTTTTTAGTTTTATTAAACATAGTTTTTTCACCGAAAATGAAGCTCTTTGTTCTGCACATGTGGAAAAATAGAAGATTATAAAAAAAAATTTGAAAAATATGAGTGCACCAGTTATTGAAGTCCTTGATCCAACCAAAAAAAAAATAATTTTGATACATACAAAGAAGGTTACGCATTATACGGTCTACCTATGTCTGAATTATAATTGGTTTGAATTCAAAACTTTATTAAGGAAAGAATATTCAATAAAATACTATCTAACTAAGTGGAAGAACTAGATATCAAAGTTAGAAATCTAAATTCGAAAGAACTAGAATTTTATCCTTCATGGAAAAAAAGTTATGCATTATACAGTGAGCATCACTCCTTAAAAATGTTTTTTTTCTGAAAAAAAAACTAGTTTTCAAGGGAGAAGGAAAAAGAGGTGCAATCTGATTCTAAAATTTTTGAAAAAAATATATTTATAATCTATAGAGAAAATTTCATGAAACTCTAGTTTGCATCATCTTGAATTTCCTCACGGTTTAGCCGCTATAGGTGTTTGAAAGTGAAGATTTAGTTAGTAAAAATTATTTCAGTGTCCAATTTGGCCAAAAATTGTAAACCACTATTGTGGGATTACCCATCATCTTGTGTCAACTTACATCTAGTCATCGTAGGTGTACCAACCAGCTTTGAATCTTCCATACCAAACTTATTGAGCAATTCTTTCACATACTTGGACTGAGATTTAAAGATCCCTTCATCTAGCTGAGTAATTTGCAATCCCAAAAAGAATTTCATTTCTCCAATCATAGAAATCTCAAACTCATTCTACATCTCATCAACAAACTTCATACACAAACTATCATCTCCTCCAAAAATGATTTCATCAACAAAGACTTCAACAATCAAATCTTGGTCATGATCAATCTTGAAATAAAAATTGCTATCAGTAGTACCTTTATTAAATCCAAGCTTCAAAAACTAGTCTTATAGCTTCAATCCTAGCAACAAGAGAAAAAGTTTCTTCAAAGTCAATTCCTTCCATCTAAGAATATTCTCTACACACCAATCTTGCTTTGTTTCTAACAACTTCACCTTGCTCATTCAGTTTGTTTCTAAAGACCCATTTAGTTCCAATTACATTTTTTTCCTTAGGTCTAGGAACAAGAATCCATGTATCATTCTTCTCAATTTGTTGTAGTTCTTCTTTCATTTCTTCCACCCAATGTTCATCTTTGCATGCTTCATCGACACTATTAGGTTCAGTCTTCGATATCAAACAATATTATTTTGCAATTCTTCTCCTAGTTTGAACACCTTTGTTCTTATCACCAATAATATGATCTTGTGAATGATTTAGTCTTACATACCATGGAGTCTTATGATGTTCTTAAACTTCATGCTCTTGTGATCTCACTTCTGCACTTTCACTAGTTCCTTCCTCTTGATTTCCTGATTCACTAGAATGATCTAAACTTGATTTGGAGTATGAACTTTCTTTCCTTTATCTAAACTATCATTTTGATCATCTGAATCATATCCACTAGTTTTGGATAGTCTAGCTATTTCTTTATCAACCTTGACATTAGCACTCTCAATTACTTTCTTCAACCTCTTATTGTAACATCGATAGGCTTTACTTTTAGTAGAATAACCAAGAAAGATTCCTTCATCACTTCTAGCATCAAACTTTCCTATATCTTCATCTCTTTTGATATAGCATATACTCCCAAAGATTTTGAAGTATCTAACAATAGGCTTATGACCATACCATAGCTCATAAGGAGTCTTACCAGTATCAACTTTGATTTGTACCTAGTTGAGAGTGTAAACAACAGTATTCACAGCTTCTCTCCAGTAGATATGAGGAACATTTCCTTCCAACATCATAGTCCTAGTAGCTTCTTGAATTGTCCTATTCTTCCTTTCCACGACTCCATTTTGTTGAGGGGTCTGCAGTGCAGATAATTGTCTCTTTATCCCATGCACTTCACAAAAAGAATTAAACTCACCATAAGTGAATTCACCACCTCTATATGATCTTAGACATTTAATCTTCAAACCTATCTCTCTCTCAACCATAGCCTTAAAAATCTTGAATTTCTCCAAAGATTTAAATTTTTCCCTTAAGAAGGTAACCCACATCATTATAGAATAATCATCAATAATTAACATGAAATACATGTATCCTTGCAAACTTCTGACTCTAGAAGTACCACACAAGTCAGTATGCACAAGCTCCAACACTTCATTTGAACAATGTTGTTTTCCTTGGAATGAAACTCTAGTTTGCTTCCCTAACTGACATTCCTTGCATATAGTATTAGTAGGTTTTATCAACTTAGGAAGATCTCTCATAGCCTGATTAGAACTTATCTTGATAATATTGTCAAAGTTTACATGACACATTCTCCTATGCCACAACCAAATTTCATCAACTTGAGTAATTAAACAACTTTTACCACCAACATTTAGGTGAAAGATATTACCTTTTGTTTTTTTTCCAAATGCAATCACATTTCTGAAACTCCCCAATATTCTACACTTTCCATTCTTGAATTGAATATTGTATCCCTTGTCAACCATCTATCCAACACTTAAGAGATTATGCTTCAAACCTTCCACATATAGGACATCATCAATATTATGCTTACCATCTAGAGAAATGGATCCTCTACCACGGATTATACCAAATTTGTCATCACCAAATCTTACAACACCATCATACTTTTTCAAGCTCACAAATTTACTTTTATCACCTGTCATGTGATGAGAGCACCCACTGTCAATCACCCATTCATCTTGTTCTTCAACTCGGGCAGCTAGGGCTTTCTCCACATTTGTGCAACTAGCAGATTCAGTAGGTACATGATCATTTTCCTTGATAGCAATAAATACCCATCCATCCTCACTTACATTCGCTTTATTAGATTCATCATCTATCACACTTTCTTTAGAATCTAGGCTTGTTAGATATTGGCTTAGGAACTCTTTCTAAACACCTTGAGGCAAAATGACCCATATTATTGCAAGAAAAAAATTTAATAGGAAATTTCCCTTTATACTTACCTTCTCCTTTGGCTTTCCTCTTGACAATATTTGCTTCAAGCTCGTCTAGTTTTTTCTCTTCTTCTTCAATCTCTCTCATTTCCTCCTCATACTTGAACACCTTTCTAGAAGAAATTTCACCTAGATCATATCTCTGCTAATCTTTTCTAGAGATAGTAGCTTTGAATGTATATTATATCTTAGGAAGAGAATCACCAAACTCACTTAACTCAAAAGAAGTAAGCTTACAAATCAACATGTCTCTAGTTACATTTTTCATAGTCTGGATCTCCTCAATAGTTATAGTTTTGGCTTTCTATGCAGTAGGAAAGGATCTAAGCACTTTAGCAACAATCTCTAATTCTTCCAATGTTCCACCAGCACTTCTGATACTACACACAAGTTCATTCACTTTCTGCATATAAAATAAGTGATGTTCTCATCATCACCCATCCTCAGCATTTTATATTTCCCTTTTAGGCTTTGTAGCTTAGCAATCTTCACATGGGCATCACCTTCATACAAAGTTTCCAACGTTTTTCAGATCTCATAAGTAGTCTTCAAATCAATTGCATTTGTCATCTTAGAATTAGTCAGAGCTCTCAACAATGCTTCCCTAGCCCTGATATCAAGTACTCAGCATCCTTAATCTCAATAGAAGTAGAAGGACCATTATGTGGAATGATATACCTATTCTTTGTAATTTTCCAATAAGGTTCACCAATGCATCTTAGATGACACTCCATTCGAGTCTTCCACAGAGAATAATTTTTTCCATCAAATCTTAGACTATCCTTCTTATATGTCACCATCCCGGATCATCTCAAGCTATTAAACTTCTTCTAAGTAACTTTCTTTGATACCAATTGTTGGAAAAACAAGGGAAGACAACTAATATGGGGGGTGAATTAGTTGTCTCAGAAATTAAACTTATTAAACTTATTCTTAGATTTGATAAATAAACATGAAAGCATAAACCATCACCACATCAGAAACACACATAACACCAATTTTTTTATGTGGAAACTATGTTAGGGGAAAAACCACAGTGGAGGTTAGTCCATAAGATTATACTCTATAAAAATTATAAAAGAAATGTAAATGGGGTATGCACATGCATTCAGACACACTACTTAGAGCTCACTACTCAATTACAAAAGGCTTACTACCCAAAGGAAGACACACTATCTTACAGAAACATTCAAATTACATCTACAAGATTTTCAATTGAGAAAATAGCATCTACTAATGCTTGATTATAGTTTTGGTTAAGCACATAAACTCTGCTCACTCTTCTTCACACTTTACTTCTTCCTTCAAAATATTAGATCATTATTCACACATAGGACTCACATACTTCACACACACACACCTCCAAATGGTATAAAAAATTTCTCATATATATCTCCAACTAGGGATAACATCATCTACATGTCAACTTCAACATAATATAAAATGACTACAAACTGTTGGCCCAAATCAATAAACAATTTTCAATGTGCACCAACCAATGTTGGCCACACCATAGTCAAGACCCAAAACAACATCCTCAAACATGAGCTACCTTAAAAAAATTATTGCTCAAAGATCCACAACACGCTACAATAACCTTGTTGGCCATGATCATGAAAAACATGAACTCACAAAATAAAATCACCAATCATGAGCACAACAATCAATGCAGATGTACAACATAGATAGAGAATGATCTAGAAATATCCATGAGCATCATGAATAACTACAAAAGTATCCACAACAACTCAAATGACTAGAATCACATTATCTTCTTTCAAGAACACCAACTAAAGCAACAGAATAACTATCAGATCATAGATATTCATAACAAGATCAAATCTTCATGTGGATCTCTGAAAATTTACATGGATAAAATAGATATACTTGAAAAAAAACCCTTTAATCCACAACCCTTATCATCAATATACTAAGCTAGCCAACAATATAACTTCAATGCATCACTGACAACTTGCAACTTATTTTATTACAATTTTCTCAATATCCTTGACATATACAACCTTAAAGACATTAATTCCAATAGTGTTGAGATCAATGACAACCACATATAAGCAAAATCCAGCATGATCAACTAACAATAATTAGGGATAAGGTGGAGGATTATGAATAAAGATAGGAAGCTTTCCTACCACTTAGTTTAAACTCATGGATGAAACATGTATAATTTCATATCAATCTAAAAAATAGGTAACATGATTATTCCATTTAGATTTGGTCAAATAACATCATAGGCTTTATTATTTAGAATGAAGAATTAAGTATTCCCTTATGTATATAAAGATTGAAAACTCACATATAAACAAAATTAGAAGCCCATGGATAATATCTACAATATATATGGTCTACATGGGGAGGATGCAATAAGAATTAGGTAGTTTCTTTGTAGATATGGTCTACAAAGAAAACTAGCCTTGTAATTTGATTGGTAAAGTGATGATTGGTTCAACTATTATTTTGGATTCTTCAAATAACCTCATGGTTTCAATTAATACTATAAAATTAAATCCTCCAATGGTGACACCAATTTATAGATATGGGGTGTCATTATGTCCATAAAAATGAGAAAAATAAGGTAAATATGATTGTTGTAGAGCCATAGAGACGTGTGTTATAATAGTCATAAATAGGAAAACCCTAGATTGACCATGAGAAAATAATAATCTAGGTGTTTTGATGGATGAGGTAACTTAACCTAGGTTTCCTAATGTTGTCCAATAATAATAGGATGGTAATAATTTGAGAACCAAAGATTAAAAAAGGGAAAATGATTGTTGAAACAAAAGTTGATAAATTAAAAAATTACAAAGTTTTCAGTAGCTTTGAAAAACTTGCTATACACCAATGCATATAAGTGGGTGGGTGAATTCTAAGGAAGGAATCTATTTTTTCTCTGTGTCACTTGATCATTTCAAGCCACACTATTCTGGCAAAGTCTTAAGAGACCTAAGTGCAAAAAAAATTCAAACTATGATGGATTAGTTATTGGAGCTCATGGAATATAATATTTTTCTTCTAGATATACAATTCAATATGGGCCCCCTCCATGATAACCTCTCTCATTTTTGGTCAACTCAACACCATTTGACCATGCCAACAATGAAAGCATTCTTGCAAAAAGTGTTAATTGAGAGTAGTGCAAATATGGCAAGAAGAATATTTTGTGTTTTATGCATCATGGGTAGAAACTGATTGTGCCAACATGTTCAAGTCAATGAGTGAAATCTAGGGAAGGGTTTTGTTCATTCCCAAATTCACCCAATCATTCCAAAGTACATTATTATGACACAACCTCTTAATATCTCTAATAGAAAAATATTGCCAAACTATGATGGAGTAGTTGTTGGAGCTCATAGGGCATAAGAAAGTTTCATCTAGATCTACAAGTGGATATGGGGTCCCTCCACATTAACCTCTCTCAGTTCTAATCAACTGAACACCATTTGACCATGCCAACAACAAACTTGCAAAAAGTGTAAGTTGAGAGCAATAAAAATATGGAAAGAAGCATCGTTTGTGTATTTTATGTCATGGGAAAAAATTAAATACACCAACCTGTCTAGCTAAGAAATTCAATTCTAGGGACTTGGCCTCTATTAACTCCCTAGGTCACCCAATCCTTTCAAGGGTATGTGTAGAATCAAGATGGGCCAAAAAGTGGCAATATGATGGGTATGTGTAGGGTATGTGGCTGGCGACTTTATTTTTAACCAAAATTGATGAAATGAAAATGGTTTTTAAAGGAGATTCTCAGCTTTCCACCTATATAAATTATGCTTTAATTTGAATTTAATAAATAATTATTATTCATTTTCTATTTGAATTATGAGTAAAGTCCTGATTGATAGGCTAATTGAAAAACATCTATAGCTTTCAAACGATATCACATTTTTTGAATCCAAAACATGCATCACATTATATGCTTTGCATACTATAGGATTAAAAAAGAAAAAAAAATCATGATTTTTTTACCAAGTTAAGGTGGTCAGGCATACAAGTTTTTATATTTTTTAGAAGTTGTAATAAAAAAATCATAATTAATTATTTATTGGGAAAAAAAGTACAAAAAAACATGCATCACATCTGGATATGAGTCCTCTACTTATATCTAAAATCTTATAAAAAAATATTATCATTTTATTGGGGTTAGGGTGGTTAGACAAAAACCTACTTATTTTTTCCCTAAAATTTAAGTACTACTGCATTGAAATTTCAAATTTTCACCAAATAGATTTTTTTTAAATAAATCTAGTATTTTAGAAACTACATTCAATTTTCTACATATTCTAATCTTACATATTTTTGAAATAATATAGATAACTTATTCAAATTTTTACGTCAAGTTGCCTAACTCTGATTTTTCTAAATATTTTGCCACTTAAGGGCCTATTTCTTCCATGATGACCTTGCACATACCCTCAAGACAAACTATTTTGGAAAAGTCTCTTAAGATATGTAAGTGTAAGAAAAATACAAACTATGATAGATTGGTTCTCAAAATTTGTGGCACCTATGAATGTTCTTTTTGAAGCTATAACTACATGTAGGGTCCCTTCATAATAACCAAGCTCTAAAATATTTGACCATAGTAATCAAGGACGGAATGTTACAAAAAACATCATTTACATATAGCAAAAACTTGTAGGGAGCCATGCTTTGCGATTTTCTCATTGTGGGGAAAAAATTACTATACCGACATGTTTGAGTGGGTAGGCGAATGCTTATTTATATTATAGATAAAGGTGGGAAGATAGAGACAAAGAGAGGGAGAGGGAGACGGAGAGGGATAGAGACAGATGGAAGAGATAAATATATAGAGAGGGAGAGATGGAGGAAGAGAGGAATACAAAGAGATAAAGATAGAGGGAGAGATGGAAATAAATATAAATATAGAAACTTTTATGTAGAGAGAGGTAGATAGAGGGATAATTAAAAGAAGAAATATGGAGAGATAGAGAGGTAAATAAAGATATAGATATCGAGGTCTAGGAAGAGGGAGAGTGATAGAGAGAGGGAGATGAAATGGGACAAAGAAATGGAGATAAAGATGAAGGAGAGTGAAAGAGGGAGAGGTATTTAGAGATTGAGATGGAGAGAGGAAAAATAGAGGTGGAGATGAAGATAGAGGGAGAGAAATAGATAGAGAGAGGTAGAGGGAGAGATGGAGATAGAGAGGGCTATGGATGTAGGAATAGAGAGAGAAAGAGATAGAGAGGTATAGAAGAAGAGGGATGGAGGGAGAGACATATAGAGACATAGATGGAAACATAGAGTGATATATATATAGAGGTAGAGATTGAGAGGGGGGGTATAGAGAGGGAGGGAGTGAGGGGGAGATAAAGAGAGGGAGGGAGGGAGGGGGATATAGAGGAGAGAGGAGAGAGAGATATAGATAAATATATAGAGATGGAGAGGTGGGAGGGAGAGAGAGAGAGAGAGATAAAGAGAGGGAGAGATAGAAGGAGAAATATGGAGAGATAAAGATAGGGGAGAGAGAGAGAGGAAAATAGAGATATAGATATAGAGATCTAGGAAGAGGGAGAGGGGAGAGAGAGGAATGGATAGAGGGAGGGGTATCTAGATATAGATAAGGAAAGGAATATATAAATAAATATGAAGATAGAGGGTGAGAAATATATAGAGATAGAGATAGGGAAGTAAGAATATAGAGATAGAGATATATAGAGGAAGAGGGAGAGGGAGAGAGAGATATATATATAAAGAGGGAGAGGGAAAGAAAGAGGGATAAATATAGATAGAGGTAGAGAGAAATATGGATAATGATATATAGATAGAGAGGGAGAGATAGAGATAGATATAGAGAGAGATACATGGATAATGACATATAGATAGAGAGGGTGAGAGTGAGATAGGGAGATAGAGGTGTTGGTGTGAATAAATGTCTTGTATCTAGCTAGTTCACTCACTAGGTAATTAGGGGACATATTCATGTGTTAAGTTTAATTAGGATAAAAAATTCCTTCTAGAAGTCTTAGTTGTCATATCTATACTTTATCTTACCCTAGGTTGTTATGAGTTAGTTGTCACATGTTTATATAGGATTAAGGCACTTGTCATGATCTTGTATAATCCTATATATCACCTTACCTTTATAAGAAAGGCATCACACATACATTTGAATTCAAGCATATTCAACCATTATTTAATTTTGCATTGTTAAAGAAAGTATTATTTCCATTCTCTCTCTTGTGGAAGATATTTTGGTCTAGCAAATGTTCTTGGGGATGTTGGAGAGTCACCATTTACTTACTCCCACATGTTATTAAAGCTAAAGTAATGCAGATTCCTTCCCAAATCTAAGGGTTTCATGTTGGCTTGAAGATTTTGCTAGGTGTGTTTTATGGTTTTAAGAACCTCAGTTGAATCTAGGGCATCAAAGAAAGTCAAGTTTTCCTTCCATTTCATCAAAATTGGTTCTATTTTGGCTGATCTATGAGGGTTTGAAAAAACGTGTGAAGAGTAGCTAATCCAAGAGGTCACTAAATTTTCGAAGCACTTTGGGCCCAGATCGGCATCACCATTGTGCTCAGAAGTCCACGCAAACAAATTTTGACTGTAAATTCCTGCATTTTTCAGTAAAGTTGTTTCTAAGGAAAATTTTTTTTGCTCGAGCAGGTTGTATGACCTCCCAAGTGGTACAATTGTCATAATTATTTTGTAGAAAAAATTATATTAAAATAATTCTATGGTATTGATTATTTTCATCGGGAAAATAATTTTTTTGGGAAAATTTTGTAAGTTTCGGGCATTTTATACTATTGTGGGATTTAATTAAATTATTGGAAATATTTAAAGTCCAAAAGACCCAACTATTAAATTTGCAGATCAATACTTTTTTGTTAGCCTATCAAGTAGGCCTGTACCCAGTCAAAGATGGATTTTTCCAAGATTGGTTAGTTTTTTATTATTAAAAATTTTGTTCTTAAAAAAAATTTGGAGAAGGTTTTTAGTTAAAGGCTTAACTCTAGGTCTGAGTGGTCACCCATGCTACCACCACTGGGGCTTAACCCCCAATGGAGAAAACACCATCACCCCCTTGCAAGCCACCATATTGGGTGGCATCACCTAGAAACTCCACTTTGACACCGCCGAGAGCGACATTTTTATTTTTAATTTTTTTTGGGATGAGGTCACATTACAGTCCAAGTGCTAGCTCAAAGGGGTTGGATTTTTGTGCTAGATTAGCATTATGTTTGCCAAATTTTACCCCTTTAGTGCCCAAAATAGCCATTTTTTTCATTTTTGCATAACTTTCACCCATAAAGGCAAAAAAATTTGAATGAAATATCGTCGAAAAGCTGTCAATCTCAAGTTTCTAGTGGTGCAATTATTTTTGAAAAATTTATAGTTTGGTGCAAGTTTTTTCTATTTGAAGTCAAATCATCATTTTTTTCTTCTAAGCTCATAAATTTTTTCCATAGTCTCTGATTTTCATGATTCTTGTGGCATTGGAAAGGTATTGAGGAGCTCTATCTAGCCATTAATGCACTTTTTCTAGATTTTTTCCTACGTATTTTGTGATTTTAGATTTTGCTCGCGATGGGTCTACTAAAGGATACTTGGATATTTTGGTAGTTGGGAAGATGTTGTTTTGATCATTTTACTTCATTTTAGTTGTATTGTATATGTTGATCTCATATTGTATCATTTGAGAAACGTGTATTATCATTGTAATCATGGGTTATTCAACTCATCCTTTTGTAATAGTTCTAACTAGGGATAATTATTAGTCATGGAAAAAATGCATCATAACACATTGTAAGTGGCTAAAAATTTTGCCACATCTTTATGGACTCATACCTGAACCAAAAGAAACATATAGGAAATCAGTTTGGGGTAATAAGAATGATCGTATCATAGGGTGAAGCCACAATAGTGGTTTACAATTTGATGGAGGAAGGAAAAATGAAAAAAATGACCCTATGGGGAAGAAAATGATTTTGAGGGTTCGTACGAACCTAGAAGTTCAACCAAACCAAAAAGGGGTTCGACCGAACTTGGGTTCGAGTGAACCCCTTAAAATTTTTGCCACCAAAAAATTAAAAAAAATGCATATGAAAGGGGTTTGAGTGAACCCCCTTGAAGAGGTTCAAGTGAACCTTGGTTCGAATGAACCCCTAGGGGTTTGTTTGAACCCATAGGGGTTCGTACGAACCCTGCTAAATCCTCATCCCCTCCCTAAGACACACAAAAAACCTAAATTTTGGCACTTCAGAGCTTGGGTTGAGGATGAAAATGGAGGAATTTTCAAAAACCCAATTGGAATCAGGTTGTCCTTAGAACGAGCTATCCAACGAATATAATTTTAATATGTTTTGGTTTTATTATGTTTTTTTTTTTAGTTATATTAAACATAGGTATTTCATCAAAAATGAAGGTCTCTATTCTCCACATGTGGAAAAATAGCAGATTATCAAAAAAAAATTGAAAAATATGAGTACACCATATATTGAAGTCCTTGATCCAACAAAAAAAAATTGAATTTCAATATATACAAAAAAAGTTATGCGCTATACGGTCATGCTATGTCTGAATTGTAATTGTTTTGACTTCAAAACTTGATTAAAGAACAAATATTCAATAAAAAACTATCTTACCAAGTGGAAGCGCTAGATATTGGAGTTACGAATCTAAATTAGAAAGAATTAAAATTTTATCCTTCATAGAAAAAAATTTATGCATTATACGGTGTGTGTCACTTTTTAAAAATGTTGTTTTCTGAAAAAAACCAGTTTTCGTGGGAGATAGAAAAAGAAGTGCAATATAATTCCAAAAATTTTGAAAAAATATTTTTAGAATCTAGACAAAATGTCATGAGACTTTAGTTTGCATCATCTTCAAATTCTTTACGGTTTAGCTGCTATAGGTGCCTGAATGTGAAGATTTAGTTAAAAATAATAATTTTAGTGTCTAGTTTGGCCAAAAATTGTAAACCACTATTGTGGGATCACCCCAATGTAGGATTGATTGGTTCTAGTTTCAATGCAAGCATCCTCTCTGGGAGATTTTCATTTTTACTGAAATCACATATTTTTAGAAAATATATTGATTTAATCCTTAAAAAATTACATTTAAAGCATTACAATTGAAGAGGGTTTGATCAAACTACCTTAGATCAAACCTCCTTGGATAGAACCCCGCTAGTTTTAAACCATACCTATAACAAAGTCTCCTTTACACCTATCAAAATGCTGATAAAAACCCGCTTTTGATTTACCTTCTGGGGGATCAAATGAATTCATTTAATTTTTTTTTTGTATGTAGTCCTTATTATAAGCTTCCCAAAAAGTATAATTTTAAATAAATTTAATTTAATTATTATATTTATTTTTAATTTCTTGTGAATGTAGGTTTTTAACCAAAAATCAAGCTATTTGTTCTACACATGTGGAAAAGTAGAAGATTATAAAAAAAAATTTGAAAAATATGAGTGCACCAGATATTGAAGTCCTTGATCCAAAAAAAAATAAAATTTGATACATACAAAAAAAGTTGTGTTATAAAGTTCACCTATGTCTGAATTGTAATTGGTTTGACTTCAACACTTGATTAAGGAAAAAATATTCAAGAAAACACTATGAAACCAACTGGAAGTACTAGATATCATAGTTACAAATCTAAATTCAAAAAAAATAGAATTTTATCCTTCATGGAGAAAAGGTTATGTGTTGTACGGTGAGTGTCACTCCTTAAAAATGGTGTTTACTGAAAAAAACCTATTTTTCAAAGGAGATGGAAAAAGAAGTGCAATCTAATTCCAAAAATTTTGAAAAAAATATATTTAGAATCTTCAGACAAAATGTCACAAATCACTAGTTTGCATCATCTTCAAATTCCTCACAATTTAGCCGCTATAGGTACCCAAAAGTGAAGATTTAGTTAGACAAAATTAGTTGAGTGTCCAATTTGGCCAAAAATTGTAAACCAGTATTGTGGGATCAGAGGTCTTCTTAGACATTTCATACCCACACATAGTTTGGACCAAAGTTTGGGAGCTTTTTAGAGATCCACAAAAGCCTCCATTCCTAGATGATGTTGAAAACATACCCTATGATGATGGCACATTAGAGAAGTTTGAATATGATACCGAACTTGAGTGTCTTGATGATCCAAAGCCTTCTCGTGCAACTCTTACTTCAACAGTAGATATCACACTTTCATATTTTTTTGATGATTCTGAGTACTTACAGTGATTCATTGCAACAAGTATTTGTTAGTCTTCCTAATTGGGATTCCTAGTTGACAAAAATTGCTTCTTTGTATGTGGAGTCTCACATTTCAGATTTGGAGGAAAAATTTGAGGGTCTATCTCTCCTATTTGATTATAGTCATGGATCCACTATTGTCACTTCATGTTTTTCTTTAGATTTTGTTCAAGATCAATTTCCACTTGTTCCTGGTTTGTCATAGTTTGTTGTGATTGAGAATGTACCTGATTGGATTGTGGCATCATCATCTTCATCCAAGAACTTGGCAACACAAGAGCATATTTCAAAGACACAATCTTCATACATATGGATTCCTCTTCCTACCAGTTTCTATCCAAAATGGGAAGCATTCTTGCATTTTAACTTGGTGTATCTCCTTCCCAAGGGGAGAAACATTGTTTGTAGGCATTGGATTATGTTTTATCTTTAGACATTAACCATACTTGTAGGTGATTACATATTATGGGGGGTATCTCATCTCTCTTCTTACCTCCTACGAGGGGGTCATTGATTGTATATACATGATGGATGTAATCCTTGGGGGTATAATTGAGTCCTCCATACATCATGTTGTTTTGTTTTGTTTTGTTTTCTCTCATTTGGAGAGGAGTTTTGTCCCATTGGATTTTCTCCTTTTCTTCATTTGTGGGAGATTGATTACATTCACATTTGCATTGTAAATGGGTACCTAACATGGCCTAGTAGTCAGGACCCATCTTCATCTTCATCTATGCATAGTATGCATAATAATCCTCTCCCTAAGTTGCACTTAAAGGGGGGTGTTGGTGTGAATAAATGTCTTGTACCTAGCTAATTCACTCACTAGGTAATTAGGGGACATATTCACATGTTAAATTTACTTAGGATAAAAAATTCCTTCTAGAAGTCTTAGTTTTCATTTCTTGACTTTATATTATCCTAGGTTGTTATGAGTTAGTTTTCACATGTTATAGGATTAAGACACTTTTCATTATCTTTTCTAATCCTATCTATCAACTTGCCTTTATAAGCAAGGCATCTAATGTACATTTGCATTCAAGTATATTCAACCATTATTCAATCTTGCATTGTTGAAGAAAGTATTCTTTCCATTCTCTCTCTTGTGGAAGATAGTTTGGTCTAGCAACTGTTCTTGGGGTTTTGGGGAGTCACCATTTACTCCCACAAGAGGTAGAGGGGGGAAGACTGAGAGACAAATGAGGTGATAGAGACAAGTAATAGAGAGAGGGAGAGATATGAGAGAGGAGAGATAAAAACAGGGGGAGATATATCCCTCTATCTCTATCTTTATCTCTTGCACTCTCCATCTCTTTCTATCTATATATCTCAATCTACCTTTCCAAATATTCGTCTCTATCTCTCCCTCCCTCTTGGTTTTATTTTTTCTTCTAAAAAATGTGTGTGTGTGCTATATAATGTGATCATTTTTTAATCTTCCTTGGGTATTTTCAACCCTTAGGGTTGGATTTTCCTTTGGAATCCAACCCAAAGGGTTGGACTTACAAGTCAATTCCTAAAGATGTTTTTTCTATAAATTGTGAAAAATGACTAAATATCGAGTGTGCAAGTTTACACATGGAAATAAAACTTCTACTTTGCCTGAGATAATTCAAAAAATTGAAATTTCAATTTCAGAGGTAACTAATTCTATCATTATAAAGAAATATTTCTCAAATAGATTATTTTTTGAGTGAGATTCTTTTATTTTGAAATCACAACATCTTCTTAAACTACCTAAGGTGGGCTTTGTTATTCACAAGACTCCCATCAATAAAAGGAACTCTTCTTCTTGGTCCCCTCTTCCTCCTGGATTCATCAGATTAAACTTTGATGGAGCCTCTAGGGGAAACCTGAGGAAATCAAGTATTGTGGTCGTTTTGATAGATTGGAATGGAAATTTTGTAAGAACATCTTGTGAACAAATCCAATAGGGCACCAATAACGTGGCTGAATTTAGAGCATTGTGTCTCAGACTCAAAATTTCCATTAACCTTTCAATTTCTCATATTTTAATCAAAGGTGATTCAATGATAACAATTTTGGCTTTAAGAAACATGGATTATCCTTCATGGCACTTGAAATACATTCTTGATTTTATTCTTTTACAATTGGATGAATTTCCTAGTTTCACAATTGCCCATTGTTTTAGAGAATCAAATGTTATGGCCAATTTTTTGGCCAACAAAGCTATTTATGTGAATCTTCCCCCTTGTGAATTCTCATCTAAATATTTTAAATCTCTCTTTCAATACCTCCTTCATTCATAAAGTGGTTTGGGGGTTCTTTTATGCTCCTTTTTGCTCACATGTCTTTTCATTTTATGGTGGAAATTAAAATTATTTTGTGTTGGTATTGTCTACCCTTGGCCATCATCTTTATTTGAAATTTTATTGAATGGAATCTTTAATTTGTTTTGATATCTTCACATGGCCATCATTGACCTTCCTCTCATCTTCATTGCTTTGGAATTTGTATTGTCACATTTGTTATTGGGAAAGTCAATGTTTTGGCAGGGTCTTTTCCTAATAAATTTTTGATGGCAGCCTACTCCACAGGGCATGTGTTTTTCTTGCCATTTCCAAGGCCAATTTGTTACTTGTACTTTATGAACTTCATTCAATTGGTTTTTTCCTCTTCTTGGATATTCTAAAGGTATATTCAGGTGTGATTTATTTTCCATTTATTGCATATTGCTAAGCTGGCTTATTTGTTTTGACGGTGGTCCAGAATTTTGGGGCCAAATTTAGTAATGTTCCAAACATGAGAAATAGATATTTTGATTAGTTTTTGGAGGTAGCTTTATTTTGAATTAGTGCATGGTTGATATTTTGTGAATTCCCCAACATTATCCTTCTTTCCCAAGGAAAACACTTGGCATTTCTACAACATTTTAGGGTACTCTTCATCTCCATTTCATTTATTTTTATTGGAATCTAGCAAATTAGATATCTTTAGCTAGTTATGGTGGTTCCCATTATTTTCTCTAGTTGCTATGTTGACCCCTTGTAGCTTCTTGTGTTTTCTGGTTTTGGGTCAAAAAATGGATAATTTGTTCAGGGTTTTGGTGCCACCCTGCTTACATGAAATTAGGATGGATTCTTCTTGGACATAGGAAAAGTTTAGACATGCATTTTATTTTGAATGCAAGTGGGTTTTGGACTCAATCTAGATTGTCTTGGGATTCAATTGGCTTGACATTCATACAATGGCTCTACCATATGAATTGGCCTCTCAATTCTTTCTAATTTGATGGATATTTTAGGAGACATTGAGATGGTCAAATTCTTGGTAGGCACTTACTTGTTGCCCCACATTTTCCCACTCTCCACTCTCCAACATGCTCTAGAAAGGTATGAAATTTTGCAGGGTTCAAGTTTGGTTGGTTGCATCATTAGTAGACAACATCTCGTCATTGACTACCACCTTTCAAAATTGCTCTCAACAATGTCTTATAGTTTGCTAAATGAAAATAACAGTGAGTTTAGAGTTTGTCTGAGGCTCTTATCACAACAATATGGGAATTCTATCAGTGACCCTATTTATATGATGTTCAAAGCAATTCATCTTTTGATTCAGCATGCAATTGTGGAACCACATGAAGAACCACACTTCCCTCCACCTTCAGATATTGCTTCTTCTAAGGGAAGCACGACTTTCAGGATATTTCTCATTTTATCTTTCTATTAAAATTTTGATCTTGTTTCATTGCTCTTACTTTCTGATGGTTCCTCTATGGATTAGAAGAAATTTTCTTTTGGAATCATGTTGTAGGTCTTCAAATTTTTGGATTGGATGCAAGTTGATCTTCATGGCTTTTCTTGTTGTTTTCTTCTTCATTGATTTTGCAATGTCCCCTTCTCCTCTTCGAATGTCTCCCCAGGATTTTGTACTCTCCTAGATTGGTCTTTCCATTCTCTTGTTTCAGCCTAATTGGCCCAATTTTGTAAATTCTAAGTTGCATTTTGTCTCTTTATGGAAAATCATCATTTTATTGTAAAAAAATTCTTTATTAATATATTTGTGGCTCAACCACCTTTTCCAAAATAAAAAGTTTACATATTTTCAATGTTGAGTTGAAAAAATACCATAATAAGTTCAAACTATCTCTTACCTTTCTAACCATGTGTAGAGAAGGGGGATTCACTACTCATGAGTCTCTTTATTCTCAAGAGATTCCCAAGGGGTGAACTTCCCTAAACTACCTCAAGGAATAGAGTGAGAGTTCTAGAATTTGAAGGAGTAAATCACAAAGGTTTTCTAGACAAATTGATGAGCTCTCAGCCAAAGGATGATAATGCATAATGAGGGTGACAGGGTGTCGAGTTGGCATCCCAGAGGTGCATTGGCATCTCGTATAGACTAGAAATTCCATTTTTCTTGCAAAAAACAACAAAGTGACTACTAACAATTGGATAGCTAAGAACTTACAGAATATAGGAAAGTGACAAAATGTGATAGAACTATAGTAAGATAGAGTAAATGATAAAGTAAAAGAGGATGAGAGATAGAAGAAGCTCACAATAACCCAAGTAATGGAGCCTCCAAAAAATGAATGTCTTGAATACCTACATGCATAAGATCTAGAGAAAATGTTGGGGCTATATAGGGGTTTTCCTCGGTCAAACCCCCACTTTAGTGTTCCCACCTCCACAAATAGCCAAATAGATAGAGAGATTCAACAAAGTGAGCAAATGAGAAGTGATAAAAGCAATCCCCACTTCAGGAGGAGAACCCGTATCACCAAATAGAGATGCAATTGATAGGGGATATGTGAAATCCCAGAATGCTTACAACCACAAGGTAAGAGAGATATAGTTACAATGCTTAAGGAAGCCAAAGAGGGAGAACACTATATGTGAGAGCCAAGAGAGTTGCAAAGAGTGTTGCGAGAGCTTGAGAGTGCTATTGTAGAAAACAGTAAAGAGTTGTACAAGCAAGAAGTAAGAGCAAGAAAGTGTGTCCAAGAGAGAATTTCCAAGATAGAAGCCTAGGAGGAGAAGGCCAAATGAGTTGCAAAGATAACTTTTAAAGGGGGGGAAAAGGAGCTTCCTGAGCCATTATAAGGCATCCCAAGCCATTACCACTATCAAAACTCATTGACAAGTGGAAAACATGCTTGGCAGTGATCGTTTGAGCGTTGAAACATCACAAGATGCTAGCATGATGCATAGATGTTTGTTTGGCACACTAGTGTCTAGACACATCACGCTACAAAATGACATGAATAAAAAAAGCACAAGGTTTGATGCAAAGCTAATGCATGAGGGTAGTTATTGAAAAGGGTTCTTTGAGAATCGTGAGAAGTGAAAAAGGCTTATGCATGGGCTAAAATGAGCGTACACAAGATGCTAATGAAGTGGACACTAAAGAAAATGCAAGAATTATGTATGTGAAATTGCAAGGGGTGCAATTTTATGACATTACATTTTTTCCCCCACTTTAGCGGGCATATGATTCTACACTAATATACACACTAAAGGAAATCTACTAAGCATAAATAACATCATGATGCCAAAAGGATACTATAGAGGAAGTAGATAACTCTTTGAACAAAGGAAGCATACCCCTAGGCTGAAGACTTGCAAAACAAACACATTAGACAAGAAATACCTGCACAAGACAACAATGTTAAAACATAAAATGTCATTATGTACATCATGGGGTTAGATCATTTAAAACCACATACACACAGGCACACACAAAAAACTAAAGGAGATGAGTCAGAAAAGTGAAAGAGACCTCGATGTAAAAGGTTGTCTTAGTACTATGCACCATCCCCAAATTAAAAAATAACACATAGAAGAATTCTTAAAAAAAGAGAAGGTAAGGATCGATTGCTTCGAGAGAAGAATGCACCCAAAATTCAAGGAAGCAACCAATATTAAAGAGAGAAAGAGCATATACTTAGGATGAAGAATATGTAGATCTTCAATTTGATATACACAATTGAGAAGAAAGAGAATTTAAGAGATAGATGGAGAAGATAGAAAGGAATGAAAATTACAAGAGAGATGGCTCCATAGGTCCTCAGACCCAAGAAGAGTTGAAAAAATGCATCATAGATCCACAAACCTATGGAAGGTGAACAAAAGTTTATATAGTTACTCTCCTACAGAGTTGAACAAACTACACTGGAGGCCCATAGACCAATAGTGAATAGATCCCATAGAATGAAAGTGTTTTACAAGTCCCCAGACTTGCAAAGAAGATGCCCCAGGTACTCTCTTCTGAGGGAAGCCTGATGTAGGGGAATCTGTAGAGTCAGATTGAGAAGTGGCTTCATAGGCCCACCTACAAAGCAACATGTTAATCTGCAGACTAAATATGTTATGCAAGCTTGATGAAAAGGAGCTCTACAAGTTCTTGGTCCTACAAAGAAAGACTAATCAGAGAATCCTATGGCTATTACAAGTTGCATTGTAGGATGGTCATAGAAAAGAAAAGTCTATTTGGGCTTCCCCCAAGCTAGATGCCAAGAATTCATTCAATAGAAAATCTTTCAAAAGGGGTCCCTCAAGAACCTTTCAAAATAAAAAGGGGCCCACTCAAGGGGACACACCAATTGAAAGATAGAGAGAGGAGAGGGGATCCTTATAAGGATGTTCATCTCCAAAACAAGTTATCACTACTCCCAACATACAAGGCAGGAGAACCATACAAGATACTTAGAACATACAAGATAGAGGTAGACCTCGATATCACTTGTCATTTGAAGAAGAGGCGGGTGCATCAAAAAATAATTGAGTGATGACACCTGAATGAGGAAGTTGTATTTTATCCTTCAAGGAATTACATTGACCAATGGAATGGCTTGACAATTAATGGTATGCACAGAAAGAATGTTTTCTCTATCATGTTTATGAAATTTCTTATGTGTAGAAGGAAGAGTAAGGGTGATTCCACAATATTGGTTTACAATATTTGGCCAAGACACTAAATTGATTTTTTCTAACTAAATCTTCACTTTCGGGAACCTATAGCGGCTAAACCATGAGGAATTTGAAGATAATACAAAATAGTGATTTGTGACATTTTGTCTGTAGATTCTAAATATATTTTTTTCAAAATTTTTGAAATCATATTGCATTTATTTTTCCATCTCCTTCAAAAACTAGTTTTTTTCAATAAACACCATGTTTAAGGAGTGATGCTCACTGTATACAACATAACTTTTTTTCCGTGAAGGATAAAATTCTTTTTTTTTTTTAATTTAGATTTGTAACTATGATATCTAGCACTTTCATTTGGTTTCATAGTGTTTTATTAAATATTTTTTCCTTAATCAAGTTTTAATTCAAACCAGTTACAATTTAGACATAGGTAGATCGATACAACATAAATTTTTTTGTATGTATCAAAATTCAATTTTTTTTATTGGATCGAGGACTTCAATATCTAGTGCACTTATATTTTTTAGATTTTTTTTATAATCTACTATTTTTCCATGTGCAGAATAGAGAGCTTGATTTTCGGTGAAAAACCTACATTCACAAAAAATAAAAAATAAATATAATAATCAAATTAAATTTATTTAAAATTATACTTTTTAAGAAGCTTGTAATAAGGACTACATACTCAAAAAAAAATTTAAATGAATTCATTTGATCCCACAAAAGATCAATCAAAAGTGGTTTTTTATCAACATTTTGATGGGTGTAAAGGATAATCTATTATAGGTATGGTTTAAAACTAGTGGGGTTCTATCCAAGGGGGTTGGATCTAAGGTGGTTTGATCAAACCCTCTTTAATTGGAATCCATTAAATGGAACTTTTCAAGGATTAAATCATTATATTTTCTAGAAATATGTGATTTCAACAAAAATCAAGATCTCTGAGAAAGTGTAAACCAGTATTGTGGGATCACCCGTAATCAAGTGGGATTTGAGAAGCATAAAAAAAATTCTCTTGCTTAGATAAATAATGAGGAGCAAGAAGCAACCATTTCTCTTGTGGAGAAAATTTTTACTACTCACAAGAAGAATGCATAAAGACAATGAAAGATGGTGGATGAATCAATCTGAGAGAACGAGGTTGAGCGCCGAAATCATGTTGACATTCAATCACATTTTTTTCTTAGATTGTTCATTCAAGAAACCAAGCCCCAAGTTATGCTTATGGGGTGCACATTCTATAGGGAATTGAATTCCTTTTTCATTACACCCACAACCTTTACACCCATACCATATTTAGAGACGAGCTTAAAAATCTTGAGGAGGATCTTCAGAGAGAGCATTATTCCAATAATGGTTATTATGCTCCTCTATGAGATCACCATCATCCTTCTTGATAGGACTACCAACATTGGCCTCTTTAACAAAAGTGTGATCATCTCCCTCAAACAGAGGAGGATCAATTAAGAACATTACAATTGTTGCTCATATTATCCCACAATACAAAAGAATAATCATCTTTAATAGTAGGTTTGGATGATGTTATCAAAAGGTTTAAAATTGGATCAAATCAACTTTATATTACCTAATGAAGGAATCTGTAAAGTCTAAGGAACCCCAATCATCACCAAAACATGCATTTTTTTTAGAACTAGAAATAATAGACTTAAGATTTCTTGCTTTAGAAGAATCTTCTTCAGGGACATCTATCTCAAGAGTATCCTTTGTAGTAATTATTTCTAGAGTAAGCATTGACACATTTGAAGACACTGAAGGAATAATAGTAGGCACAACTGAAACCTGACTAGTAGCTACCATCTCACATAAGTGCATAGCCTTAGGGTCAGCCCTAACTATGACTACTCAATTATTGCAAATGAACTTAATAGATTTATGTAAGGTAGGCGGGACTGCACCTATAGCATGAATCCATAGTCTACCAAGAAGAAGGTTATATGGTAATTTTTCTATCATAACATATACATGGGTGGGTACCGTAATGGGTCCCAACCTCAAAGGTAAGACTACCATTCCTCAGGCTTGTCAACCAACATTATCAAACCCACAAATGTCAACAGAAGAAGCATTAAGAGAAAATGAATTAATATTAATCTTAGCCAATAGATCAATGCTACATACATTGAGCACCAAACCAACACCAACAAGAGTACATCTAATTCCAATATCATTAATATTGACTATGATCATTAGAGGGTCTACTTGTTTCTACACATCAAAGGGTGGAAGTTCTTGTGGATAGAATGTAATATTTGGTGAATTTGCACAAATATGAGTTATCAACGCATTAACATCCATTAGCCTAGTGGAGGTAGGAAAGAGGGTCTTTTGCAAGGCTTCCTAAATCATACTTTGATAAATCGAAGCAGGCTAAAGCAAGTCCCATAGTAAGATCATAGTCGGAGTAACTTGAAGTTGCTCAACAAGATCTTAATCATTGGGTGCTTTATTTGTATTCTTAGGAGCTTGAAGAAGGCTTGGTTGTTTATTCATTCTATTATTATAAGTATGGGCTACCACTCTATAAGAGGGAGCCATAGAAAGATCAAGAGAATGGCTATCAAATGGGATGCCATCAATAGAAAAAATCGTGTTAGGAGAAGGACTAGCTTGAGTCAGATAAATGATCTATCTCTTAGGCCTTTGAGGGGAAACAAAGACATAGATTGAATCATCACAACTAGTGAAATAATTATTTGAAGAAATATTCTCAACATCAACCCATGGAGGATCAAATGTGGAAGGAGACTCATCATTCACTAATGTATCATCTCTAGAAGAGAGTGCATTGGTATAGAGAAGAGATTCATCATTCACTAATGCATCATCTCTAGAAGAGAGTGCATTGGAATGAAGAGAAGGTAGAGTAATGTTAAGGAATGTATCAATGATTTCATCTTCTTGCAACAAAATCTCCTTCAAAGCAAGGGGAATCTCACGAGAAGGATCAAAGATACAAAGTGACATGGGAAAAGCCAAGTCACTACTACATGCATGAAATGGAACATCATTAATATTTTGAATAGAATTAGATATTGAGATGATAAAAGAAGATAATAATTCATTTTGAAAATATTAAGTTAAATATGATAAATAATGAATAAACAAATTAGCTGATTCAGAATAGAAAAATCAAAAATCTTGATTTTTTAATTTTTTCAGTATTTTCTAGGTTCTAGTAATTTGCATTTTTGGAGGCCTTTGAAGCAGAATTTGGGGTTGAAACTTGTGTCAGTCCTTAAGATTTGGTTACCGAAGGAACAATATTTTACGGATTGAGAGTGTTGTAAGAGCTTGAGAGTACTACTGTAGCAAACTAAAAAGAGTTGTGCAAGCAAGAAAGCAAGAGAAAGAAAGTGTAAGGGATAATGTCCAAGATAGAAGCCTAGGAGGAGAAGAAGGCCAAATGAGTTGAAAAGAAAAATTTTAATGAGGGAAAAGAAAATTCTTGAGCTATTACAAGGTATCCCAAGCCGTTACTACTGACAAAACTCGTTGACAAGTGGAAAACATGCTTGGAAGCAATCGTTTGAATGTTGAACCATCACAAGATGCTAGTGTGATGCATAGACGTTTGTGTGACACACTAGTGTCTAGACACATCACGCTACAAAATGACACAAACGGAAAAAGCACAAGGTTTGATGCAAAGCTAATGTGTGAGGGTAGATGTTGAAAAGGGGTTTTGAGCATCCTGAGAAGGGAAAAAAGCTGATGTAGGGTCTAAAATGAGCCTACAAAAGATGCTAAGGGAGTGGACACTAAAGAAAATGCAAGAATGTATGTGAAATTGAAAGGGGTGCAATTTTATGACATTACACCATGTAATTTTTTTTGACATTTTAAATATTTTAAGGTTTTGATCTCTAATTTATTTTGATAGTATCTTTCTATTTTTTGAAATCCTATGTATAATGTTTTTGCATTTTTTTTTATCCATTCATCAAAATTTAAAATAAATTATGCTTAAATTACATTATAGACTCTATTCTATATATAAATTATTTTTTGTTATTTTCAAAAAATTAGTGGGAAGCACACTCAAATTTTAATTTTCAAGATGTGTCCACTTTGAAAATTAGTAAAACCTATATATTCATTATAAAATTAGGAAAAAAATTAAGCATAAACTATACAATGTTATCAAATTTTTCACTAAATCAATTTTTGAAATACTAAAAAATGTTAACATTTTAGGGGGAGTACACTAGATGGTATGTTATATTTTTTTGAGAAAATGAACATAAAATTGTGTGCCCCCTATTTGAACCCCTTAATCTCCATCATTTAAAAAAAAAAATAGTATTTTATAAAGAAGATTCAAAGCCCTACGAATCTTGTTCTTGTCACATCTTCAAATTTTGAGTGTAACTATTTTCAATTTCTCATCCAAGATCAATATTTATTGATTTTATAAAAAATGTGGTGACTTAAGACCCCCTTTGGTCTCCCATTTCAATGCACATACCTTTCATCAATATTTTAGATCAAACTCCAATATTCATCATTAGAAAATAGAAAGTAAGAGAAGAGAAATGAATGGCTATTGGAAAATCAAGTTAGTTACAAAGAGGAGGGTAATAAGCAGATGTAGGAACCAAGAAGCTACAAGGAAGGAGGGGTATAAAACCATTAACTTGACTCAATATTACAAGATAAGAATGGAAAAGGTAAAAACTTAATACCTTAGCCCTATATGATTAGATCTTTTGATAGTGTGTTGGTTTTAGAGTCAAAAAAGTATTTTTTGAGATTTATTATTATGGTGGGATTGTTCTTTTCCAAATAATTCCTTACTAATTAAGCTACCTTCTTGATTTATTTTAGTTTCCAACTTCTACCTTACATTAAAGTCAAATTGACATGTGTAACTATGGGAGATATCTAGGTTAGCATATTATTAGCTAAATAAATCAAACCTAAATTAACTAATGAACCACAAAGGAGGAAACAATATGAAAACAAAGAAATATATCACCTTGTGTCTTCAACCTCCATCATTAAACTCCATTACACCTTCTCTATTTGCTGCAATAAGTAGTTTTCCCTCAGATTTTATGTGAGCAACCTATGACTATGTCAAGACCAAAGCAAAATGTTGAAGGATTTGATATTAAATGAAATACTATACAACTATGAAACTAGTAAGAAAGGACTATAGTATGACTAAAATGTCAAAATCCCAAGAGCTAAGATGTCATGAGATGTCAATGTCAAGAGATGTGAAGTATGCCTAAAACAATATTGCATGAGATATACAAATGAGACCAAAATTGTCATTTTATAGAAAATGCAATTTTGAAAGGATGGCCAAGATTGAAGATTAACGAATGCCCTCGAATTAATGGACAAGATTCAATGTGACAACCCAGAATTAGGGTTATGGCAACATTAGGGTAAATTTGAAATGAGTGGAAAAGATTTGATTTGAGAAAATCAAATCAAGGAACAAGATTGCATGTGACAAGAACATAAGAATGGCATAGAAAAAGAGAGAGCTAGAAAATCAAATAATATTAGAAATTACTTGATTTATGGAGGAAAATTACCATTTTGAATTAAAAAATTAATTTAATTCAGAAAGGTGGGGTCATGTGACAGTAAATAATTAATTTGAATTATTTACTAAAAGAGGGAAAATTAGAAAATGGGACCATTTTAAATAAATAATTTTATTTAAAATTGGGAAAATGCCAAGGTGGCTAATAATTAAATAAATTAAAGAATTTATTTAATTATAAGAAGACTTATAGGAATTAATGATGTATTTAAATAAATATATAAGAAATAATGGACAAAGATAATAAAATAAATTAAGAAATTTATTTAATTATAGAAAGACATTAGATAATTAGCGATGCATTTAAATAAATAAATATAATTTATTTATTTAAATAATCAAGAGGAATTAAAGACATGAATTAATTAAATAATTATGAATTATTTAATTAATAGTCGAAAGTGGACCAACAGACATAATTAGATGTTTTAATTATGCTAGGAAGAAATATGGCGACAATAGAGCTTGCAGGCCTAAGTCATTTTTATGTGTCTATATTTTTTCCTTCTTTGTCATAATACAACCTGTCGCATTGTGACAAAGAAAATTTAGTCAAAAACATGCCCTAACGAAGGTATGAAGTATCTATACCCCCTCGAGAAAATTTTCAAATTTTGGTCTGGTGACATAAAAAATTGGAAAGTGTCTCAACAAAGCTAATTTGGTGACTAGAAAAGCAATGGCATAAGTGGTTTCAGATTTTGACATGTTTAAACTAGCTAAAATGTGGGTTAAAGTTTGTCAAAAGAGCCTCCAGTAATAAAAATTTGAAGAAAATCCCGTTTTGACCCTATAAATAGGTTGAAAATGGGTAAAAGTCAATTCACTTTCACCTTCCCACTTGCAAATTTGGAGAGCTCACAGCTAGGAGAGAGTGTGCAAAGATGGTGATTCTTGTCACAAAGCACCATGAATACATTGTTAGGACCTTCAAATAGCCAGAGGGCGCAGACCCAACGGTATCTACCCTATACCCACTTTGTATTTTTGTCATTTTTTGTGATTTTCTAGGGTTTTAGGGTAGTTAAATGAATGCACTGCGATGCATATGCGTTCGCATAAGTTGCATTCACGGTCATGTTTGATGCATTTGATGTGTCACAATGCAAACGCCATAGGTCCATTAGGTTTTTCAACTAGGCGTGACGGATTTTCCAAAAATTGAGACTCATTCACAATATTGCAACGTATGTGATAGGTATAGCGATGCATTTGCAAGATTGCAATGCATACATGAAGATAGGTGACACATTTGATAGAATGAGATGTAAACAATTGAGGATGACAAATTTGTGAGTCAAAACAACACAAGTGTGAGATGAAATGATGCAAATGCCAGACCGTGATGCATTTGACTTTGACTAGGGTTGACTAGAGTTGACTTATTTTTAGGCTTAATTTTTTCTTATGCTTAGCTAGATAGATGGTAATAACGGTGTTGAATAATGTGGGTATGTGCAGGATCATCATGGAAAAAACAAGCCCTTAAGTGGCAAAAAATTCAGAAAAATCAAAGTTAGGCAACTTAACGTAAAAATTTGAATAATTTATCTATATTATTTCAAAAATATGCAATAATAGAATCTATAGAAAATTGAACGTAGTTTCCAAACTACTAAGTTTATTTAAAAATAAATAAAATCTATTTGGTGAAAATTTGAAATTTCAATGTAGTAGTACTTAAATTTCAAGGAAAAAAAAAAGTAGGTGTCTATCGACCACCTAACCATAATAAAATAATAATATTTTATTATAATATTTTAGATATAAGTAGAGGACTCATGTGCTGATGTGATGCATATTTTTTTGTAATTTTTTTCCAAGTAAATAATTAATTATGAATTTTTTATTACAACTTTTAAAAAATATAAAAAACTTGTATGTCTAACCACCTTAACTTGGTCAAAACTTCATGAAATTCATTTCTTTTTTTGAATCCTATAGTATGTGAAGCATAAAATGTGACACATGTTTCAGATTCAAAAAATGTGATACTGTTTAAAAGCTATAGATTTTTTTCAATCAGCCTATCAATTAGGACTTTAGTCATAATTGAAATAGAAAATGAATAATAATTATTTATTAAATTCAAATTAAAGCATAATTTATATTGGTGAGAAGTTGAGAATCTCCTTTAAAAACCCCTTTTTGTTTCATCAATTTTGGGTAAAAAAAAGTCGATAGCCACATACCCATCATATCACCACTTTTTGGCCCATCATGATCCTGCACATACCCATGTGCTAACTCTTATTTCTACATGTGAAGAAATGACTACCACCAATATATATGCATGATTTTAGGCCATCAACTTACACATTTCAAGGCCAACTGACAGATCAGGAGGAGAGGTGGCTGATGCGATTGGGATTATATTATGTCACCTATATGCTCATTATCTGGGCTAATAGGGGGCTACTGAGAGCACTAGCTGAGAGATGGCACTCAAAAACTTGTTCTTTCCATTTTTCGATGGGGGGGGCCATTATTACTTTGGAGGACATGTATCAGATTCTACGCATTTCAATTAGAGGAGCATGATTGGTGTATGATCCACAGTAGGGAGTGCAGGCCATGACAAAGTTATGAGGAAGATGATGGCACGTGCCTTGGTTTCGATGGATATGAGATTTGGTGGGAGTATCTAGCTAAGAACTACCCATGCTAGGATGCCATGTTATGTACTTTGATTGTTGGGGTCTTGATTCTAGATCATCGGGGACATGGGTTCCCAATCGGATGGGGTGATGTGCTAGTGCGGATGCGGCAAGACAAGGTAGTCTTTGCATAGGGACCTTGCTTGCTTGGGATGTTGTACCATCAGTTACATGAGGTAGCATACAGGGGTGTAACTAGCATTAGCTATAGGATGACATTACTTATGATTTGGGTTTGGGAGAACATTCTCGTATTCTGTCCACCAATATAGAGGCCATAGTTAGTAGATGGAATTCCATATGTGTTTTTATATGCGGGTTCCCTTAAGCAAATGAGGGTTAGAGAGACAGGATTCTGGTGGCACAAGATTGATACCATGACTACATTTTTCTAGAGGTCATACAAGGATTGCATGCAGTGGGATGATGAGGGTGATCACTTGCCATTTTATCAATAGTTTTGATATCTTATTGGTCAGACTGTACAGTCTCAATTGATTATAGAGATGTACCTACCCCAGTGGGTGCTATGGTAGTTTAGGGAGTAGCAAGGCGTGCCTATGGGGATGACCGAGTATGCTAGATCATTGTGAGAACCTGCATGGGGCCTTGCTATAATTGTGCCATTTGTTGAGTAGTAGATAGAAGGATTGGTGGTGCATCCATGGGGTTGGAGTGGAGGTCCTACAGATCCAAGGATGATTGCAGATTTTTATTTATGGTGGCAGACACACAAACCCATTCCTTTGAAAGATATTGATGGACCAAAACCTGTGGATCACATATCAGTTACACCACTGGTGTAGCAAGGAGGCCGGAGGGGTAGAGGTAGAGGCAGAGATGGAGGCCGAGGAGATGGGGGAGAGGAGATGGGGGGAGAGGGGGAGGAGATGGCAGAGGAGATGGTGGAGGAGATGGTGGAGGTGGTAGGAGGAGGAGGAGAGGAAGGAATAGAGGGAGACAAGCCTAGAGGGTTAGATAGCAAGTCAAGAGGGTTGCCCTATATGCCATTACAGATGTTCTAGAGGAGGAGGAGAGAGATGAGGGGCCCAAGGAGGGTGGGTGAGATAGGATGGGGTGATGGAGGAGGATGTGAGGCAAGAGGAAGTGAGGCAGGTGGATGTGATACAACTAGAGGCAGAGGGGAGACAAGAGGATGAGGTTAGGTTGGAGGGATAGGTCGGATAGCCAGAGGTAGAGCTGAGATAGGAGGAGGAGGCATTAGATGTGCATGTAGCAGAGGAGGATTTGGATGTAAGGGGAGGAGGGGAGGGAGTTGGTGATGATGATGATGAGTTGGACATTGGGGATAAGATGGATGAGGTGGAGAGGTAGTTGTGGGAGAGGATGATAGATGGAGATACAAACATATTTTGTGTTCCTCTATTGCCATGAGATGCCACAGTGGACCAGAGGCTAGGAAAAATGCAAAGGAGACTAGATGAGGAAACTGTTGATATTAGATCCCTATGAGAAGAGCTTTAGGTTACATGTGTTCAGAGGGACTAGGAAGAGATTCAATGGCAGGAGACCGAGAGCTGGTGCACTCAATTTTCTTAGCTGTGTATAGGGCCAATGGTAGATGTTGCTAGGGATTTGTCCAAAGTCAGTGCGAGCAGAGGCCAGTACCACATGTTATATGAGAGGGTAGTGCCAGCTAACCAGAGAGAGCCTAGATTATCTAGGTCATCTAGCATGATAGGGATAGGGTCAAGGAGTAGCAACCATACTCATAGTAGTCATAGTTAGAGCATTGTGGGTGGCTCTACTTCCACAGGGCATTCATCAAGCCATAGGTCTCACCATTATCATAGGAATTCCTCAAGTCACAGGTCAAGCCACAGCCATGGATCATCTAGGTCAAGGCATAGATCAGAGCACAGTTAGCCACTTGTTACAGATCCTTTGACCTCTCAGACTCATGTTGCAGTAGCATCACAACCTCATGTCACTATATCGATGATGCCATCAGTATCAGTTCCATCGGCCTCAAAAGACACATGTTGCCATGTTTGCATAGGTTATGTCAGTTCTGAGCACAAGTCATCAGTCACCACTCTCTTCTCCATGAGGAGATGAGGAGATCACTTCCTAGGATATTTGACATTGTTATCTTGCCATTATGTTGGAGACATTATTTTATGACACTTTATATTTTGACCATTAATCTTGCAAGCTCTATTTTTGGGATATCTCGTGACTCTATCCTATGACAATTTTTTTGAGATTATATATATGATGTAGTTTTGACGTGGCCTATATGGTTTGTGTTATATGATGATGCATTATGTGTATGATATATGATTTTATCATGATGATTTGTGATAATGCATGTTATATGTCATGTGATGTATGCATTTATGGTAGCTTCTTATGATGACATGCCATGATGATATGATGATGATTGATGGTAGTAATTCTCTATATGTATGCATAATGTTTTAATTATAATGGATGTCATGTTTATGATTATGGATGCATTTGATGTATGACTATATATGTATGGATAATGCAATATGTTATGCCCTATGATGTGATTTATGTACTTTAATTAAATGGATGATGTATGCTCTTACATGTTATATGAAATTCCAATGGATGGATGTAAATGATATATGTATGTTAATGATGTAAATGGAAATATGTGCATGTGTAATAACCTACTGCAATTCCTATATGCTCATGTATGTACTTATGTTTTTGTATGTCATAGGATACCATCATGAGACAGATGAGGCAAGATGACGAGACAAAATGAGATGGATGTTAGTGCAGAAATAAAATCCTTTAGCATGTTGCTATAGGACTAATAATTTTTTCTTTTAATCATCATTGGGAATGTTATGGTAATGGGAAACAACCACCATGATATGACATAGATTGATGGTGTGCAAGGTTGTACCATCACATGAGACAAGCAGTCACAAAAAAGCATGATCATGACTCATACTCAGGGTGCAATTGCCCCAGTATTTTTTCCACAATCAACCACAAGCATAAAGAAGACAAAAAAAACCATAAATACAAGTCATGAAACAACATTTCTCCTCTAAATCCTATTATCAAGACATCCTTGAGGAACTAGCAACATGACTGTCTGAAAAAGATAAGAGAAGTCAATCATCATGATACATCATTGCTTCTCTAAATCTTGTCGCTAGGACATCATGGAGAAACTAGTAGCATGATGAAAGATCCAAGGAAAAAGGCCAAGATAGTGATTTCCAAGTGTTTTCCAAGTGTGTCTGAGTGTCATATTTTTTAATGTCAAGTTGTCTAGTTTGACGGTGTCGAATGCCAAAGTTGTCAAATTTAGGAAGGACACATCCTGAATAATGTCACTGTCAAGAGGATTGGTCCTCAAACGTCGTGAGGAATCCTCAAAATGCCAAATGTTAATGAAAATTCCTAGGAAGGACACATCCTAAGGCATAGGTAAATGAAAAAGGTGTTCCTTCAGAAGGACACATCTGAAGAATAACCAAAAGCTAACGGGTGGTCCCACAATACTAGTTTATAATTTTTGGCCAAACTAGACACTGAACTGATTTTTTCTAGCTAAATCTTCACTTTTGGGCACCTATAGCGGCTAAAGCATGAGGAATTTGAAGATCATGCAAACTAGTGATTTGTGGCATTTTGTCTATAGATTCTAAATATATTTTTTGCAAAATTTTTGGAATCATATTGCATTCTTTTTCCATCTTCAAAAACTAGTTTTTTTTAGTAAACACCATTTTTAAGGAGTGACACTCACCGTATAACACAACATTTTTTCCATGAAGGATAAAATTATAATTTTTTTGGAATTTAGATTTTTAACTATGATATCTAGTGCTTCCAATTGGTTTCATAGTGTTTTATTGAATATGTTTTTTCCTTAATCAAGTTTCGAATTCAAACCAATTACAATTCAAACATAGGTGGACCATATAACACAATTTTTTTTGTATGTATCAATTTTTATTTTTTTTGTTTGTTGGATCAAGGACTTCAATATATAGTGCACTCATATTTTTCAAAAAAAAATTATAATCTTCTATTTTTGCACATGTGTAGAACAAGTGTGATTTTCGGTGAAAACCTACATTCACAAGAAATAAAAAATAAATATAATAATAAATTAAATTTATTTAAAATTATAGTTTTTGGGAAGCTTATAATAAGGGCTACATACATAAAAAAATAAAATTAAATGAATTCATTTGATCCCCTAAAATGTAAATCAAAAGTGGATTTTTATTAGCATGTTGATAGGTGTAAATGAGACTTCGTTATAGGTATGGTTTAAAACTAGCGAGGTTCTATCCAGGGGGTTTGATATAAGGTAGTTTGATCAAACCCTCTTCAATTTGAATGCTTTAAATGGAACTTTTAAAGGCTTAAATCGTTATATTTTCTAAAAATATGTGATTTCAACAAAGATCAGAATCTCCCAAAAATTGTAAACCAGCTTTGTGGGATTACCCTGATGGTTTGAGTAGGTTTGACTAAATTTGATTGAAGTTGACCAAGTTTTGACTTGTTTGGACAAATTTAACTTTTGGTTGATAGATTTGACCAATGTTGACATGCCGATGTGTTTGACACGTTGATTAAATGATTGCCATAGTTTGCTTGTTAAGATTTTTTCTGTTTTAGGAATAATTGGTTTGACTTAGAGACAATGTAATGCCATGAACCCTAATGGACTAACCTAGTGTGGCCTCAGGGGCTCATCGATTGATGGCCTTGCCTACATCATACACTTAGAGACCTCGTAGTTCAACACAACCAATGAATTTGTCTTGATGATCAAAGATTGAGTCATGATTTTATTTTGACAAACCTAAAAGTACTAACATAATGTCTGAGGGGCTCAAAAATGAGCCTTGTCTACGTAGCAAATGTGTAGAGACAATGTAGTTTGATAAAGACTAAATGACATGATTGGCTTGACAAGGTACGACTCTATTTTTGTGTTTTTGTCATATTTTTATTTTTTTGTATTTCTTTAGGACATTTTTTGATTTTTAGGTTTTTCTTTTAGGACATTTTATGATTTTTAGGTCTTTTTTCAAGACATTTTCCAATTGGCAGGACCACGTGTGATACCCACTACAGTCGAATGATAAAGGAGTGCCCCCAGCTAGGTCCAAGACTAGCCAAGTTTGAAGGACATGAACAAGATGTGCTTGAGGTGACAGATAGGCAGTATGCAGGACTTGATGTCAACCATTATCGGCCATGAAAGGAATGGAAAGGTTTTGTGATGAATGTTCTGATGGTGTTAGAAAAGTGGGAGTTTATTATGGACTAAGGTAGATAGAGTGATAGTAGATGGAAAAGCAAAGACTGACTGCACATGGCACCTGTTTTCTAGGTATTCACCATGGTACTTATCCAAAGCATCTGTTTACCAGTTTTTCACTTGTAGAACCCTAATCCTAATACCTACAAAACATAATAAACTAACACATAGTTAGATCAAATTCAAGTAAGAATTAATATTCCCCATGAAATCCATTAGCAATGCTCAAAATAGGAAACAAGAATGAATAACACAATGAAAAAGTAATGAAATCCTAATTAAGCAAGCAAACTCTTGATCCCATCGGAGAATTGGTGCCAATTTGATGTGAAAATTGGCCCTTTCCTAACTCCAATGATCAAATGTTGATGAGTGATGAAGGTTGATCCACTTTGTTGAAGATTCACTTGAACTCCATGATGAAAAAATTGCATAACCTAGCTATAAATTTGATAAAATGGATGAAAATGGTGATGCTTGAAGATAAAATTGAGTATAGTAAACTTGCTCAAATTGTGGATGATCAAATGGGGAGAGAAACCTCTTATTTATAGAAAGACAATATGGAGAATGTCAAGATACGAATGGAAGAAGCTTGAGCACATTTTGGAGAATGTGGAAAGAGGGGGAGATTCAAATTCAAAAGATGGCTTGAAGGATGAGGTGAAAGGTGAAGTTAATATCACATGGCTCAAGAAAAGGACATGTAAGAGATTTTAAATACTTTGTTGGATGTACAAAACCTTTTGGAGGGATTTTTCAAATTTGGGGAATATTCCAACCATTGATGCCTTTTTGAAAGAAAATAGATGATTTAATAAATTGATAAATTGATAAATTGATTTTCATGAGAAAGTGGCAAAAGCTAGAGGATTTGATGGATTGGGATTAAATTAATCGGGATTTGATTAATTTAATGAGGGATTGGCTGATTTGACCATTTGATTTAGATTTTTGGATTGAAATAAATCAAAATGAGAGGAAAATGATTTAGACTTAATTAAATAAAGATTTTGATTTATTTAATTAAAGAAGATGGTGCTAGATTAAATCAAATAAAGATTAATTTATTTAATTTAATGGAATGACTTTAGAGATTAATTAAATAAAATGAATTATTTAATTAAAAGAGGGACTATAGGATTAATTAAATAAAAAATGATTTATTTAATTAATAGGAGATGATGACTTGATCAGATAAAATTGATTTATTTAATTAAAAGATGAAATGTGATGAATTTAATTAAATATAAATTAAATGATCAGTAGAGAGATGATTCAGGATGAATTAGTGTTAGTAAAATAAGGATCAGGTGTGATTGGTATATTTTCCATGTCTACATCACTATTGGACGAATTATTTCTCTTTGCTATTTTTGTCATTTTTCTATTTTTTTGGTATCACCAAGATGCCCATTTTCCAGGTTTTCATCAGGGTGACTATTTTTTGTATTTTTCAATTTTTTTTGTATTTTTGATGGTTTTCAACTAGGCTTTCTAATGCTATGCATAGAACATTTGAAGATGTAGGTTGTTATAGGCTTTGTCAGTTGTTCACTGTCTAGAGTAGCTAGTTGATATGCTCTAGAACCAAATTAGGACATGATGATGTAAGGATCTAGCCAATTAGGTTCAAACTTGCCATATTTTTCTCTATCAGACTGATTCTTAGGATTTTTCATTAAGAACAAGTCACCAATATCAAACTTTCTGACCATGAATCTCTTGTTGTAACTATGACATAGAAGATTTTGATACACTTGTAAATGATTTAAGGAATTATGTCTTCTTTCAACTAACATCTCCAGGTCATGTAGTCGTGACCGTTGATATTCTTCATCATCAATTAGACCCTTCATGGAGACTCTTAAGGATGGAATTTCAACCTCGATGGGCAGGATAGCTTCAGCTCCAAAGACCAGGGTGAATGGAGTGGCTCCTATAGGTGTGCAGATGTTGGTGCAATAATCCCATAGAGCAGGGTTAAGTTGGATGTTCCAATCATGACCAACATCATTGACTATCTTTTTAAGAATTTTGGTGATTGTCTTATTGGACACCTCAGCTTGACCATTTCCTTGTGGGTAATATGGAATGGAGAAATGATATATGATGTGAAATCATTCACATAACTCATGGACATCTTTATTTTTGAATGGACGACCATTGTATGTGATGATGGATTGTGGGACACCATACCGGTAGATGATATAGTTGAGGATGAATTTGGAAATTTGTTTTTCGGTTATGTATGTGAGTGGGATGGCTTCAATCCACTTAGTGAAATAATCAATGGTGGTGATAATGAATTTGTAGCCATTGGAAGAGGTCGGATGGATTTTTCCCACAAGGTGGAGTCCCCATTATGAGAAAAGTCAAGGAGAAGTAATCAGTCAAATTTCTTGTGCTAGTGCATGAATCAAATCACTACTTATCTAACATTGGTGGCATGTTCTAAAAAAATCATGTGCATCTTTTTCCATTGTCGACCAATAATACCCAAGTCTCGCTATCTTCTTGGCTAAAGTAGGACCAATTGAATGAGATCTACATATACCCTCATGTACCTCACATAAGGTTGTTTGTGCTTCATCAGTGTTGATACATTGAAGAAGGGTGTTGTCAAAGGTACAATGGTATAGGGTGTCACTAATGATGGTGTATCAGGCATCCTTATAGATAAAGGACTTTCGTTGGTTATTGGATAGGTTCGAGGGAAGGATCTAGGACTAGAGATAGTCATAAATGTCTTGATACCATGGAGATTTGGGACCAACAAGCTCGCAAACCATCTCTGATTCTAGAATTTCATATTCAGGAACCAAAATTTGTTCCACCAAAAACTCAAATTGTGGTACATTGCTAGGAATTTCTAGAAGAGATCCGATTGTATCCATTGCATCTGCCACCTTGTTGTGTACCCTAGGAATTTGTTCAAAAGAAAGAAGGTGGAAATATACTTGAAAGATGTCAGCCATTCATTTGTAGGGCATTAATTTCTCATCCTTGGTGTCATAGTTGTCGTTGACTTGATTGATGACCAACTGAGAATCTCTGAAGACATGTAGATTTTTTATTTTCTATTTTATGGCCATTCTAAGTCCTGTGACAAGTGCCTCATATTCTATAATATTGTTCATACATGGAAAATAAATATGAAATGACTTAGGAATGGATTCTCCTTGTGATGTGATAAACAATATTCCTGCTCCCGATCCATGACTAGTACAAGACCCATCAAAGTAAATTTTCCAAGGCATCTCAGGTTCTATATGAAATATGGACTCATTAGGAAATTCTACTATCAATGGATGATCACCTTGTATAGGTGCATCTACCAGTTGATATGCTATCAATTTTCCTTTTATATCCTTTCATTCCACATATTGAATTTCATACTCACTCAATATCATTACCCACTTGGCCACGTGTCCTGTCAATGCTGCATGAATTAAGAGATATTTCAAGGGATCAATTTTTTCCACTAAATGTGCCTTGTGATTCAACATGTAGTGTCATAATTTTTGAGGTGAAAAGAAAACTGCTAAACATACATGTTCAATAGATGTGTAGTTCAGCTCATATCCAACCAACTTATGACTAATGTACTATATGGGTTTTTCCTTCTCATCATAATAATTTTGAACTAGCAATGCCCCCAGTGCTGAAGTTGTTGCAAAAATGTATAAAATCAAAGGTTTTCCTTTGATAGGTGGCATTAAAATAGGTGGTGACAATAGATAGTCATTTATTAGTTGGAAGGCCTCCTCACATCGATTAGTCCACACAATGGGGATACCCTTGCATAGGATATATTGAAATGGTTGACATTTAACAACCAAGTGTTCTATGAAGCGTCAAATAGATTGTCGCCTACCTTGCAATATCCTGAGTTCACTTATCCCTTTTAGAGGAGGCATGTCTAATATGGCTTTCACTTTGGTGGGATCAAATTCAATGCCTCTATGGGAAACTGTGTATCCCAAAAAATTTCTTGATGTCACACCAAAGACACATTTCTTGGGATTCACTTGTAGACCTTATATTCTTCCAATCTCTTAAAAAAAAATTCTAACACATTCAAGTGATCCTTATGTGTCAAAGACTTTGCTAACAGGTCATCCACATAATCTTCCATTAGAGTATGCATCATGTTGTGAAAGATTGTTGTCATGGCTCTTTGATACGTGGTGCCTACATTCTTGAGACCAAAAGGCATGATGTTCCAATAGTAGGTACCTCACGGACATGTGAATTCTATTTTATGTTGATCTTTAGGGGTAATACAAATCTTATTATAACCTGAGAAACCATCCATGAGGGATAACATTTCATATCCTGTTGTAAGGTCAACTATGATGTCTATGTTTGGCAATGGAAAGTCATCCTTTGGACATGCTTTGTTAAAATCCCTAAAGTTCGTGCAGATGCATATTTGACCATTTGGCTTTGTGATTGGTACTAGATTTTAAATCCATTTGGTGTAGTCTATTGACTGTATGAATCCCACATCTAGCAACTTCTTGAGTTCTGCTTTGACTAACAGGGAGATCTGTGGGTGCATTTTTTGTAGCTTATGCTTTACTAGCTTGGCATCTAGAAGTAGTGGTAACTGGTGTAGGTAAAGTTTTGGATCCAACCCAAGAATATTTGCATAGGACCATGAAAATTCCACCTTACACTTTGAGAAGAATTTTTGGAATTCAATTTTTTCTTCTTCTATCAAAGATGCGGCGAAAAGGACCATTTTAGGATCATCTATTATCAATATGTTAACTTCCATGGTATCTTCAATAAGAATTGCTCATTTTTCCTAATTCATGGGGAGAAATTCTAGTCCTCCATCTTTGGGTGCCTTGAGGAGGTTTTCATCCACAGATACGTCATTTATTTTTACTTTTTTATCGTCAGAAGGTGCCTTTCACTTTTCACCTAAAGACATGTCATTTTTTATTTTATTTTTTCATTTTGCAACTAGAGGATGGCACGATCTCCCCAAATTAAGCTACATAATCTAAGTCAATATCAAATCTAACCTTGTGATCTCCACTTGGTATACCCTCATGCAACCCCATGAATTTTGGAATGGCCTCATCATTCTGAAATATGTCCATAACTAGTGGGCCTCATTCCTAATCAATTAGTCATGGGTAGACTAAGGAGATACCATCATCAATATTGGTCAATGGTGGGGAGGACATGAAAAGCATGTAGATAGATTCAAAGAGGTTGAAAATGAAATTTCCATCATCCAAATCCCAATTGGACTCTATCCAATATTCTCCTTCACTTGATTCATACTCATTGTCAAAATAAGGGACAAATGAACTGGCATGTGGTGAATCAGATGAATCCAAATGAGGTTCATTAGGTTCAAAAGGTCAGGAAATTGTGGCAGAAGGATGATTAATGGGATCCAAAGATGATTTAGGCTTGTCATCATTCTGAGGGAAAAATAATCTACCCTAGTCTTCTCTTTTCTTTGGGATTTGGAGGTTGTCATTATTCTATATAGGATCAATCTTAAAAAATTTCCTGAATCTTTCTTCGAAAGTAGGTTCTCCAAGTTCAAGGAATAATTCATCAAGGCAACATACACTCAAGGATCGTTGGGACCCAAATTCCCATTCATGGGAGTCAATTTTGGTAAAGGATTCATCAATAGTCTCCACACTTTCCAAAGCATTCACGCTCTCACTCGAGATTGCATCGGTACATCGATCATCATTTTCGGGTAGCCCAAACCCTAGTCCAAGACATTTTGGTCTTTGAGGAGGCATTAATTATTGGTTCTCTCATTCTAGTTTTAGTTTTTCCAAGGCCACTGACTCCATCGTAGCCTTTACCATATATTTGAATGGGTAATGGGGGTGGATCTTCTAGGTCTCTATAAATCGAGGTTTGATATATCCTCAATGTCTTCTTTACTCATTTCTCCCCATTTTATAAAAATCCGAGATGGAGGAACTTTGAAAATTTCTTTAGGCTCCATTCTAAAACAAGGTTCAGCCATACTCCTTCAAAGACTTGGGTATTTTGGTGATGCAGTATGTTGTGTGCACCTTGTATTCTCCACAACCTAAGTCCTAGATATTAACACTAGGATCTTCCTTTGGGATGGAGAAAGATAGTGAGGTGGATGATGGGGGATTGGATGTAGATGATTTGACAAGTGTGGATAGATTGACATATTTGGATGAAGAGGAGGTTGAAGCTTCTCAGTTAATGGGCACATGGTGTTCTAAGAGGCCCCTTAGGTTGGTGCAATATTGGAAAGGATTGAAGTCTCTGTATATGGTGATCTTGGTGCCATCAAATGGGAAATTCAAGCATTGATGGTAGGTGGAAAAAACAACTTTTAAGGCTTGAATCCAAGGTCGAACAAGCAAGATATTATATGGTAACTCAAGATCTAGGACTTGGCAAGTTGTTTCTACGATGACCAACCCAACTCTGATAGGAAAAATGATAACACCTTGAGAAGAATTTTCTTCATCATCATACACCTATATAGCAATGCTTTTTGTAGCATCTACACAAGCATTGGAGAATCCTAGAGCCTTAACCAATTTTAAGGAGCATATATTTAGTCTTGCTCCACAATCTACTAAAACTCATCTGACCTTATGTTTATGAATAAAGACTTCAATGTGTAATGCATTGTTATGATTGGAATTTGGTGATGAATAATCTTGGTATAAAAATGTGACATGATGGGGGATGGTAAGGTATCCCACCATGGCTTCAAATTGGTTGACATCAATGTCTTGGGGGATAGAGGACTCTTGTAAAGTTTTGTCAAGTATGGCCTTATTTTTGGGGGAAATGCATAACAACTCAAGTATAGAGATCTGAGCAGGTGTCTTACCTAGTTGGTCAATGAGGTTAAACTATCCCTTAGGTTGTGATTGCTTAGCGGGTGGACCTACTTGTGACTAATTAGTGGATGAGATAGGTATCGTGATCTTTAGCTGCCTAGGGGAGGAGGACCAACTATGGTGATTTTCCCACTTCAGGTAGTGGCATTACACTCAAGTTCTCTCTTGATAGTAATTTTATTGACATATTTGTCATTAGTTCAGACATGGTTGATAATGGTTCCACCTAAATAGTCGAAGGAAGTGCGAGTGTAATTGGCACGGTTATTATTAGTCTTAGGACCTGATGTAGAGGGATTATTCGAACCATGGTCTTACAGTGGGTTCTTGTGAATAGTATGGCTTGTGTTTGATGCAAATTGTGGCCTACCTAGTTCAATTGTGTTATTTTCAATGAGGTCTTGTACCAGATTTCTTAGTTGTCCACAAGAAGAGGTTTTATGTCCTTTAGAATTGTGATAATCACATAAAGCATTGTCATCCCACCATGATGGTTTAAACTATCCTAGGTCATATGGATTAGGGTCTTCTAATGTGATGACTCCATTTTGAATTAGCTTTTTAAGGGTTCCTTCGATTGTTTCACCCAAGGGAGTATATGTGTGTCTCTTTTGGAATTACCTTGTCTGTCATGGTTTCCCTTGGTTTTGACTATTTTGATTATTATGACTATTTTGAATGGCATTAGTAGCAGGTGTCGATGTGGTCATTGGTGTATTTTGCAGTTGAGCCCCTTTGAGAGTAAGTACAGGACCCATTGTGTTCACTACCTTGGCATCAACAACTTAATCATTAGTAATGTGCTTATTCTTGACCCAGTATTTATTCTTATTAGCTAATGGGTTTGTATTTGTGTTCTTAGGGCCATATTTCCGTTCTCCTTTAGCAATAAGCACCTTCTCAAGTTGGACACCCTTTTTGACTAATTTTGTGAAGGTTGTGTAGTAGTGAACTTGTAACCATATTTCAATGGGCCCAGGAGGGTTTGGACAAACATGTCAAATTTTTCTTTCTTAGGTATGTCAATATGGAAATGACTTGCTAAACTTCTCCATCTTTGAAAGAATGGAACAAAATTCTCGCTAGCTTCTTCTTGTGTAAGTGTGCATAAACTGGTGATGGAGGTGTCGATATCAATGTTGTAAGCATAATTTCGTACAAATTTTCTAGAAAGTTCATCCCATGATTTTATCCCCTTTTGTAGAGTGGAAAACCATTCAAGTGTGGGGCCTACAAGACTCTTAAGGAAGAGTCTCATCAAGTATGTATGTTTCATAGGAAATATCCATGCAATTAGTTGTGAATTCTTGAATGTGTTCAATGGGGTTTGGCTTGCCTTTGTATTTAGTGAAACTTGGTTCCATATAACCAACAGGGAATGGTGCCATGTATAGACTTGTGTCAAAAGGATATGGACACAGGTTGTATGACATGTGTGACTTCTTATTGGAAATTTGCATGGTCTCTATTTGTTTTTGAAAATTTACCACTTGGGCCATCAAAGCATCAATTATAGGATTGTTTGTTGTGTCACACATAGGAGTGATGGGTATCCCATGAGTGCCAATTTGTTGGGATGAGATGTTCTAATTTTGTTGTGGGATATGTTGTTGTGAGATGTATGATGTGTTTTGATTTGAATGTTCTTGGTATTGCAAGTTTTGATTAGATATGTGTTGATGAGTGTGGATGTGTGATGCATATGTGGGAATGTATCCTCTAGCCATATTAGTAGATATTTGTAGGGTGTGTTGACCATGAATATTTTGGTGTCCAAATGAAGTCATATGTTGTGTAGTCTAATTACCTTGTCCATATTGGTAGAATTGTCCATGGGGAATGTTGGTGTTTTTCCCTTGAGAAGTATTAGTATTAAGTTGTGAAGATGTGATGATATTTGGTTGTGGTCCCCAAATGAAAATACGTCATTTATTTCCTCCAAAGGGATTGAATGAAGACCCAATAAAATGGTTTGATGATGATGCTCCCATGGCACTAGATGAAGCTAAAAATAAGGGATTTGAAGAGCTTGCCCTTGTATACACCTAAAATTGGTCAAGAAATTTAATTAATTAAATACTAGTTATTTAATTAATATTTGACTATGTATAAATAAATTCTCAATTTATTTATATAGTTCACCCTTTTATAATTCTCCAAATCTAAAATCATATTCTTCTAATTTAATTAAATGAATGAATTTCCATAAGCTTGTTTTATTTAATTAAGTTTCATTAATCCCAGATTAGGAATTCAAGCACATGTCTACAAATTTTCTTGCCACCTCACCAAGGTCACATGAAATTAAATAATTCTAATTTTTAATTATAATTATCTTCAAACACATGGCTTATTCCTCACACACTTCTTCAACAAACTTTCAAAAACATGGTCTTTCTCTCACACACTTGATTCTTCCATCCATTTGGCATGTTGTCTTTGGTCAAGAGATTCCTCCATCCATTTGGAATGTTGTCTTTGGTCAAGGTGATGCCTTCTTAATTCTCTTCATCTCCACCATTCATCCCTCTTGTTTGAATTTGGACCGTCAATCATTGCCACCTCACAAGATGCTTGGAAAAACCTATAAATACAACCTTTTTCCATTGCATTTTGCATCCAAATTTTAGTAGAGTTATCGTGTAGGAATATCATTTGAGCATTGGAACATTTTAGAGTCTTATAGTTACATCTTAGAATCTCACTTTTCTTTATAGTTGCATTTTATACCATACTTTTCTTTATAGTTGCATTTTAGATTAGCATATTCATAGATAGAATTTGAGCATATGCAAAATCCTCCTAGCTTCATATCATAGCATTTACATTGTATAATCTAACACCATTATCCATTCATCATAATATACATTATAATTTTCATCATATAGTTTCATGTAGGAACTTAATTGGTTTGCATGTTGAATATTATCTCATTTCTCAAGTCATAATTTTAACAACCATAGTGCACATAGAAATTTGAGGGCCCAATGGTTTAATAAATCCTTGAGAATAGAGGAAAATGAGACGTTCTTACAAGATTTGTTTAGCAAAAAAATAGAGTAGTTCATTTGATATAAATCTTTGATATAATTTGTTTCATTGGTGTTTGTGTTGATTTACTAACTCTCCCAAATTTCACACACACATAAATTAGCATGGTCCACTATGGGGATATACCCCATTTCTAACAATTTTTTTGAAAAGTTCATGTAGACAAGCTGGATGTGACATTTTAGCGCAATCATGAGTTCTTTCGGTGCATATGATAAACCTTTCGGTAAATGAAAATTATGTTTTGGTGCATCCAAGGAATCTTTTAGCACACCCAGGGTCTATTTCAAGGCATTCGATACTTCGTTTGGCGCATCCAACAAATATTCTGGCACATTCAGGGAGTGTTTTAGTGCATTTGTTTTTTTCTTTAGCGTATTCAATATCTACTTTAGTGCATTTTATTGTTATTTTAGTGCATAGAGTAATTATTTTAGTTCATTGGTTAGTTCTTGTAGCACATTGATGTTTTAGCGCATACAATGACTGTTTTAGTGCATCTATTAAAATTTGCAAAATTTGAGAACTAATTTGTGTTTTTCACTTGTAGGTACTTTTATATGCTGGTCAAAGACAAATTTATCAAACTATTGATAATTTATGTAGGGGTTGGAGTTATTTAAACACTTCTTTTTGCTTAAGGTAGGCATCTAGCTTAATTAGAAAGGATAAAGAACACCATGTCTTTCGTGCTTGATGAATGGTAGGAATATGCTCTCCCATTAACTGGGTGACCAGAAAGCTAGACCCATTCACTTTTTTTTTATCCTAGAGGGCCTACCTTGTGGGAAAAATTAATCACCCAAGGGAATGACCCAAATGGTAACACACTAAAGCCAAGTGACTTCCAACTGGGATATAAATGTGGGTACTTGGGGAAAGTTCAAGTATCACAAGGATTGTTCTGACAAAAAAGGAAACAATGGTCTCTTGACGCATGGATGATCCCCCACACACGAAATTCCTATACTAGAACCATTTGTTTTAGCAAGACCAAAATCCTTATTATATTTGTTGGTGCAAGAACGGTCATTTTGAAGCCATCCCACATTCTTGCAACTTTTAGTAGAGATGAGAAATATGCCATGGGAGATTCATGGGTATTGATGCTTGGCTGCTCCATAGAAGTGAGTGTCATGGAGGGGAGCTAGTGGGGTCAAACATCTTATCATCCACTATAAGTAAGTGCAGCTAGAGTAAAATCAAAGTGGGAATTCAACAAATATAGTCCTACACAGCCTAAGTTGTACATGCTTGATGTGTCTTTACCAATGTGTTTTTGAACCAATTTCAAACAAAAACATCACATGTTGAAATTGAAAACCTTGATTCAAAAAAAATTCATTGAAACAACCAAGTCTCTAATTGGAAAATCCAAAAAATAAAACAAATTTCCAACAAACTACGTCATTTTTCCATTTCACCACATCCACTATATTTGCTAGCACATCCAACTGTAGTTATAGTGCATCTGTGCAAAAATTTTGCGCATCCATCCTCTATTCCATTGCATCCAATCAATTTTTTAGCACATCTAAGCATTTTTCTAGCACATTTACCCTCTCTTATAGCAGACACACTGCATATTCTGGCACATTAATCCTCTATTTTAGCACATTCAAGAAATCTTATAGCGCATCTGTGCAATTTTCTGGTGGATTCATCCTCTATTTTAGCACATATGTCAAATTTTTTGGCACATTTGGGCTCTGTTTTAGCGCATCCATTAAATGCAAAACCCAAGAGTTAAACTTGTCCCCTATTTCATAGTTTGAACCAAAAGTTCAAAATCTTCTTCAGTCCAAAATCATTCCTTAGGTACCTTAGAGACTAAACTTGTTAAAATTGACCTCTACAAGTGGAATTCTCCAACCTAAACCAAGATCTAACATCTCAAAGTGCCAAAATCACCAAATTTTATCACACCTTTGATTATTAAGCCTTGTTTCATCATCAAGATTTATCATCCTTTCATCATGAAACAAAGCTATATAGTCAAATCAAACTTAGTCTCATTAGAATTTGTCATTCTATTTGACTTAGTTGTAATCCTTGGCAATCTTCCAAACTTAGATCAAAGTTTAGTCAAAACTATAACACTTGTATTCCCATTCAAACAGGGTTACAAAAACAAAAACTCAAGGAAAAAGGACTTGAAAATCAAAATATTGAAGAGTCAAACCTTGGAATTGCAACCATTGAAACTCCAATCATTAAGACTCAAAACATTGAAACTCAAAATAGTGAGATGCAAAAAACCATGGAAGAAGCTGAAGAGAATCATTTCCATGGAATACACAACAATGAAGGGGAAGAAATAACTGAGGAAGATATCCATCATGTTGAACAAGATCCCAACTTCTAGAAATGCTTAGAAAAGATTTTTGAAAGAAATGGGGAAAATTATCTCCTTATTTTGGCCAAACAAGGTGTCAAATTACCCGAAGAATTTGATGTGAATCAATTGAAATCACCTCCAAAATAGCCCAAAATAGAAACCAAACAAGTGGTTTCCCTAACTCACCAAATGAAGAACCTTCAAAAATAAATTCTCGATATGCAAAGAGGAACCTCAAAACAATACTTGATCCAAGACATTTGTCCATATCCTTTTGATCAAAGTATCCACATGTTCCCCTTTCCAAAACATTGTGAATTCCCAAAATATGACAAATACAATGGAAAAACCGATCTGATAGACCATGTGAGGGAATTTAGAACCATGAGTCTTGAATTTATGTATGAAGAAATGTATTTAATGAGACTATTTCCACAAAGCCTAGGTGGACAATTTATTGAATGGTTCTCCAAACTCAACCCAAAAATTAACACCTTTGAAGAATTGGTCAACAAGTTCATCACCCAATAGTCTTATAACATTCAACATGACATCACCATGAAAGATCTTTGTAACTTGAAACAAAAGAAGGGTGAATCATTCCTTGTATTCTTGTAAAAATGGAGAAGGTTATTGGCATGATATTCTCATCCTGTACCCAAAAAATAAAAGATAGAAATATTTATTTACAACGTCAATGATGAGATGAGTTACAAATTGGAATTACAATGTCCACGTACATTCAAAAAATTGATTAAAAATGAAATTAAAATTGAAGAGGCTTTAGTCAAGAGATGAGTCATCAAACTCCTCTCAACAACAATGACAAACCAAAGTTTTGGAAATGAAACAAGAACATGGGTAACAATGATGGTACAACTAAAAACCAAAATACAAAACCTGTATTCAACTTAATTATAGCTACCACCAAGACTAATCAGAACAACAACCCACCCAACAACCAAAACAACAACCAAAATTTCAACCAATGCAACAATCAAGGTAATGCTAGATCTAGAACACCATCATATCAAACATCCTCAAATCGAAGAAGGTTCACACCTTTAGGACAATCATCAGAATCCACATTGAAGGAACTTCTCGAAGCTAAGGTCATAACATTACTAGAGGAAAGAAATTGGAAACCACAAGTCAAGCCTGGAATGGTGGAATGATGCTCATTTTTGTGACTTTCATCACAACAAAGGGCATAAAACCAATGACTACATGCAATTGAATCACTTGATACAAGACTTAATTGACAACAAGACGATATTTGTAGAAGGACCCCAAACAAACAATGATCATGGGGTGTTCAAGAACCCTCTACCCAACTACAAAAAAGGGGAATATTCTTCTTCAAATACCAAAGGAAAAAACATAAACTATGTCTATGAAACCACCATTATGCATATTGAGGTGGTTGATGATCAAGCCCATGACAAATAAGATCTTATTGCAATTAATAACCCAACAAACGACAACACCATTCAACATGAACAAAACATAATTGCAATTGAAAATCAACATCACGATATTGACACTACCTCGCATCAAATCAATGACCTTGTGCCCATAAATTTGTTCAACAACATCATTGCAGATGGCAATCAAATCAATGTTATCAAAACTAGAGAAGGACAAAATAATTCACCAATCAATGCAATCACACGAGGACAAGCCAAGGTAACATTGAAAGGAGCTACCCCTTCAACATCCAAAGCAACTACTGCTATCCATGTAACACAGTACAACATCGCTGATTAGTTGTAGAAAATACCCGCCCAAATATCCATATTAGAACTTCTCAAGATTTCACCTGCTCACAAGGAAATCTTGGAGCAAGCTCTAGTCGCCACCACGGTACCAAACAATCTAGAGGTTTTCCAATTCCAGACTATGGTGGGTTTGACTATACCACACTACTTATCATTTTTTGAACACAATGATGTATCTATCAACCATCCACACAACGTTTCCCTACACATTGAGGTCTTAATCCAAAAACACCGCGTTAAACATGTTCTAATAGATGGAGGAGCTGGCATGAATGTCTGTACTTTGAAACTTGTCTATGCACTAGGCTATTCAGAAAATGCTATTGATCTTAGAAGGAAAATCACAATAAAAGCATATGATGGCAAAGAGATATATTCACAAGGGTTGATAGTGCTACCTATTAAAATGGGACCAGTTGTCAAAGATATAGTATTCCAAGTGTTAAACAAAGAGTTAACATACAACGTACTCTTGGGAAGACCTTGGATTCATGACATGCAAGTAGTACCATCCACATATCAACAATTTTTGAAGTTCCCTTTCAATGGGTAGGGAATCACTATTACAACTAACTCAAACAACCCCCAATATTGTAACACCCTCAAGACTACCCAAGATAATTTTGTACCACACAACAGGAAGCTCCAACTCATGGTTCATCAAATGATGGGAAAGACTAAATTCCTTGTCAAAGTGGGTTGAGAAAAAGGACCAATCAAAGGATAAGGGTATCGATGATTCCACTCCCTCAAGTAAAGAAAGTACATCAAATTCTTCATCAAAACAGCTCGAGATAAAGGATCAATCAAAAGATTAAGGTGTCGATAGTTCTACTACACAAGATTAGGAAAGTCAACTTGTGTCATTATTGAAACAAGTGGCCAAGATCCAATTGAAAGACAAATGCATGGGGGAATACTCATTTGATCAATCCTTATGTTTATCACAACTTTCCTCTTCTCCTAAATCACATGGACAACCATCAACATCAAGACAAAAATCATCACAACCCACCACACTATTTGATGGCACCTTTGTAAGAGCAAACACATTAGTGGATGAGTTAGATGACAAAGAGGTTTTAAACTGGTTATACAAAGATGAAGAATCATCACAAGCATCCACCTCAAGTGTGAAAATAGAGTAATACAGCAAATGAAAGACCATCCTAGAAAAGATGGGATACGAGGGGAAAGGTCCTATCGGTAAAAGGAAAGAAGGCATCACAAAAATGATACAACCCATCACAATACAAGCCAAAGATAAAACATGATTGGGTTATAAAGAACAATCAAGAGAAGAAACCAGACATCAAGTAGTTGAAAGAATCTTGCAACTACAAGCGAGTGATGATCATGAAACTAATTCAAATGAATATGAGTGGGATTCCCTATCCAAAGAGTCTTGTCACAATAAGGAAATTGATGTGGTACAAAAGTATACACCCATATGTGAGGAGGGTCAAAGTTTAGGTTACAAACTGCTTGAAATAGGATCACAACATATTGATGATTCAAGTGAAGACGACTAGACTTGGAGTGAAATGGATAATTTGGAGGAGAGTTACCTTATAGACATTGACTTTGCTATTGGACAATCTGAAGACATTACCATCGAGACCCTTACTACATCTGACCTTAACCAATCCAATGATCCCTTACCCCTAGTACATCCCAAACTCATAGATTGGGATCAAACTGGGTCATCTGATATCCCCATCTTTTCAAATGATGAGGCAATTTTCAACTTCCTCTCTTCCACCAATCTTGAAACAGATTCCACCATTGAACATTAGAATGCAGCTTCCAACCAAGAGAGTGTCAAAGTTTCTAGCTGCAAAATGAATAATATAGGGAATAGATCTGATGGTGAAAACCATTCAATGGCGGTATCAGATGGGTATCTGTAGGATCATGATGGGCCAACAAGTGGCAATATGATGGGTATGTGGCTGGCGACATTTTTTTAACCCAAATTTGATGAAACGAAAAAGGGTTTTTAAAGGAGATTTTTAGCTTTCCACGAATATAAATTATTCTTTACTTTTAATTTAATAAGTAATTATTATTCATTTTCTATTCAAATTATGACGAAAGTCCTAATTGATAGACTAATTGAAAAACATCTATAGCTTTCAAATGGTATCACATTTTTTGAATCCAAAACATTTGTTACATTCTATACTTTGCATACTATAGGATGAAAAAGAGAAAAAATGAATTTTATAAACTTTTGACCAAGTTAAGTTGGTCAGACATACGAGTTTTTTATATTTTTTAAAAGTTGTAATAAAAAATTCATAATTAATTATTTACTTGGAAAAAAATTACAAAAAAAAATGCATCACATTGAGACATGAGTCATCTACTTATATCTAAAATATTATAAAAAATATTATCATTTTATTGTGGTTAGGGTGGTCAGATAGACACCTACTTATTTTTTCCCTGAAATTTAAGTACTATTGCATTGAAATTTCAATTTTTCACCAAATAGATTTTTTTTTTTAAACAAACCTAGTAGTTCAACCTCTATTCTTACAAACTATATTCAATTTGAAAAAATATCTATAATCTATTCAAATTGCTACAAATTCTATTCTTACATATTAGTTTCACCAATTAGAAACTATATTCAATTTGCTACAAATTCTATTCTTACATATTTTTGAAAAAATATCTATAATCTATTCAAAATTTTACATCAAGTTGCCTATGATTTTTTTTATTTTTTTACCACTTCAGGGCCTATTTTTTCCATGATGATCCTGCACATACCCAAATCTAGAAAAAGTAAAAATAAAGAGCGTATCCAATAGTGAAAAACTCTCTGAAGTGCTGAAGGATGGAAGATTTGACACACTCCCTAAACACTTTCAGGAACAATCTAAAGTATTGGTTGAACCTACTCAGTCTATCAATATTGGAAATCAAGAAACAATAAAGACTGTTGATCTAGCAAAATCCTTGATAGATCAAGAAAAATTGAACTTCATCAAATTCTTCAGAGAAAGACAAGTCAATTTCACTTGGCCATATGCTGACATGCTAGGGATTGATCCATAACTCATCATGCATCACTTATCATTACCAACAAGGGTAAAACCAGTCAATCAAAAGTTAAGGAAAATGCATCTACATATTGCCATATTGGTAAAGGAAGAACTGAAGAAGTTATTGGATGTTGGGTTCATTAGACCAATTGACTATGTCGAATGGATATCAAATATTGTGCCTGTTTCAAAACTAGACAAGAGCATCAAGATATGCACAGATTTTAGGGATCTCAACAAGGCTTTCCCAAAAGATGACTTTCCCCTACCCAATATTGACATCATTGTGGACCTAACAGTAGGGCATGGCATGTTGTCACTCATGGATGGTTTTTCTAGCTATAATCAAATCAAAATTGCACTTGAAGATCAAGATAAGACAACCTTCACATGACCGTGGGGAACCTTTTGTTGGAATGTCAGGTCATTCAGGTTGAAGAACATAGGAGAAACTTATCAGTGGGCTATGATGAAAATATTTCATGATATGATGCATACCTTCATGGAAGACTATGTGGAAAATTTGTTAGCCAAATTATACACTAGAGAAGGATGCCTACAGATCCTAGATAAAATCTTCACTAGACTAGAAAAGTTCAATGCACAACTAAACCCAAAGAAATGTGTGTTTTGGGTGACTTCAACCAAACTCTTGGGATATATAGTTTCAAAAAAACAACATTGAGGTAGATCCTACAAAGGTTAAAGCCATCATGGAGATGCTGCCACCCAAGAACATTAGTCAGCTACAATCTTTGCAAGGGATATTCCAATCAATCCAAAGATTTATCTCACAATTGGCAGACAAGACCGATCCTCTTACTCACTTGCTACACAATAATGTATCTTTCCAATGGGATGGGAAATGTGAAGGGGCCTTCAACCAATTAAAACAATTTCTAATGAGTCCACCTATCTTAATATCACCAGTAGAAGGAAAACCATTTTTATTATACATAGCAACAACTGAAATATCATTGGGAGCCTTGTTAACACAAGAGGATTCAACAGGAAAAGAAAGGTCAATCTATTATATTAGTAGAACCTTATATGGATACAAGATCAATTACACCTTCATTGAAAAGGATTTTCTAGAAGTAGTGTTTGCTACCCAACAATTACAAAACTACATGCTAACTCATACCATCAAGTTAATAGCCAAAATAGATCCACTGAAATACCTTCTTAGCAAAGCTAATCTAACTGGAAGACTTGCTAAGTGGGTCATGATGTTTAGTGAATTTGACATCCAATAGGTCAATAGGAACGAAATCAAAGGAAAAGAAATCATAGACTAGTTAGCTGAAGCACCATTGCCAGACAATCATCCAATGAACATTGAGTTTCTAGATGTTGATGTCCTAGCAATATCAACACAACAATGGGTCTTGTACTTTGATGGCTCTTATACACATGGATCAGGTGTTGAAATATTGTTTATCTCACCACAAGGACATACCATTCCAAAATCTTATAGACTGATGTTTCCTTGTACCAACAACACAGCCGAATATGAATCATATATCATAATCAAAGTAGCAGTTGAACGGAAGATCACAGAGTTACATGTCTATGGAGATTCACAAATAGTCATTAATCAGGTAAACGATGATTATAAAACAAAGGAAAACAAGTTGATGCCTTATAAAAGAATGGTTGATGACTTCAAAAAGTACTTTGTGGAAATAAGATTTGAGCAAATTCCTAGAAGTGACAACAAATTTGTTGATGCCATGGCGACCATTGCTTCTCTCTTACAAATTCCTAAGAAATGATCTCATTACGAGTTCATGGTGGAACAACTATTCAACCCATCATATGATAACCTTGAATCCTAGGTCATCTACCATCTACCTAAGGCTGACTCCTCCATATATAGGAAAATTTATACTTACTTGAAATACAATAGCCTTCCACCTGACCTATCCCGAAATCAAAAACAAAACTTCATTTGTCAAGCTACTCGACATGCCCTTATCACAAATGTCCTTTATCAATAAGGTCTTGATGGAACTCTCCTCTGATGTTTGGAACATGATGATTCTGAAATGGCTTTACAAGAGGTTCATGAAGGTGTTTGTGGAACTCATTTGAGTGGTTTAACCTTAGCCAAGAAACTCCTCTATTTGGGATATTACTTGCCAACTATGGAGAGGGATTCTTTTCAGTTCATCAAGAAATGCCAAAAGTGTTAGATTCATGGAAATCTCATACATGCACCAGCACAAGGACTTCAACCTTTTGCATCAACATGGACCTTTTGTTAGTGGGGATTGGATCTCATAGGGAAGATTCATCCATCTTCATCCAACAAACACAAGTTTATCAACACAACCACATAATACTTCACAAAGTGGATTGAAGTGGTTCCCCTAACCACCATCATAAGAAATAAAATCTCATCATTCATCCTAAATTATATCATCTATTGGTATGGCATCCCTTAATCCATTATCATAGACAATGACAAACCATTCAAAAATTAGGAAGTCCAAGAACATTATGAGAGGTTCCATATACAACATTGATTTTCTACACCATACTATCCCCAAGGAAATGGCCAAGCAGAGGCCTCAAACAAGACTATCCTAAAAATCTTGTAGAATACTATCAATGAGGCTAGACGTGATTGGCATGTTCAATTAAAACTTACTTTATGGGCTTACAAAACCAGTATCTGCACCCCAATAGGAGCAACACCCTATGACCTAGTCTATGGATCATAGGCCATTCTACCTATTGAGGTTGAACTACCATCACTTCGGTGTCACTAAAAGGGATCATTTCAGATGAGGATTACAGAGTGTCTAGGTTATAGGAATTGGAACTATTGGATGAGCATCGTCAACATGGAGTGGACCATTTGAAAGCATACCAACAAAGGATATCCAGAAGTTACAATCACAGAGTCAAGCCTAAAACATTTCAGGTGGGTGATTTAGTCCTAAAAGAGAACCCCCGTAACCAAGAAGATCGAGAGAAGAAGGGGAAATTTGAACCAAATTAGCTAGGTCCCTTTGTCATTGTCTCAACCTTTGGATCAGGAGCATATCAGTTGTCAACACCATATGGTGATTTTTTTGATGAAACCCTCAATAGCTTGCATCTCAAAAGGTTCTACGCCTGAATCATCTAGTGCATTAGAAAAATTCCTAAAAAAATACCAAAAACATCAGAAAATGTCCTGAAAAACTGGTTGCCTTGATGAAAACCTAGAAAACAGGCATCTTGGTAACAACAAAGAAAGCAGAAAAAAAGAGAAAAATACAAAAAAAAGTGAAAAAATTAAAAAAATAAAAAAATAAAAAAATCTGTAAAAGTGCAATAAAAGGAAGTAGTGAAAGGGTATGTGCAGGATCACGATGGGCCAAAAAGTGGCAATATGATGGGTATGTGGCTGACGAATTTTTTTTTACCCAAAATTGATGAAACGAAAAGGGTTTTTAAAGGAGATTCTCAACTTTCCACCAATATAAATTATGATTTTCTTTGAATTTAATAAGTAATTATTATTCATTTTCTATTCAAATTACGACTAAAGTCCTAATTGATAGATTGATTGAAAAAAATCTATAGCTTTCAAATGATATCACATTTTTTGAATCCAAAATATGTGTCACATTCTATGCATCACATAATATAGGATTAAAAAAGAAAATTTGAATTTCATGAAGTTTTGACCAAGTTAAGGTGGTCAGACATATGAGTTTTTTGTATTTTTTAAAAGTTGTAATAAAAATTCATAATTAATTATTTACTTGGAAAAAAATTACAAAAAATTATGCATCACATCGGGAAATGAGTCCTCTACTTATATGTAAAATCTTATAAAAAAAGATTATCATTTTATTGTGGTTAGGGAGGTCAGACAGACACCTACTTCTTATTTTTTCCCTAAACTTTAAGTACTACTGCATTGAAATTTCAATTTTTCACCAAATAGATTTTTTATTTTAAAAAAAACCTAGTAGTTTAGAAACTACATTCACTTTGCTACAGATTCTATTCTTACATATTTTTAAAATAATATAGATAACTTATTCAAATTTTTACATCAAGTTGTCTAACTTTGATTTTTATGATTTTTTTGCCACTTAAGGGCCTATTTTTTCCATCATGATCCCGCACATACCCAAAAACCTAGCAACATGTGCTATTTGTGATAGACTAGCTTTTCCATCTATTTGAGCATGTTGACCATTCACTTTTTCCATTCTTTTTCACCATCTATTTTCCTATCATTGGAAAGCCTCATGTACATATCCTGGCATCGCAGTCATGTGTCACCCTAGGCTAGGAGCAAAATCCTAGACCCACTGGGGCCAAATAAACTTTGAGCTTGAACCAATAGGAAAAAAATAGTAGGGAAAATGCAACAAACATGATCATAGTGCAACCAAACATTGAATATCAAACACCATCAGAAACACTTCAACCATCCAAAATCAAAATAGTCAAATCAATCAAACAAAAAACACACTTCAAATGGATGATGTTCCTTCTGAATCATGGGTTTATCATGTCAAACACAAATGCTCAATTGTTGTAATTTGATTTTTTCTATCATATCTCTGGAGCACCTCGATGATGTATTGAACTAGAGGAGCCAAGGAGTATGATTTTTCTTTGTCTATTTTCTGTGAGTTGATCATTATTACAGTGCAAATTGTCATGGGATGTGATCTACAAATTATCGCTAATGGCATTCTAAATATTCATAGGAAAATGGTTAACTCTTGTCTATTTATGCAAGCAATACTTAGGTCATCTCAGTTTAATTATACTTAGATACTTGTGTTAACTTGCACTATCAAACAACATGGAAGTAGTACTCAGCTCATCATGGTCTAAATATGCCATCAATGCTTGTACTCACTTTCAACATTTTAAAGGCTCAATGATGATAAAATGCACAAAAAATTGGTTGTTATGAATGACAACTTTTGCATATGAGATTTGAATGATTAAATATATTGCATCCATGTTAGCTTGCATCTATATCTATAGGGTTTCCAAAGCTACAACAATTTCACAAGGATGTTCTCTCTTATCAATGGATTGAGTACACTTCACATTACCAAAAACACATCATTCTCATATAAAAAAAAAAAAAAACACATTAGTTGCATTATCATTTGCATACATTAGAAAACATTATCACATCATTCATCCATCCATACATCATATCATAATATTTGCATCAGAAAACACAAAAATATGTGCATCACATCTCCTTTACATAAACAAAATCATTTCATATAGTTGCATTAAGAAAGTGGTTCACTAAGCTTAAATGAGTGAGTCTCTTTAGATTTCCAAAAGAATTGGGAAATATGTCAGGTTTTATGAAGACTTAACATAGAATCAACTGGCGAAAACCTTCCCATAGCTCTTGGAAGTTGGACAGATTCACTCATTTAAGCTTAAGACCCTAGAAGTTTTGAAGCATTACATACTTAGTTAAGCATAATCATTTGCATCACATAACCATATCATCATTACAAAACATCATGCATCATTTATATAATCATTACATCCCATTATCATTACAACCATACATAATCAATATGAACATCACATATCCTCACATATCATTGGAATAATCAAATCCATCTCACATAGTATAAAATACCATTTGCATAAATCCATAAAGCATATCACAAAATCACACATTATCATATCATCCTTGCATACATCACATATCATCACATAGCATAAAAAATCATTTGCATAAATATATAAAGCATATACGATCATCCATCATCATCATATAAACATCACAAACACATAGAACTAGGTACCATCATACAATCATTTCATTTAACATTCATCCATTCATAGCATCAAAAAAGTACAAAAACATAAAATGCATCACATATCATTGGAATAATAAAATCCATCACAGGCATCCTATAGGCCTCATTCATAAATCATCATAACACATTAGTTGCATCATCATTTGTATCCATAGCATATCATATCATCAGAACATCAAATAGCATAAACAATAGAAATTAAAAGCATCCATCATGATCATCATCATAACATAAAAACTAAATGCATCATAAACACCCATCATCATATAACAAAATATAGACACATACATCATAATCATTGCCACATATCATATAACCTCAAAATTATAATGTCAAAGTGTACAAGGATATCCAAAGGTATGAAGAGATACATAAATATAAAAAATGGCAGTGTATCATAAAGTTTGACAACAAGAGGTACATCATCAATGTCTCAACTGAATAAAGAGTGTATACATGTCCAAAACTACATTAGAAAATCATAAACGGGAGATTTGTCATGCTCCCCCCAAATGGTGTTGGCATCCCAGGACCAGTACCTCCCCCTGCACCCAATGGACCCACACCAAGATCTCTCTGATCTCTAGGAAATGGTTGTGTAACACCCACACTAATAGTTTGAGACTGAGACCTGCCAAACTGAGACTAGGAAAAGCTCTCCCACTACTCTAGAGGAACCACCTCATGATATTAGCCCCTATATAACTCAGCCTCCTGAGCAGTGTGGCGAATCTCTCTAAAATAATATAATGTACCTGTATAGTCATTGCAGCCTATTGTAGCCTCTCACTAATAGCTTCATCTTGCTCCCCCTGTCGTCTCAAGGCATCCCTCTCAGTGATCAATGTGGCAATCTATCCCTACACTTGTTCTTGCACCTATCCCTACACCTAGGCTTGTATCTATGCCAGTTGGGCCTACACGTGCTACCTAATAGCATCCCTCCTAGTCATCAAAGTTTGCACCTACCCCTATTCTTACATTAGAAGAGCTTGTACATACTCTAACTATCCCTGCAACATCTGAACCTGCACCTATAACACAACAATCTGCGTCTATTGTTGTTGTGATAGCCATTTGATCTATACCCGCTGCTATGATGGGGCTACTAATGACCACCTCTTGTGAGGCACTCTCATCTCTCTAATATCAAGACTTGGCCCTCCTCCACCCCCATCACCTCCATCATCTCCCCATCACTCTCCTCATCATCATCCTCATTGCTACTATCCCTCTCCTCACTGCTCTCCTCCTTCTTCCCCTGCTCCTCCTCCTCCCTCTCCTCCTTTGGCTCCTCTCTATGTCGCCTCCACCCATGAACTCCTGCCTCCTCCTCTGCTAACAAAGGTGTTGGATCATCAAGAATCATAATCCATGGAAAGGGATGAGTAAACATATACTGAGCATACTCCACTAATAATGAAGCATTGGTGATATCTAGACGAACATCCCATGGGATGAACTGTAAGCCCTAGAAATGCTCAACTACTGCATCATACCTGCCAACACAAGTCCGCACTTTGTAGCATCCTTTTATCACCGATCATAATGGGCCATGCCCTGGGGCATGCCCTAGACCCTACCATACTATCTCAGTACCCTTAGAAGCATGAATCTCCTGATAATAAAACAAGTCTGACCAATCAAATAAATTGACTAACACAAATATGGCATTGTGTCATCCTCTAACCACTACTCATAGTCAACATAGGGCCTTCATACAATTGACTCCAAATCATCCAGGGTCCTCCTCCAATAATCTAGCTTGCCCAGTCTAGGTTGAGCAAGTCGACCTACATAGATGTGTACATAGGGCCTCATGGTTGGCCTTTGTTTTTCTCCCACTGGTTGACTGACTGCTATATGCTCCCAAGCCCAGACCTAGAGCAATGTGACTCCCACTGATAGACTAGCCCCATGTAGATAAACCACTTGGTGCAAATCATGGTATAGATGGGCTAGCATATAGAAACCTCATGCATATCTCATCCCATGAACAATCATACTCTCCAAGATCTTGTCCCATCCAACTGAGAGTTCCTTGGACCTATAGTCAAGACAAAGGAACCCTCCAATGAAACTAGCTAATATAGATGGCAACGTGGCATATGCATCGACCATGTCCCTCCATAGAATCTTGTACCCACATATATGGTCATTCTAAAATACCTGATGTAGTGCATCAGTCCCACCCTAATCATGTGCATCATATATAACAAGCTCTCCAACCACCAAAATCCATAGAATCTGATATACATCCTTAGGAGTCACCGTGATCTCACTAGTGGGAAAATGGAAGGTGTTATGCTCACTATTCCATCTCTCCACTAAAGCTATCAGTAAAACCCCTGTTCACCCTAATCTAGGGAATATCGATGAGAGATGAAAACCCACATCATGCAATAATAGTTGTCTCAAGCTATGTAAGATGACGAAGCAAGTCCCATGTCCTTGGGAACCACTCTTTGATCTGTAAACTAGTCAAATGATCCTATCATCACAAAATTGCAAGTTAGTCAATCAATCAATCCAAATAAATCAACCTATCAATCTAATTAGCTCTAGTGAGACTTTGATCAAATCTCATAAGCATCAAATCAATCAAAACAACCTCGCCAATCATGAGGTTTATCAAATCAATCAATTCAACCTCACCTATCATGAGTTTTATCAGATCAATCAACCTATAATTGATCCTCGCCTATCATGAGGTCAACTATCATCATCCTATCATTGAATCTCACCTACCATGAGGTTCATAAATCATTTCAACCTTGCCTATCATGAGGTTTATCAGATCAATCAACCTATAATTGATCCTTGCATATCATGAGTTCAATTATCATCATCCTATCATTGAATCACACTTATCGTGAGATAAATGGACATATAACCTATCAACATCATCAATCACCATCAAATCACATAGTGACATGATCAAACATCATCAAAATCAAGGGGTCTCACCAAGAAAATCATCAAATTTACCCAATGCACCAAAAAAATGCTCAAATGCACTAAAAAACTTGATGCGCTAGAGAAATTCATCAATGCGGTAAAATAAACCTTCAATGCACCAAATTACTCTATGCACCCGAACATTTCACCAATGCGCCAGAACAGAGTCCCGATGCACCGAATTACCCGATGAGCTAATACATTTAATCAATGTGCTAACCTAATTTCACTATGCACTAGACTATTCTATGCACTACAATAGTTTTGAATATGCTACAATAGTTCACCTATGTGCTACTTCACCCTATGTGCTAATTCATTTAACCTATGCACTACATTGCCAGCCCTATGCACTATAATAGACTATAATGCATGTGCTATTTTGATCTCAATGCACTAAAACATTTCAAAATCTGAATTCAAATAAAAACAAGTGGGAAATTAAATGCACGAAATATGAGGCAGATTTTTTGGGTACTCACCAAAGGTCTGTACACTGCAGGGTAGTTGTGCCACCTAACTCACTCGAACTAGTGTGTGTGGTAGGGGATCACCATTTTGCTCCAAGTTTTCCCAATCACTCTCACTCACAAATTTTTCAAATTAAAAAATCCACAAATGAACTTTCTAATCAACTTTTTAATCTTTTAAAGGTTAATTAAGTGGCATTTTATGGGGTTGTTTTATTTTTATTTTTATTTTTCAAAGGGGTCTTAATTAATCAGATTATCACCTCCTAACTTTTACATCATTTTTCAAGAGATAAATTTTTTTTGAAGCACAAATTTTGAGACCATCATCAAATCATTGAAAAATCATCAAAATTTTCAAAAATTCCAAAATTCACTGATTTATCTCCCAAGGGGGCATATATCCGTCATCGCCTAAAAATCAATGTTTGGGACATCGAAAAAAAAATTATCGACATCGGTATCAAATTTTTCTTTGAAGCAACGCGTAAACACATTACTTAAAAGAGGGGAAAAATGTATACACCTAAAATCGGTTAAGATATTTAATTAATTAAATACTAGTTATTTAATTAATATTTGACTACGTATAAATAAATTCTCAATTTATTTATATAGTTCACCTTTTTCTAATTCTCCAAATCTAAAATCATATTCTTCTAATTTAATTAAATAAATGAATTTCCATAAGCTTGTTTTATTTAATTAAGTTTCATTAATCCTAGATTAGGAATTCAAGCACATGTCTACAAATTTTTATGCCACCTCACCAAGGTCACATGAAATTAAATAATTCTAATTTTTAATTAGAATTATCTTCAAACACATGGCTTATTCCTCACACACTTCTTCAACAAAATTTCAAACACATGGTTTTTCTCTCACACACTTGATTCTTCCTTCCATTTGGCATGTTATCTTTGGTTAAGAGATTCCTCCATCCATTTAACATGTTGTATTTGGTCAAGGGGACACCTTCTTGATTCTCTTCATCTCCACCATTCATCCCTCTTGTTTGAATCTAGATCGTTGATCGCTGCCACCACACAAGATGCTTGGAAAAGCCTATAAATACAACCCTTTGCTATTGGATTTTTCATCCAAATTTGAGTAGAGTTATCATGTAGGAATATCGTTTGAGCATTGGAGAATTTTGGAGTCTTATAGTTACATTTCATATCATGTTTTATTTCATAGTTACATCTTAGAATCTCACTTTGCTTTATAGTTGCATTTTAGATTAGTATATTCATAGTTAGCATTTGAGCATATGGAAAATCATCCTAGCTTCATATCATAGCATTTACATTGTATAATCTAACACCATTATCCATTCATCATAATATCCATTGTCATTTTCATCATATAGTTTCATGTAGGAACTTAATTGGATTGCATGCTGAATATTATCTCATTTCTCAAGTTTTCATTTTAACAACCATAGTGCACATAGAAATATGAGGGCCCAATGGTTTAATAAATCCTTGAGAATAGAGGACAATGAAATTTTCTTAAAATATTTTTTTAACTAAAAAATAGAGTAGTTTATTTTATATAAATCTTTGATATAATACATTTCATTGGTGTTTGTGTTGATTTACTAACTCTCCCACATTTCACACACACAACCCCCATTGATGAGGATCCAAAGGTAGCTCCAATTGACTATGAGGACGTTGTTGACATGGTAGGTATTGATTGTGACATGGCTTATGACATTGTTAGTGTCCCTCCAATGGATGTTGCATTGATCGCATTTTGATTGGATGTGTCATTAGAGGTAGCATTAACAGTGCTTGTGGAAATTTGTGAGGTGGCCCCAACAAAGGTATTGTTTGTATTTTTTTGAGGTTGACGAGTGTTGGATGTGTTGTTCATATTATTGTTGGTGTTGTGATCGAGAGAAGCTGGTCTCAAAGTGTTAATGTCAAAGCCATGTGGTAATTTAGCCCCTTGGTCTAAGAGCATAGCTATATATCTCTCTGGGTCATGTAAGACCAAATCTTCCATGAAGGAGGCTACATTAGGATTTTGTGTTGCAGCTTCTAGGTCTTCCATATAGACATGTCCATTTTCATCTCTATGCATGAATGATTCAAAGGGGTTTCGTGACGAAGATTGCATGTTCATTTCACTAAAAGGATTAATAAAAGATGTGTCTTGGTTCATGTTTTGATTCATGTCATTAGATAAGTTATAAGCATTGGTTTCTTTTCCAAAGTTTTCCATTTGTCTTCTTTTTCTTTGAAGCCTAGTCTTAACCATATAAGGAATTGCTCAAATTGGGAAGATGGATGAAAATGACAAATAGATGATGACACTATGTTTTTGGGATTTTTATATAAGGGATGAAAATGCAAACTATGTTTTTGGTTTTTTGACAATAAGGAATACAATATGTCAAAGATGTCTAAAGGAAATGACAAATGCCAAGGGACAATGAGGACTATTTTTTGAATTTTTTGAAATAAGGTATGCAAAATGAGGACTAGGATGACTTGAATGTCCTAAAGTTTGCAAATGCAAAGGTCTAAGTGATTTAGAAGAAGGTTACTCAACCACCCTAAGCTTGATATATGTCTCAATTTGGATCATCAAAGGACTTACTAATGTGACTAAAAGACAAGATGACAAGATGACAAAGTGAGGTTTCCTAACTAGACTTTTGAGTTGGAAAGTCTCAAAAAAAGGACAATGACTAGAAGAAATTATGTTGACTAGGTCCAATGACCACCTACTCTTGAAGGAAATGTTTTTGCAAAGTATGGTAAGGTTTCCTAATCCAAAATATGCAAATCAAATGAGGATCTAAGAACTGGTCTATGTTTGAAAATGAAAATGATGTACCCTAAAGGATGCAACTAATTTTTTTCAAATTTAGACCTATACGTAAATGCAAGCTAAAGATGCACACAATGGAAAATTTGAGCAATTTTCTTTTTTCTTTTTGATAGAGGCTGCTGGAAAAAGATGTTTGATCAATATTAGATTGGATAGTTTTGATCTCGAGTTTTGAACTACAATAGGGTTTTTGTTTTTTCCAGGAAAATGCATCATTTTAGGTTGCAAATGTGTTGCAATTTGTCATATGTGTTGTGATTTTAGCAAATGTGGCTCTCCAGGTAACAAATGAGGCTCAATAAGGTGAATGCAATGTTCTGTTAGGTGAATGCAATGCAGGACATGAAAATATGTCGCACAAAGTGGAAAATGTGGCTTATCAAAGTGAATGCATTGCATAAAATGTCAAATGCAGCTCAGAATAATGAATGCATTGCAAGAAAAATAAACCTTTTTTTTTGCAAATTTTGGCAAATTTTGAAATTGCTTGAAGTTGAATGATTGTTTCTAGGTCTATGAAATGGTGTTTGTTTGTTGAATGTTTCAAAAAAAACTTAGCAAACACAATATTTTATTTGATCATGCACAAAGAAGACAAGTACAACCCTAGGTTAGGCAAGGACTATATCTGCTAGATTCCACATGGGTTTCCCTAACTACACTTATTCTTAGTGGATGAATCTAGAAGCTTGGCCACATGCGCTCCCCCTTATAGTGCACTCACTTCTCAAGTGAACTAAGCTTCCAACCCCCATAAATCTCCCATGGTTGGTTGATCACCTCTACTAAGAACTGTGAGAATGTGGATGATTTCACAACGACTATTATTGCTAGGAAAATAGATGGGATTTTGGAAACTCCACAAAAAAAGTTAGTTCAAGACCCCTGTTCAAGTGGCCACACATGGGGAAAGATTAGTTTCGATAAGGAGGAACTCCATCCTGAAGAGGTTATGCTCAACAGGGTTTTGGGGAGTTCACTTGTTTGTGTGACACATCCAAATTGTAATCCTAAGCTTTCCATTAGGATTCACATTTATATATCAGTCAGGGGTAGCTCAACCAAAGAGCTTTGTTGCCAGTTTGAGTCACCTTGGAGTGAATACTTTTTCCCACAAAGGAAGGCCCAATTCTTAGAGTCAATAACAATTTCTCTTGCACCCAGGATCACACAAGTGCACAAGGGGAGAGGATACTTCTATTATTGAATCGGTGTGACATATAAAATAGATGGGTCTAGTTTTCTAATCACCTAGTTTGCACAAGGTGAGAGCATAATCACCTACCACCTTCAAGAACAATCAAAAAAAGTTATTTAACCCCCTAATTAGATCTAAGTGAGATAAGAAGATGTTCTTCTTAAAGTACCAATGAAATTTTTTTATAATCTAAAACAAACACAAGAGGTTTCAAAATAACATGCTTGGACATTTGAACCTATCAAACCACTTGTTAGTAGTCTCAAAAGGATGTCTTGGAACCACAAAAAATTCAATGCCACATGCTACAACAACAAATTAGTAACTTACAAAAACCTCTAAACTACTAACTTGAAATGAGAAATCTTGAAAATTTTGGAAAAACTTCGAAAATAAAATTTACCAAACAAATACATCACAGCAGAGCGAATGTGTTGTTCTACACATCAAATGTGGCTCAATACTGTACATTGCAATTTACTAGGCCGATGAGGCTTTCTATGTAGTAGATGCATCATGACCTACAGATGTGCCATTTGGGATGGCTAATGTGTTAGAATTGAGCAAATGTGTCTCTATGGATAGCAAATGTAGCTCAAATATGTGGATGCATCATTCTAATGGCTGAATGTGTCAAGACACAATGATTGCAGCTCTGAAATTTGTGAATGTGTCGCTTCGTACCTATACCTACAAAACACAAAAAAAAATTGTACAAAAATCTACAAAAAATGCGATTTTGGCATTGGGTTCACCAATGTAACTATAGGAGATATCTAGGTTAATAGATTAGTAGCTAAATAAATCAAACCCAAAGTAAATAATGAAACATAAAGGAGGAAACTATTGACGCCAAAAATTGACGAGGTAACAGTGCCTTATGGGAAACTCAGTTCAAGGGGGACCCTTTGTGCCAAACTGAGTGACCTCCGGATTTTAAAGAAGTCGGCTTCTTCTATAATGGCTTTTGGAAAGGGAAAAAGAAATGGATATAATGAAGCAAAGTCTAATCTAAGGTGATGCGCCAAAATTTGTTGATGGGCATGATAAATCATAGATTTAAGGGCTTGAATGTGTCGTCATGTTCCAACACGTCGGAGACTTAAAGTTATAGCATAAACAATTCATTTATTGACATAAAATAGTATTGCATACATCCTTACTACTAAGAAGAGTCATTTAGACATGATTTCGATAAGCAAACTTGTATTCAATATATAGAAGTCCTGTCAAATGAAATGCTTAAGACAATAAAAAGCATAGTTTACAGTTTAATCAATACATGAAAAATAGAAAGGCCGAACAGTTGGCACAGTCTGAAAGTTTCTTGTAAATAAACATATAAAAGAGACCTGGTGTGACTTGCTAAAACCAATATCCTTTTTCTTAATTTTTTCTCTCCTCTCTCTTATCAACTGAGAGAGTATATATAGCAGTAAAAGAAATCTCCCACCACCTTGGAGGACTATAACAGAAAAGATTTCCCAATCCCCTACAATGATGCCAGAATCAAAAAATTCTCAATGCCATTACAACGACAATGAGTTAGAACACAACATCTGGACATCTAGGTGCAGGCGTGCCCTTTGCAATGATGGTAGTAGTCCCAGCCAGGCTCGAGGTGACAAGTGTCATCCACTGCTTCAAATGACCATGACAAGCAGCACCCAATAGCATAATCTCCCTCAGCCAGCCTATCTCCTGTTTCAAGGATCAGTGTAAGACACGTGGCAGCTTGTCGCTGCCTGAATGAAAATTTCTCTCATTGTTGCTGAGAGATTGTGAAGAGGCAACACGTGTCCAATGGGCTGAGGTCCCTGTTGTAGTGGAGAGAAATCTACATCAACTGGGTGTGAAAGACACGTGGCAGCATTTCGCAATCCGCAATTATTCACCTCCCTACTGTGTTGAAAGATCTGTGAACGATTGCCACCTAGCAGAAGGTAGGGCCTGCCAACACCTTTTAGAAAGTAAAAAGAAAACCCCATGCAAGCACTATGCAGCCCGTATTTGTTTATTTCATTCCTGCATGAAAAGCTTGTGATACGCCGTCACGTAGCAAGATGTGGGTCCCTCTGACAATCCTTAGAAATGATGGCCTCCGCAGAAGGCCTTCGTAACCCGCACGAAGCTTTTAAGGAAACAAGAAAAACCTTCTGTTTGTGTGACACGTGGATGCCCAACACAGCTTCTCGGGACTGGAAAGGGAAGCCATTACCCAAAGTTGCGAAGAGGAGATGCACAAGGTGGTAGATCAAAACTTGATGGAAAGCCGACTAAACTTGGCAACGCATAGGCCGGCGTACACACATTTACAAAAGAAACCTGAAGGGAGCTATTTGAATATTTATTTAACAGCTTTTGGTGACTATCAAGGGCATTTCAAATAAGGAACGAAGAACCCAAAAACTCTCTGGTTCTGTAGACCAGAGCTTTTATCCATAGGGTGATTGGAGTCAGAGTTTGGAAAGAGTAGCTTGCAAGGGTGACCATTCACTTTCGGATGGCTTTGCCATGCTGCGCAAATTTTCTTGTGTCTCACGGAGATCAATAGCTTCCTTGTGAGGTAGCACCTCAGGTAGGCCGACACCCACTTGGATATGGAAAAGCAACTGCGAGAATGGATGAATGATCACGTCAATATCGGCTACCGTTGGGGAGCTGCTAAGCTCCCTGAATGCCTCCGAATTGTTCTCCTTCTACTCAATAACCTCAGCAATCTGTATAGTTGTGGCAATGGAGCCATCCTCGAAGAATGGGGACGACAACTCGATTTTTCCTAATTTGGAGAAACTTCCCCAAATGCCATCTAATGCCTTACCTAGAAAAGCCACCACTGCCTTAGTGCACTTAAAAGTGGAGTGACAATGAATGAATTTATTTGTTGCTTGAGCAGTAATGTCCTGATCTTTGATACCCGCCCTGGCCAGGATTTCATCTGAGACTAAGTATAGCTTGTTGAGCAAGTCCCTTGCCTTAGGAACCTTCTCGAGGATGAAATGTGGGAACTATTCAATTGTGTTTTGGGCCTCCTTATTGAGCCTTGATGCCTTATTAATAAATCAGAGGGTAGGCTGTAGTGTTAGAAAAAAGACCTTGACTTTCTCCCAGTGAGAAATGTACAATTGCCTAACTAGAAAAATGACATCAGGATGGGCAGGGGCAGGTAACAGAGAGACTTTAAGCGAAGAAATCTCTGTGTCCCTTGAAATAAGGGCTTTGGCTAACTCTGCCTTCTTCTTTTTCTCAGATGCCAACTGCTTCGCATAGCTGCTCATTTCTTTATTCTAATTATGTTCTGCTCGAGAGTGGTTCGCTAATTGCTCTTCCAGGGAAGCCTTTGTTTCTCAGAGTTCCTCTTCTAGCTTAGCCTTTAGGCCTTTAAATTCGGCTTCTTTCTCCTATACTCTTTGCTCATACTACTCTTGTAGGTGCCCCAACTCCTCACCCTGTTGTGCCATCCCCTGACTATACTCAAGGCAGACACATTCAAGCTCTTCCTCTTTTGACTATAGGCTCTGTCGCGTCACCTAGTTCTGACTTTGCAATTCTTTTATTAAGCTTGGGTCGAAAATTTGGGTCTTCGTAATTTTGCCCTGAAGTCTGTTCCTCTCATTCTCCACTGTCAGCACCTTTTCAGTCATTCGGGTGATATCTGCCTCTAAGGATTTCTCCTTTGTTTTCAGAAAACTCACCCTTTCCTTGGCTGCCCTGAGCTGCTCATCCTTTTTCATTAACTGGCGACCAGTTTTGAGGAAGTCGGAAGTGACCACCCGTTGCATCTCCTCCATGATCTTGACCTTAACTTGTGGCTAGGCTACCTTGATGTCAATTCTGATAGCATAAATCTCAGTCTTTGGGTTGCATTTCTCCCTGAGGCTTGTTTATCCTTGGGTACATGGTCGTGAATTTTAATTCCTATCGAGCCTCGTCATATGAAGCTTATACTCTAGGCTCGGCGGGAGCATTGTCATCCTTTGTTTTGCGTTGCCTCATTCTATTTGCGCACACCTCTTTTCCACAATCTATCTATGTTATGAATTCGACTGGTGATGAAACTAGCCCACCTGCGAAAGGAACACCAGAAGGAAGGGCATAGGGATAGATAATTTTCATAGGTGCACACATTTTCTTCTTCTGGAGAGTGAATATTTGTGGAGAAAAGTGTGGTACGTTCCATAACTTGGCCTAAGAACTATCAACAAGGCTAGGCATTTGTAGCGGCTGAATCGGGGATTCAGTCATAAAGCTCATTGGCTAGGGAGTTGCTGACTAGATGTCAGCTTGTTGCAATGGAAGAGGATCAGTAAGCATAGCGGAGAAAGAATGGGGGCCGATTGGGGGAACATTTTTTGAAAGCGAAGTGAGGAAATTCTGAGCTTCAGCGGTAGCCGTGAGCATACTCAGAGGAGTAATTATAAATGGTTGGGCCTGTGAAAACTAGGAAAATCCAACCAAATGAGCTAGACCGAAAGCAGAAGGTAGAGGGCTTGGACTTATGGTAGGAGTTGCTAGTGAAGCAAGGGCAGATACAAAGAAATGAGATGCAAGAGGAGGAGCGAAATATACCTGTTGACTGGTCAGTGGTGGTTCTAGGATCGTTCATGACTCCCTTGAAAACTCTGGTATCTAGCTAGCAGTGGGCACTTCTCCTCCGGCGGGTTCTTGAAAAACCCCTCCAATAATACTTTCCATACGCTGCCTTTTCGCAGGCGGACACTCACTAACTTTGGCAGTCGGATCCTTCTACTGAGGCATTATCCTATCCAGTTTAGTGGCCCAAGTGTGTGTATGCAAGCCTCTTGATATATTAAAACATACATTAGTGGCCACATAGGCGGCATGCCCAAAGACGTTGCCCCCTTGCGCTGAAGAGGATGATACCGCCGCTTCTTCTTCATGCTCTTCGGATCCCTCTCCCTCTTCGCTCTTGTCAACACTAGAGCTCAGACTAGGGTGGCCTTCATTCCACCATCTGTCAAGTTCCTGGTCGTCCTTCAATTGATTATAAGGAGCATCCAACTATGCTGTTTCCTGGTGATATTTCCAGAAAGCTCTTATTTTTTCATCACTCCATTCCTCACCCCTCTTCAACTTGTTATACATGTTGTGTTCTATGGGAAGATTGTCCCTAGCCATGACCACAGGAAAGTAGAACTTGTTCCATGGGCCCCTAGTGTCTGGCGTAAGGATTTGCGCTAATTCCACAAAATCTTCCTCTCTATCTGTCTGCGGATTAAGCCATTTTTTCCGGTATGGTCAGAAAACGTGGGTAACTTTCATATGTGGCTTAGATAAGTCATTGAAAGGGTTGTATTCCCACTTATCATTTATCAGTACCAACCCTAAATGTGCCATCTTTTCTTCCAACAACTTGTGTGATTATTTTTTAATCAGAGTTACCGACTTGAAACTCTTTGGACAAGTGAATAATTCCTTCCTCTTGACACTTCCGCTACTACAAAAAGTGAAATCAATGACACACACCTACCAGAAATTTTTTAGCGTGAGCACTCTATTGGTTTCACAAGCTGGGAGCAGGAAAGGTTTGCCAGTAAAGCCCTGCATTCAGAGGATTGTAAAATCTCTGCCTAAGAACTAGTCATAAGCAGGGGTATAGCTCTACATAAATCTGGTCTGCTCTTTGGTGAGCCAGACAATATCATTCTCTCCAATTAAATCATTCAAAACTAGGGATATGAAATAGTCCATGAATGCATAATAGTCATATGATGCGGAAAGGAAAGGCGTCCATGTAGACACCGGATTTTTTTATTCTTCTCATCAAAAATTGATAGCGGAAGAAATCGGGAGAAGAAATCCAGATTCTGATGTAGAAACATGTGGACCAGGTAGGAAAGAAATCTAAACTTTTTTTCTGCCTGATAATTCTCCATTTGCTGTATCATTTCTTCAACCATGAACTCAACAAAATCATACTAGAAGAGTTCATGCTATTTGTGAAACTGTATTGTAGGTCCCAGCTGAAAAGCCTCTATCTTTTTATCAGAGTCTCGGCCGCAAACAAATGTTAGCATGGACATGGTGTCTTGGAGATCATCACAGAATGAACCACGTGATAATGGGATACTTGGTGCTTTAGCGGACATGATACCTTTCTTATTAGTATCCTCTAACAAGAAATCTGAGCCATTTTTCATCTTCCTCCATATTTTCTCCCCGTTGCTTGGGTGAAAAGGTTCGATAGTCTCCTTCCTCCTACTTGGATCTGGGATACATAACATGTGCTAGATGGCTTTTGGGCTCATATGCACCCTTAAGTTGTGACCCTTAATGTAGTGGGTATTTGGGTTATAGCACTGAATAGCTACATCGACCACCTCCGGGAAATAGTGCACCAATGGGACCATGTATTATAGGAGACCACTATACCAGACTCTACTTGCCATAGATTGGTCAACCTTTATTGCTGATAACCTTGCACAAGCTGCCTCTCTGAAGGATTTAGGGTTCTTCGCGAGCTTTGGATCATAGATATTGTTCCATTCTTCTTTAACCCTTTTTTGGTTACTCTATTCCTTGGGTCTATCCAGCTCTTCCATGTGGGCTCTTCTCATCTTCAAGGGTATACCAAGTGTGGCATATGCTACGTCCTCGTAGACATATACCTCAACTGAGGAACGAATAGCCATGAATATCTCTTGGCTAATTTCCTCCTACATTGGTTGAGCTGAAGATTCTGACATTTTCCTCTCTCTGAAGAATTTATAAGCTCCTGGCCCACAAATTTGCTTGCTCTAGATAGACAGACAAAAAACAAATCTGCACTTCACTTGCGTTTGTAAAAGCTTTTGAAATATTGAGTTTTTTCATGCAATAATATCAACCTTTCCCAAGGTGGTAGGTGAGAACACGCCTTTTGCATTTAATTCGGCATGTACTGTTAATCTTGCAACTCATGCAAGATGAACTGATTGTTATTCTGAGGCAGCAAGATTTCATTATTACATTTATGAGATCGTGTGATATGCCTTAATCTTCTTAGAAATTGAGCTTGCAACTGGCCTTCTAACCTTGTGTTAGCATGCGCTGGTAATTAATATCCTGGCTGAAATGATTACACCAAGCAAATGATCACCGCCTGAAAAGATATGAATATCGCCTTAGGCTCTGTGATGCACTTGAGAGATGACACAATAGCCTACGGCCATATGTCCCTTCACCAACAAGCACCACCTTTTTTTAAAACTAATTAATCAACTTCATTTAATTAAACACACATTGAGCCGTGCTATCATGGATGTACTGACCCAGAAATGTGAACAAACGTAGACTCAACTTTCGAGATAGCAACTAGCATAACATCACATTTTTTAGAGGCGGATTGGCATGTGCCTTGTCAATTTTTTTATAAATAGGCCAGTAGATAGTGAGCAAAACATACTTAGCATTTAAGAGGTGATAGGTCGATAGCAGAGTGCTAAGCAAGTCCTTTCATAGGTTAGGTGGTGAGAAAATTCGACATTATCTTAGAAGGCTAGGGACAGTGTCAGAACAATAGATACCCCAATTCGCCTAACCTCATTTAAGTCACAGACGATGTTCCTAGGTGAAATTTCTATTAGGAAGCTGAAAAGGATGACGAAGAACAAGCATTCACTGGTTCTGGTAGCCATTAAGTGGGTCTTAGGCAAAGATTGCATAGAATATGAGGATAAGTATAGGGTGAATACCAACATATGCTCACACTTTGTAGCATCCATGCTGGACATTTGCATTCCCTGACTACTTATTCTGAAGCTGGTTAAAGAAATATTTCTGAAGAAATACCTAAATGGGCTTGGTGAGGTCGTTGTGCATGTTGCATATGGGATAGGCCTACCAACAGCCAGTGACCTGCATTGCTTTATCGAAGAAGAAGCTGTCATCATTTGGCTGCCATTTCTCAGTAGATTCTGCCTACAGACCCATGATCAGCACCAGCAGAGGGTTACTCAGGCCCTACACTTCCTATTTCGAAGCTACAATGTGATACATTTCTATGACGTAGACTAGTACACTGACTTCAGGAACTTGGTGTTTCCACCGCCAATGATGGTTGCGTCGAATGATGTTGTCAGTGCCGCTGAAGAGCCTATGGACGAGGAAGAAGTTTACGCTGCAGTGAATGCATCGATTGCTGTCAGTCATGTCTTTGGATAGATAACCCTTTTTCCTGCTTGCTCAAAATGTAACTCTCCTTCTTTAGATAACCCTGATAAAAGACTATCGTATATAATATACTTTGATACTTGTACATTTTGGAAATCGGCCTCCTAGCCATTTTGTAACCAAAGAACATATATATAAACATATACTTCTCGTTTGAAGGAAAATTCATGCTCTTTTTTGCTTCTGCGTTTAAAATTTTTTGGGTTTGCAAATTTTGTATGCTATTTCTCCATGCATGAGTGTATTTTGTGTAAAGAAACTTTGGTGTTTTACCCCACCAACGATAATGAGAAAATGTGTAGAAAGACAACTGATTTTAGAAAAAGAACAAGCCAAACACAGGAAAGGAAATAAAAGCACTATTTACATCTGTACAAGGTAGAGCTTAATGCCTAATGGAACAACTTAAGATGAATCCCATTGACCGGGATTCTTAACGGCTCTTGTTCCATATTTTCTAGCTCAAAAGTGTTGTGTTGCCTACACCAAATGATTTTGAAGGATCCCTCCTATAGGATATCAAATTTACCATGCTGACCTGGCTTTGTAGCCCTGCTGTCATATTTTAGCACTAAGTCTCCATTTTTTAGACCTTGGTCGGAAGCCTTCTTGTCAAACCATCGTTTGACCACCTATTGACGGCTTGTCATTGCTATTAGGGAATTCTCCCTTTTTTCTTATACTTCCAACAGTTCGGCAAGTCGAACCTCCATGGCTTCATTTTGTTCTATCTCAAGGGATTTCAATAACTATATTGTTGGGATCTCCATAGAGATAGGTAGCAATGCCTCCTTCCCAAATACTAGCTCATAAGGCAAAGTCTTAAGGACTTGCTTAGGAGTTATGCGGTTTTCCTAGAGTGCTTTTTGAAGATTTTTATGCCATTCCCTCTGGTGCTCTGAGCCAACCTTTTTAAGGAGTCAGACTAAGCTTTTGTTTGTTGACTCGGCTAGGCCATTTCCTTGTGGATAATAGTTTGATGAGGCTTTAAGGAATATGCCATTTTTTTATGCAAAGTGACATACCTTTGTACCTAGAAATGCTCTGGCATTGTCTGAAATGATCGTCTTCAGAGGGCCGAACCTTGTCACCAGTGCTTTAAGGAAGTCTACAATCTCCGTTTCGGTTGCACCCTTAAGTGGAACATATTCCACCCACCTTGTGAAGTAGTCTGTAGCTGTTAGAATCCACTTATGTCCGACACTAGAAATTGGGTTGATCATTCTGATGAAGTCCAGGCCCCATTGCACAAATGGTTCATTCACCACGATAGATTTGAGGGGCATTGCTGAATTCTTCCTTCTGTCAGAGAAGAACTAACATTTTTTACAAGCCTTTACCAGAGAGTAGGAGTCACTCAAAAGTGTAGGCCAATAATATCTAGCTCGTAGGACCTTGATGGCAGTAGTTTTGGTAGAGAAATTTCCACCTTCATCGCTATTGTGAAATACGTCAAGGATCCTCTATGCCTCCCCTAAAGTAACGCATCGCAGGAGCACACCATTGAAATTTATTTTGAAAATGACTCCTTCTATCAGCGTATATCCGCAATTCTGAAGCTGGTAATACCTTATTTTTTGGGATGAGAGGCCTGGCAGATACCTTCCAGTTTGTATGAAGTTCATTCTATCTGTCAGCCAATCGTCTTCTGATCATGATCCATTTATCAGGATGAGCTCTGGATGTTCCTCCTTGGCAGGTACCTCCTCGTTTTGTGCCATATACTCACACATTCCTCTACCTTTAATAGTCTTAGTAGGCCTGACCTCGATGTCATACTCCAAGATCTTGGTAATCCAATTAGCCCTTTTTTTTGTGATCTCTCCTTCCATGATGTATTCCCGCACACTAAAATGTGCAACATATACTAGAACTTTGTTGTGGGAAATTAGATGGCGGAATTTTTTAAGTCCCTTTACTATTGCAAAGGCTTGTCTTTCAATGAAGTTATAATTTGCCTCATATTATTTTAGGGTTCCGGAATAGAACGCCGCTGGATGCTCTCCCTTTCCTTCACTATCTTTTTGAGTCAGAACAGTAGCGATACTGGACTTGCTACTGAAGGCATACATTATAAAATCTTTACATTGATCTGGATTAATCAGCACCAGGGCTGTGGAGATCGCTTCCTTAACCTTTTCAAAAGCCTCCCAAGCTTCCGTTGTCCACTTGAAAATTTGATCCTTTTTCAGCATTAAGGTGATTGGCCTAATCATTCTCGCAAAAATCAGAAATAAATTTGCTGACAAAATTTAATTTGTCGAGAAAAGACTAGACACCTTTCTTATTTACTAGAAGGGGAAGCTCCTCGATAGCCTTTACTCATTCGAGTTCAATTGAAATACCTTCTTTAGACACAACATGCCCTAACAACTTACCCTGCGGTACTCTGAATACACATTTCTTTGGATTTAAGGAAACCCTGAACTCCTAGAATTTCTAAAAAACTATTTCCAAATGATCAAAATGATCATCTTTAGATTTAGAGAACACAGTAAGGTCATCCAAATAGATTAGAATAAACTTATTGATCAGTTCACTGAATGCGATGTCCATAGCTTTTTGGAAAGTTTCCCCTACATTGGATAAACCAAAAGGCATTTTAGCATATGCAAATGCTCCCCACTTGGTGGTGAATGTAGTCTTGTGCTGATCTTCTTCTTTAACTTGAATCTGGTTATAGCCAGAGAAGCCATCCAGTAGAGAGAACATTTCTGATCCTACGACAGTTTGGAGGATTGACTCCATAGAAGGCAATGGATAGTGATCCTTCAGAGATGCTCTATTTAGGTCTTGGAAGTCCACGCATAAGCGGATATCACCATTATTCTTTCTAACTGGTACCAGGTTTGATACCCAAGTACTATGTTTGATTGGGAAGACAATACATGACTCAATGAGCTTGGTTAGCTCTTGTGCCAGTTGGGCCTCAACTTTAGGGTTAACTGGCCTCTATTTCTGTTGGACTGGTTTTACACCTTCTATTAGTTCAATAGTGTGTTGAATGATGCCAGGATTGTAACCCTCCAGATCATTGTAGGACTAGGCCACTACTCCATATTTTTTGTAGAAACTGATAAGCCTTTCTCTATCTCGCTGTGGGACATCTTTTCTGACCCAGAGATTCCTGCCATCGGAGACCCAAAGGTTTTCATAATCACTTTTGTCTGCCACAAACTTCCACTTATCATTTTGGGCGTCATTACAATCAAAAAATTCTCAAGAGTAACTAATCCTTTTGGAAGTTTATTTGACTTGAGCTGCATAATTTGTCCTTCATAGGCCTCAGCGATCTTTGGTTGAAGTTGATCAACAAATTCCCCTGAGTCTTGGATAAACAAGGTGATGTACTCATCACTCTCAAAGACTTGCCAACTCTGATCATTGTCAGGAATCACTGGTCGAACAAGCACTCGCACTGAATATTTGTTTCGAAGCAAGTCAGAGATAGGATCAAACTGAGCACCAATCACCACCATGCAATCTGCATCACTATTTTGCATTCGGGGAATGGTCAAGATGTTGAAAGCTTCAAAACTTTCAATCAGGTCCTAGATTCAATGCTGATAGGATCTCATTCAGACATTCTTCACTGCAAAAATTCCCCGGACCTGATTAACTACTAGTTCGGAATCTCCGAACACAATCAATTGTTTAATACCCATTCGTTCCGCTAGGCTTAGGCCTTGGACTAACCCTTCTTATTCAACTTCATTTTTTGAACAGGCAAATTGGAATTGGAAAGACCTCAACAAATTTTCATTCTGCGGGGATATTAGACATACCCCTACTCCAACTTTTCTCCTTACTCTGTCAAAATATAATGTCCACAGCTCATTTGCTTGGTTATCATCAAATTCTTTGGCGACCTTCAGAAGAACTTTGTCTTCACCATAAATCACATATGTGCCCAATCTGGTAGCATGATAATTCCTGAAAGGATCATTATTTATGTGTTCGCTCAACAAAGCATCTTCCTTATCACTTCGGTCTCCACTCACCTTCTCTTCCTCTATCAGTTCGACACTATACATGTCCTGCTTGGCGATAAAGGTATGTGCGGCCTCAAAATTGATTAGGGCCTCATCCACCACATGTTCAGAATGTAGAGCCTCCGATTCTATCTTTATTTTTGTGCCATGCTTGGTCCTAAGTATTAGATGTGACCAATCTAAAGACAAATATCCACCTACCTTTGAAGTAAATTCTCAGGATAGACAAAGACCAAACATAGGAGGAACATCTATGATCATTGTATCTTGTGGGACCATGATACTTGGGCAGGAAAATAGAGTTAACGGAAGCACTTTGATGACACCCATAGTATCAACTTTATTTCAATCCAGCTACATCACCCCCTTCTTCACAGGTTTGTAGCTGAGTCCCAAGGCTTCGGCTATCAGTTTTGGCATAACTGTTGTACTAGCGCTAGAATCAATCATAGCGTTGTGTAATAGCTTTTCCCCTACAATGAGAGTCAAGAAGAAGGGTTGAGGTTTTGGCCTACCTCTGCCTTCTGCATTGGGTTCCTTCGCTTTGTTAGTAAGAACCTTAGCTAGTGGCATTTCATAAACCACCTCTGTACTAGCAGACGACTCTATTGGTGCTGAGTTGATCTCTTACTGAAGCACCTTCTGTAACATAGTCTTTTGTTCTGGGATTGCTAGGATGTCCCATAAAGACACATTAGCGGATGATTTCATTAATTGCTCTACCACATTAAAAGGTGACAAGCTCAGATATTTTTGCTCCTTTTCTTTTGTTATAATAATTTCCTTCCCCGTTTGAGGAGGTGAAGGGATGGTTGATGCTCCAGGAATTTGATAGGACACGCCTTTGCGTTGTGGGCTGTCCGGAAGTGAAACCATGGGCTCACCGGTGAATCTCCCCTTTGAGCGTGTGTTATAGTCAGATTGCACCTGCGGTGTTTTAGATATCGATGCATCATTAGCAAACACCATTTCCTCATCTTCCATCCAAGAGAAGAGTGCATGATCTAGAGCAATGTTAGACTCTTGCTCTAAAGACATCCCTTACATTTGCGCAGTAAGAACTGCACTCTCCACTGGCAAGTCATAAACATGTCCTCCATTTTCTGCTATAATACCTTGACTGCATTGCTTTGCCACCTTCTGTTGTAAGTTGCCACATGGACAATTTTGGGGAATATGTGCATCATTACAGGGGAAACACCATGGATTGATATCATCAATAAGATTGTTTTGCCCTGCGGTTAATTCCCTACTCGAGCTTGGTGATGCACTTTCGAGCAGAGTAGGCACCGGGACCATTTGGTTGGTAGTCGGCGCTGGTGGATTAGTGCGAGGCACACTCTGATATTGATTTTGCAGGTAAGTAGACTGCCCACCCTGATAGTTTTGATATGCGGGCCGTGGAGGTGTTGCTTGGTTCCACTTGAGAGTTGTTATGTCATTTGCCATAGTTTGCAACATCTCTTTGAGGTCACCTATTTCATCCTTAGAAGAACCCGATGTAGAAGCCAAGATTTCAGGAATGGCCGCATATGAGTACATCAACTGGGGAGTTGCTGCCACACTAGTCGATGTGACATCTTGTATAGAGTTTGATATTTCAGGAAATATAAGGATAATAGGTCAAGGAGGAAATTTTCCACAATGTATCAAATGATTCTCAGCTTTGATAGTGATAGCATAAGCATTTGGTAGAGTGGCTCCTCCCAAAGACTTAATCATCACATAAATGTTGGGGTTAATGGACTTTAGATAAAATATGAATGCTAGTTCTGGAATCAGGTGGATAGTCACAGGAATCCTCTGCCAATTTGAGTGAAATCGGGCATTGAAATCCATCAGAGCCTCCTGGGGCACTCGTCTTATGATGGATAGCTAATAATATAACAAAGAACAATCTCCGTCATTTGAGAATCTTTCATAGAATGGATCTCTGAGGTCATCCCAAGTGCAAATTGAATTTGGAGTCAGTGTTCGGTACCAATCCAGAGCCTTGCCTTTGAAGGACAACATGAGGAGCCTCAGGGCTACATTTTGTGCTGTAATATCGTGTACTAGGCATACATCCACTACATCCTACAAATGTTTTGCTGGCATTTTTGTGTTGTCTCTGGCAAATTTGGGAAGAGCTTTCAGGGCCGAAATTGGGATAGCACCCCAAATATCAAGTGCTACCGGAGCTACCTGGGGACTTCCAGTATCCCATGCTACATAGTTTTTGTTTACGACCGACAACATGGTGAGAGGAAAGGGCGGTAGGAATCGAATGGTTACTAGCTGATTTACGGCCTGGACTATCCCCAACAGAGGTACTAGTAAACCTGGGTTATTTGCAGTTTGGGATCTAGTTACAGGCCAATGGCTCATACACCCCTCTACAAGGTAATTTCATTAGTTCAGGTCCGAAACTAGGCATGCCAGAAAAATGACAAACTGTTGACGCTAAAAATTGATGAGGTAACAGTGCCTTATGGGAAACTCAGTTCAAGGGGGACCCTTTGTGCCAAACTGAGTGACCTCCAAATTTTAAAGAAGCTGACTTCTTCTATAATGGTTTTTGTAAAGGGAAAAAGAAACGGATATAATGAAGCAAAGTCTAATCTAAGGCGATGCGCCAAAATTTGCTGATGGACATGATAAATCATAGATTTAAGGGCTTGAATGGTGTCGTCACGTTCCAACACGTCGGAGACTTAAAATTATAGCATAAAAAAATTATTTATTGACATAAAATAGTATTGCATACATTCTTACTACTAAGAAGAGTCATTTAGACATGATTTAGATAAGAAAACTTATATTCAATATATAGAAGTCCTGTCAAATGAAATGCTTAAGACAATAAAACACACAGTCTACAGTTTAATCAATAAATGAAAAACAGAAAGGCCGAACAGCTGGCACAGTCTAAAAGTTTCTTGCAAATAAACATATAAAAGAGGCCTGGTGTCTCTTGCTAAAACCAGTATCATTTTTCTTAAGTTTTTCTCTCCTCTCTCTCATCAACCGAGAGAGTATATATAGCAGTAAAAGAAATCTCCCACCGCCTTGGAGGACTGTAATAGAAAATATTTCCCAATCCCCTGCAATGATGCTAGAATCAAAAGATTCTCAATGCCATTACAACAACAATGAGTTAGAACACAGCATCTGGACATCCAGGTGTAGGTGTGCCCTTTGCAATGATGGTAGTGGTCCCAGCTAGGCTCGAGGCGACAAGTGTCATCCACCACTTCAAACGACCATGACGAGCGACACCCAATAGCATAATCTCCCTCAACCAGCCTATCGCCTATTTCAAGGATCAGTGTAAGGCACATGGCAGCCTGTCGCTACCTGAATGAAAACTTCTCTCATTGCTGCCGAGAGATTGTGAAGAGGCAACACATGTCCAATGGGCTGAGGTCCTGTTGTAGTGGAGAGAAAGCTGCATCAACCGGGTGCAAAAGATGTGTGGCAGCATTTCGCAGCCCACGGTTGTTCACCTCCCTACTGTGTTGAAAGATCTGTGAACGATTGCCACCTAGCAGAAGGTAGGGCCCACCAACACCTTTTAGAAAGTAAAAAAAAAACCCCACACAAGCACTACACAGCCCGTATTTGTTTATTTCATTCCCACATGAAAAGCTTGCGATACGCCACCACATAGCAAGATGTGGGTCCCTCTGACAATCCTTAGAAATGATGGCCTTCGCAACCTGCATGAAGCCTTTAAGAAAACAAGAAAATCCTTCCATTTGTGTGACACGTGGATGCCTAGCGGAGCTTCTCGGGACCTGAAAGGGAAGCCATTACCCAAAGTTGCGAAGAGGAGATGCACAAGGTGGTAGATCAAAACTTAATGGAAAGCCGACTAAAATTGGTGATGCATAGGCCGGCACACACATATTTACAAAATAAATCCGAAGGGAGCTATTTGAATATTTATTTAATAGAAACAATATAAAAAAAAATATATCACCTTATGTCTTCAACCCCCATGATTAACCTCCATTACACCTCTATTTGCTGCAATAAGTAGTTTTCCCTTAGATTTTATGTGAGCAAGCTATGACTATGCCATGACCAAAGAAAAATGTTAAAGGATTTGATATGAAATGCAGTACTATACAGCTATGTGACTAGTAAGAAAGGACTATAGTATTCCTAAAATGTCAAAATTCCAAGAGCTAAGATGTCATGAGATGCCAATGTCAAGAGATGTGAAGTATGCCTAAAACAAGATTGCATGAGATATGCAAATGAGACCAAAATTACCATTTTATAGAAAATACAATTTTGAAAGGATGGCCAAGATTGAAGATTAACAAATACCCTAGAATCAATGGACAAGATTCAATGTGACAACCCACAATTAGGGTTAGGGCAACATTAGGGTAAATTTGAAATGAGTGGACAAGATCTGATTTGAGAAAATAAAATCAATGAACAAGATTTCATGTGACAATAAGATAAGAATGGCATAGAAAAAGAGAGAGTTGGAAAATCAAATAATATTAGAAATTACTTGATTTATGGAGGAAAATTACCATTTTGAATTAAAAAATTAATTTAATTCAAAAAGGTGGGGTCATGTGACAGTAAACAATTAATTTGAATTGTTTACTAAAAGAGGGAAAATTAGAAAATGGGACCATTTTAAATAAATAATTTTATTTCAAACTGGGAAAATGCCAAGGTGGCTAATAATTAAATAAATTAAGAATTTATTTAATTATGAGAAGACTTATAGGAATTAATGACATATTTAAATAAATAAATAAAATTTATTTATTTAAATAATCAGGAAGAAATAATGGACAAAGATAATTAAATAAATTAAGAAATTTATTTAGTTATAGAAAGACATTAGACAATTAGTGGAAAATTTAAATAAATAAATGGGTATGTGTAGGATCATGATGAGCCAAAAAGTGGTGATATGATGAGTATGTGAAGGGTATGTGGCTGACAACTTTTTTTACCCAAAATTGATGAAACAAAAAGGGTTTTTAAAGGATTTCCACCAATATAAATTATTCTTTACTTTGAATTTAATTAATAATTATTATTCATTTTCTATTTGAATTACGACTAAAGTCCTAATTGATAGGTTGATTGAAAAAAATCTACAATTTTTAAATAGTATCACATTTTTTGAATCCAAAATATGCATCACATTCTATGCTTCACATACTATAGGATTAAAAAAGAAAAAATGAATTTCGTGAAGTTTTGACCAAGTTAAGGTGGTCAAACATACAAGTTTTATATTTTTAAAAAGTTGTAATAAAAATTCATAATTAATTATTTACTTGGAAAAAAATTACAAAAAAATATGCAACACATCTAGACATGAGTCCTCTACTTATATCTAAAATCTTATAAAAAATAATTATCATTTTATTGTGGTTAGAGTGGTTAGATAGACACCTACTTCTTATTTTTCCCCCAAATTTAAGTACTACTGCATTGAAATTTCAAATTTTCACCAAATAGATTTGAAAAAAAAAACCTAGTAGTTTAGAAACTACATTCAATTTTCTATAGATTCTATTATTACATATTTTTGAAATAATATAGATAACTTATTCAAATTTTTATGACAAGTTGCCTAACTTTGATTTTTCTAATTTTTTTTTCACTTAAGTGCCTGTTTTTTCCATGATGATCCTGCACATACCCAAATATAATTTATTTATTTAAATAATCAAGAGGAATAAAAGACATGAATTAATTAAATAATTATGAATTATTTAATTAATAGTTGAAAGTCGACCAACACACATAATTAGATGTTTTAATTATACTAGGAAAAAATATGGCTACAATAGAGCTTGCAAGCCTAAGCCATTTTCATGCACGTCTACAACATGTAATATATAATATAAGATGCCCTAGTCCTTTAAATAACTTGGCAAGGTTCAAATCCATTAGGATTCAATTGTTGTTGGTTTTTGGGTAGAGCTTGGAGCTTGATTGTGGTTATAGTCTTTGCACATTTATCTCTATGATTGGGTAGCATAAAGAAATTTGGATTTCACATATTGGTGGACCTTGTATTCTTTCCATTATTTTTTATGATTCTATCTAGTTTATTTTGTTTGTTTTTTTTTGGTTTTTGCTTATAGTTGTGTACTATATGCATATATTCAATAGTTGTTTATTTGACCCTCAAACTACCTTTGCACCAACTATATACCAAATATAATGAACTACTTAATCATGTGCAATCCATACAAAATGTTAAAAATATACATAATTGTAAATGATTCTCTTTATATTTTCATTATAAAGTGCCTTGGGACTACCTTCAGCAATTATTAAAAATGGTAAACCCAAATAAAACTACCTATAATGATGATAGAAAAAACATACACCTCATCATTTCCTCCATTTTATAAGGAAGTGCAAATTGCTACCTTATTCTATCATGTGATGTTGCTATTTATTTGTAGAAAAATTTAAGAAAATTTTTGATACAGGTCTATCGCCATATGTACTTGATTCAAATCTCAATTAGTGTTGACCCACAAAACCTAATTTCATCTACCTTATACAAGTTCCTCAGAAAGGGTCTTTCTACTTACTATTAAAAATCAATGTTATAATATATAATTTATCCTTTATTTCCTTGAATGGGTGCATGATTTTACAACAAGTCCCTACCTCTAAGGATGGCCATGTCACAACTTTAAGCTTCATTAATACATATATGGGGTGAAATTTGGAATTGGAGTCAATACCACTTATTCAAGTAACATAAAATTGGGATTTTGTAACATCCTACAAAGATGAAAAGCAAAAGAAACATGCCATCCTACCTATTATCTGTATATCACACCACTAAATTATTCCTACTAAATATTTTTAGGCTTTTGAAGCCTATTGTAATAACATACTCTTATTAAAACCTTTCTACACTATTCTCATTGACATTAATTCATCAAGGTAATATCTTGTATGTCATTGGGAGGGAAAAACCAAAACTTACCATTCATGGCATATAGACCATATTCCTTCAAATTCTTGAGCTACTAATAATGATGATGAGCTTGCTTGTAATGGATAAGATCTAATGCAACACCACAATCTTAAAGAATGATAGGTCCTATATAGCCTCTATATTTGTACATGGATATTTAACTAAATGTATTTACATGCTTGGTCATTGGAAATTTGACACTTAGCCATAATCAAAATTCTATTATAATCACCCTATTTTTGCAAGTATAAACTACTGATTTCATTGACTCTAATCATTCAACACACCAACTCTATTACATTTGAAAAAAACTTCATGCCTCACATAAGATATTTTATCAACTATATAATGCACTACAATATTTAAAATAACTAGATCACATTCAGCTCGTGTAGGAATGCAACAAGCTCTTAGGATAGACATACAAGGAACTATTAACATTTGAAAACCATACTTGATTAACATTAGACTTTACATTTTTGTAAGAGTTTCACTATCCAATAACCCTTGTTTATGCTAGCACAAATTGACATTACCATTTTCAACATAAATACATTCACCATACATATAGGCCTTTGAAATCCCAATTTAAGAGATAATTCCTCTAGTGGGATGAAAATTAATGACATTCTAAGAGAGTATGTACTTTATTTGCTATATTCTAATTAATGAGATGAGCTTCATGGGGCCTAGGTTACTAATACACATTAATAGTCACTTGCATGAAGCCTTCTCAAATTACAATTAAGTACCCTTTAGTGTTCACTTTGTCATCTTCTTTGATGATTTGGGTCAAGTAGCAATTTAAACATATTCTATTGTATGCCCCAGTTTGTATGGACAACACTTTGACATAAATTACACATGATCTTCAAAGAAGATGGGGATGAACCATCATAGCTCACTTTTTGTAGTCTACTTTTAAATATAAAAAATACAAAGCCAATATTATTAAAGATAGGGAACTTCTTATGTCACTCTAATTCTTAGTTATGATGAAAAATAATTATTTTAGACTTCAATATAATTGTTGTCACAAATGAATTGGTTGCATTGTATACTAATAAATAAATATTTAAATGATTAGAAGTTTCTATTGCAATAGACATTGTATAGAAAGTAAGGTGTAGATCATACTCGAATCTTGAAGATAAATAACTTGGCATGCCAAGATTCTCTTATGTGTTAGCTAATAGGTTTTACATAGTTCAAATTTATGGATAGTAATAGATCTTATTAATAGTGCACTAGGAAAATTTCAAAATATTATATACAAGAGTGAAAACAATCACTATATATTCCACTCTTTATTGTGGGCAAGTTCAAGCATTACATAAGGCTAGCTTGGGACTTCTCCCAACAATACATAACTTGAAATAATACCATCAATTTCTCCTTAAAATGACATGGACCTTAACAATCCATAAATCTCAAAGGTTAATGATAGAAAGAACAACAATTAACATTTCTTCCAATGAGACTTAAGGTGGAGGAAAGAAATACTTGTGGGGCTCTTTTTGTAGCTGGTGGTAGGGTTCCTAGTGGTGAAATAGAACATGTTGTGTTTGATATCGATGAGGGAGAGCTTGTTACCATAAATATAGAAGGAAAATATGGAGGCAAGAATGACCATGCAATGGAGGAGCCTAATAGCGAAGGAAAAGGTAAAACCCTAGAATTTATACTCCCAGATGATGTTATAGACTGCATTACTGAGTGCTAAAGTAAATATATGATTTTGTTCTTTTTAAGAGGCATCCCATTTGAAGCAGATTTTTTCAAATGGATGAAACTAAACTGGGAAAATCGTGGGTGGGAAATTGAATCTATGAGAGGTTTAGGAAACGGATATGTTTCTTGCTCATTTAAATCTATTGAATATGCTCAGGCTATTTTACAGTATGGGACTTGGGTCATATGTGGTTAGATATGCTACTTGCAAGTATGGACTCTTAAATTTCATCTAGAGGGCCCTTCTAGGTCTCGTTATCCTATGTGGGTGGAACTCCCCTTTTCCTCCTAGCTTTTAGACCTTTCCTTCGAGAAATTGTGTCTTAGCTTGGTAGGGTTATTTGGTGTAAGAATAACTCAAAAAAAATTTCTAGTCTAAGGGTGCATCCAAGGGTCTATGTGGAAATGGACTTGAACCAACCATTGCCTAATAATATTAAACTCATTAGACCAAAGTTTGAATTTTATCAACTAGTTTTCTATTTGAACAAACCCAACGTGTGTTTTTACTATCATCAAGAAGGTCATTTGATTAGAGATTATCCTCCTAGAAAAAATAAGTTGTTATAGTCCTCTATTGAAATGCCACTTGAATAGCCACAAACTAATAGCAAGGTGCCTACCCCTGATAATAAAGGCCCAGTTCAACTAATCTGATAGATGAAGAGATGCATGATGGATGGAAAATTGTAAGAAAGTGAAAAGAACTTTCTAGTCCAGTTACAGGTCAAAATGGTGAAATATTGTCAAATGGGGAAAGTGTACTTTCAGGTACCTAGCCTTCATCTTCTCATCACAACCATAAATTTGGAAATGAGGCTGCTAATCCCCCTCCTCCTTCTATGAGACAAAGAATTGGGTAACTCTGAGTCTGCAATTGCATTAGTCAACCAGTTTGAAGCATTGCCACAAGAAGAGGAACTTGATATCTCTTTGTTGCCATGAATTACAAAATATTGTCATGAAATGTAAGAGGGATGTCTCTCCCTCACTGTAAATGTGGTGTAAAATATTTCATTGGAAAGTGGAAACCTAATATTACTTTCTTTCAAGAGGTTGAACTTAATGGTCTTAGTATTTCTTCTTCTCTATCTAATGTATGGATATATGCATCTTTTCTTTATACTTCACATAGAGAAGGTTGGTGGGGCAGTGATTGGTTTTGCCTCATGGGTCTATAAGTTTGTGATTGATAAAGGTGAAGACCCTTCTCATTGTTGTGTGTGGGCCTTGACCTTTATCAATGGCCAACCTATTGGATTTTGCTCATTTTATGTTCCTAACTTTGCTAGAGAGAGAGTTGAATTGTGGGATTGGATGGTGAAACACCTCCCTAATGCAGATTAGGTTATATGAGGTGATTTCAATATGGTAGAACTATTGGAAATATTTTCCTCAATCCCACAGGCTGAAACCTCTGAAAGGGCCAATTCAGTGTGACATCTTTTGTTTTTGGCTGACTAGCATCTTGAATCTTGTTGAACAGTTCAGGTCGATGTGACCTTGCTTCAGTCTCACCAAACGATCCTATCACTGTGACATGTTGTGTTCAGTATGTTCTCTTACCACATGGAGATCTCTAGCCGACATGCCATTCTATCATATATTGGGGAGACCCTTGGCCGAAAGGCTTAGTTTGGTATGAAGTCTCAATGACCGATTAAGGTCTCGCTGATGGGGAAAATTTTGGAGTCTTCGCGATGACACAATGACTTCAGTATGAAGTCTCAATGACCAATGGAGAGTCTCACCAATGATGAGGGGTATTTGGTATAACTCTTGCAAACGGTGGTCTCAGGGTAACTTGGAGATTGCAGTAAGAACTCGCAGCGAGAGTGGTAAGTCTTGCTGACCGTTTGGTGATTGATATAACATAAAGATTTTGTAGTAAAGTCTCAGTGATGGATGTTTGTCTTAGCAATGAGGAAGTCTATTGTCGGTATGACTTGAGACCTTGGTATGAACTCTCAGCGAAGGATGATAGACTTTCCAACTGTTGATGGCTTTGGAGTAACATAAGAGATCTCGATGAAACCTCTTGGCAAGTGGTAAGTCTTGCTGATAGCAATGTTGAGGTCGGTGTGACTTGTGAATAGCGATATGAGTCTTGTCGATGAGGAAACTCTTTTCGATAGGAATGAAATGAATTTCAATGGATTCAGTATGACTCATGAAGTTTGCTATATCGTCTTGACAACTATTGGAACCTATGTCGATATCAACAATGAAGTCTTTGGGAATTAGAGAGACATGGTTACTGTCTCACCGACATGCCAACACAACTTGATTTCCTTTTGACCGTTTGACCATCCTATGTGGCTTGTAGTCGACCAATCAGAAGAGCTGAATGGGAATTGTTGGAAGATAGTTCTTTGTGGCAATTCTGAGAGGAAGCTTGACAAACAGGGACAACATGAATATAGTCTAGAATAGAAGATGATGCTCGGTTGGATTGTTAGATGATTCAAAGGATTGACTGATTGCTATGTGGTTGTATAATCATAGTGATTTCTATTATGTAAAGATTGTAACTTGAAGGTTCCTATACAAGATTGATCATTGTGAAAGCTACTGTAATATGGCATTAGAAAGATAAGTTAGAACTCTGTATGTAATTTTTTGTTACTGTAATACAAAGTGACTTCTCTTGGTGTGGTGGGTTTTTCTCCCGTAAGGGTTTTCCCACGTAAATTTTGTGTCCATATGTGTGTGTCAAATACTCTATTTCTGTTATCTCTTTTATGTGCATCTTAATTAGACTGTAATTGTAAAATTAAAAGGTATCTCTGCATTCTTCCTTGAGGTTTTGACATTATGAGAGTTGTTTATGCATCTAATTTTCTTTACAAGTGGTATCAGAGCCTAGCCAATTGTGTTATCCTTGTGGGTACGTTGGATTTTTTGTGTCAATTTCAATTCAGTGGGAGTCTTGTAGAAGTTTTTCAATTTCTAATTATAAATTGAGATTGCTAGGATGTTAGGAAAGATTGAAATAGAGAAATTCAATGGCAGCAATTTTGAGTTGTGGGAACTCAAAATGGAGGATCTCTTAGTGGATCATGATCTGTGACTTGTGTCTGGAACTAAACCTACAGGCATGAAGCAAGAAGATTGGGACCTTGCAGATAGAAAGTCTAAGGGGCTGATAAGGCTCTGTTTGGTAGACTCTGTTCTTCTCAATTTGCATGAAGAGAAGACTGCATCTTCCTTGTGGAAGAGACTGGCATCTATTTATCAGGGGAAGTTCTTGGTGAATAAACTGTTCCTGAGGAAGAAGTTGTATACTTTGAGAATGTAGGAAGGAGGTTTTATAGTTGATCATTTGAACGCATTCAACATGTTAATTTCATAGTTAACATCTGTTGGTGTGAAGATTTATGAAGAGGATCATTGTATGCTAATATTGTGTTCTTTGCTAGATTCATGGGATCACCTTGTGATGGCTATTGGGAGTACAACATCCAGTTTCAAGATGGAAGATGTTGTTACTTCTTTGTTATCAAAAGAAATGAGAAGGAAATATTTTGGGATTGCAAAGGAGGCCCTTGCTGTTAGAGGAAGGTTGAAAGAGAAAGGAAAGAAGAAGGACAAGAAGTCCAAATTGAAATCAGAGGGGAGATCAAAGTCTCTTGGAAAGAAGTCCAAGGTGAAGTGTTGGAACTATGGGAAAACTGGTCATGTTTGAAAGGATTGTAAAGAGGAGAAGAAGAAGAAGAAGAAGTATTCTTTCGACAATGATTCTTCTCACAGTGATGGAGACACCTTCATTGCAGCCTTGGCTACACAGGCATCAGATGATGTTTGGCTGATTGATTTTGTAGCATCTTTTCACATGACTTCTCATAGAGATTGGTTCATGAAGTATGAATAATACAATGGTGGAAAGGTGTGCTTGGCAAGTGATTCAACTTTGGAAATTGTTTGCCGTGGAAGAATCAAAATCCAATTCCCCGATGCAGAGTGAAGGGAATCAATAATGTAATGCATATACTAGGTCTGGCTCAAAACTTACTTTCAGTAAGTATGCTAAATGATATTGGAGTGCAAGTCACGTTCTCTGGAAATGGCTGGAAGATGACTAGAGGCTCAATGGTGCTAGCAAGGGGTGCTCGTATTGGTACCTTGTACAAGCTAGATGCACATTTTGTTCAATGTAACAGTGTCTCTGTAAAGTCACAGAAGGCTACTCATGGAGGAAAAGAGGGAAATGTTCCTAATTGTGTAAACTCTATGGAAGTTAAACTTCCAATAGAAAAGACTATGCTCTGGTATCATAGGTAGGCCACATTGGTGAGAAAGGTTTAAGAACCTTGAGTAATAAAAACTTGGTTGAGGGGCTCGAAGATTGTAACCTTGAATTTGAATTCTGTGAACATTGTATATATGGAAAACAACATTGTGTTTCATTTTATTCTAGTCCTCATAAATCTTCTAGCTTGCTAGATTATATTCATTATGATGTATTTGGTCTAGTGAATGTTCCTTCTTTGTCTAAATCAAGGTACTATGTATCATTCATTGATGATTATTCGAGAAGAAAATTTGTTTATCTTTTGAAAAGTAAATCAGAAGTATTCAATCGATTTAAGGAATTTAAGAATAGGTTGTAGAAAATCAGATTGGAAGAAAAATAAAATGCTTTAAAGGACCGATAATGGCAGTGAATTTTTTTCTGATGATTTCGAGAGGTATTGTAAAGACCATGGGATTAAAAGACATAAAACTACACCTTATACTCCACAGCAAAATTGAGTTGCAGAAAGCTTCAATAGGACAATGATGGAGAGAGCATGAAGTATGCTGAGTAGTGATGGCTTGGAGGAGAAGTTATGGGCTGAGGCTATTGCTACTGCATGTTACTTGATTAATCATTCTCCAAATTATACTCTTGTTGAGAAAACACCTTTGGAAGCATGGTCTGGTAAGAAGCCCTCTTTAAGACATATTCGTGTTTTTGGCTGTGAGGCATATGCTCATGTGCCGTATGAGAAAAGATCTAAATTGGAGAACAAGGTTGTCAAATGTATTTTTATTGGCTATAGCGCTAGCATAAAAGGAAACAAGCTTTGGAATCCTGATACAGAGAAGGTTGTATATAGTAGAAGTGTAATCTTTAGTGAGCTGAAGCCTTCTTCCTTAGATCTACAATTAGAGACAAAGTCAGAAAACAATAAGGATGTAGTTGGAATTCCTCCTACACTAGAGAAAGAGGAATTGAAATTTCAAAATGTACCTGAAATTGAGGAGAGCTCAAGCAGTTCTAAAAGTTCTGAAGAAGAAGAACCTCAGCCTCAGCAAGTGAGGAGGTCAACCCATGAAAGAAAATAACGTGATAGGTATGGGTTCTCTTTGATAGATTCTACTTGTGCCTATGCTTTAATTTCTAGCACTGATGAGCATAGGAATGTAAAAGAGGCATTTAAAATGTCTGATTTAGACTCTTGGTTGGAAGCCATGAATGAAGAAATGGCATCATTAGAAAAGAATGACACTTGGAGTTTGGTGCCCTTGCCTAAAGGCAGAATGTTGGCTGCAAATGGGTATTTAAAAAGAAGATTGGTCTAGATGGTAGTGTGGAAAAGTACAAGGAAATATTGGTTGTGAAGGGTTATTCCCAGGTAGAGGGAATTGATTATGGGGAGATTTTTTCTTCTGTAGCTAAGCTGACATCTATCAGATTTCTTTTGTCACTTCCAGCAGTGTATGACTTAGAGGTTGAACAAATGGATGTGAAGACAAAATTTCTTCATGGTGATCTTGAAGAAGATATTTACATGTCCCAAGCTGAGCACTTTGTTGAAAAAGGTAAAGAGAAACTGGTTTGCAAGTTAAAAATGTCTTTGTATGGGTTAAAGCAGTCACCTAAAATGTGGTACCAGAAATTTGATACTTTTGTATTGTCTTTGGGATTTGTGAGATCAAAATCTGATCATTGTGTCTATTATAAAGCTGAAAGTGATCAAGTTCTTATTATTGCTCTCTATGTTGATGATATGTTGTTCATAGGCAATAGTAAGCTAATGATTTCTGATCTTAAGTCTTAGTTGTCTACTAAGTTCCAAATGAAATATCTTGGTGCAATAAGGTATATTCTGGGGATGGAGATAACCAGGGACAAGAATAGTATAAAACTTTGGCTCAGTCAAAGTAAGTATATCAAGACTATTCTAGAGAGATTTTGCATGAATGATTGCAAGCAACAAGTTGTTCCAGTCTTGCAGGGAACGAAGCTATCTATTGAAGACTATCCAAAATCTCCTACTAAGAAGGAGGACATGACTAGTGTACCCTATCCTAGTGAGGTTGGAAGTCTTATGTATGCAATGGTTTGTACAAGGCCAGACATTGCCCAAGCAGTGGGAGTTCTTAGTCGGTTTATGGCTAATCCTAGGACACATTGGGATGTTGTGAAAAGAGTTTTCAGATATTTGAAGGGAACTTCAGATTTTTCTTTGTGTTATCATGGGAACTTGGTTGAATCATAGAGGACTCTCAGTATTCGAGACTATGTGGATTCTGATTGGGCAGGGGACATTGACAACAGGAGGTCCACCAGTGGATAAAATTTCATGTTGAATGGTGGTGTAGTGAGTTGGATAAGTAAGCAGGAGGCTATAGTCACTTTGTCCACTACAGAGGCTGAATACATGGCAGCTACACATACTTGTAAAGAAGTAGTTTGGTTAAAAAGTTTGTGTTCTAACATTGGTTTTGATGCAGGGAAAATAACTATTTTTTGTGACAGTCAGAGTGCAATTTGTCTGGCAAAGAATCCTACTTTCCATGCCAGGACAAAACATATAGATGTATAGTACCACTTTGTATGAGATATGGTGGAGGATGGAAAGGTTAGTTTGGAAAAAGTTGATACTCTGGAGAATGTGGTAGATGCATTGACGAAGCCAGTGAGCACATACAAGTTCAGGTGGTGTGCTAGTTCAATGGGCCTTAGTGCCCATGATTTTTAGTAAGTTTTGTTGTGCTCTAGAGGTGCCTATGTGATCTTCGTCAAGTGGGAGATTGTTGGAAATATGTGCCTTAATCCCACAGGCTGAAACCTCTGAAAGGGCCAAGTCGGTGTGACATCTTTTGTGTCTGGCCAACTAGCAGCTTGAATCTTGTTGAACAGTTCAGGTCATTGTGACCTTACTTCAGTCTCACCAAACGATCCTATCACTGTGACATGTTGTGTTTGGTATGTTCTCTTTCCACATGGGGATCTCTGGCTGACAGGCCATTCTATCGTATATCGGGGAGACCCTTGGCCAAAAGGCTTAGTTCGGTATGAAGTCTTAGCGACCGATGGGGAAAATTTTGGAGTCTTCATGATGACACAATGAATTCGGTATGAAGTCTTAATGACCGATGGAGAGTCTCTCCAATGATGGGGGGTCTTCGGTATAACTCTTGGCGAACAGTGGTCTTGGGGTAACTTGGAGATTGCAGTAAGAACTCTCAACGAGAGTGGTAAGTCTTGCCTACTGTTCAGTGCTCAATATAACATAAAAATCTCAGAGTAAAGTCTAAGTGATGGATGTTTGTCTTAGCGATGAGGAAGTCTATTGTCAGTATGACTTGAGACCTCGGTAAGAACTCTCAGTGAAGGACAATAGTCTTGCCGAATGTTGATGGCTTCAAAGTAACATAAGAGATCTTGGTCAAACCTCTTGGTAAGCGGTAAGTCTTGCCAATAGTAATGTTGAGGTCGGTGTGACTTGTGAATAGTGATACGAGTCTTTTCGATGAGGAAAATCTTTTCGATAGGAATGAAATGAATTTCAATCGATTTGGTATGACTCATGGTGTTTTCTATATCGTCTTTTCGACTATTGGAACCTACGCCGATATCAACAGTGAAGCCTTTGGGCATCAGGGAGACACGGTTAGTGTCTCACCAACATGCCAACACAACTTGATTTCCTTTAGACCATTTGACCATCCTATGTGGCTTGTAGTCGACCAATCAAAGGAGCCGAATGAGAACCGTTGGAAGATAGTTTGTTGTGGCAGTTCTGAGAGGAAGCTTGACAGACAAGGGTGAAATGAATATAGTCTGGAATAGAAGATGATGCTCGATTGGATTGTTAGATGATTCAAAGGATCAACGGATTGTTGTGTGGTTGTATAATCAGAGTGATTTTTATTATGTAAAGATTGTAACTTGAAGGTTCTTGTACAAGATTGATCATTGTGAAAGCTACTGTAATATGGCATTAGAAAGATAAGTCAGAACTTTGTATGTAATTTTTTGTTACTGTAATACAAAGTGACTTCTCTTGGTGTGGTGGTTTTTTCTCTCGTAAGGGTTTTCCCACATAAATCTAGTGTCAAATACTCTGTTTTTGTTCTCTTTCATGTGCATCTTAATTAGACTGTAATTGTAATTTTAAAAGGTATCTCTACATTCTTCCTTGAGGTTTTGATGTTAGGAGAGTTGTTTCCACATCTAATTTTCCTTACAAGAACATCATAATGATCATAGTTGGCTCAATCATATAAAGCTGAATAATGAAGAATTTGAAAAATGGTTGTTATGTCGTAATACTTTAGGTGTGGTTGACCCAATTCATAACAAAAGGGGTAGTCATGACAATAATTGGTTCACCTAGTCTAATTGCATATTTGGTGAGGATTGCAAGCTAAGAAGAATTGATAGATTTTATATTTCTTCAAATTTGTTTGTTACCCAAGAGTCCTCGGGGTTGGTTGTTCAAGTTGACTATTCTTCAACTCTCTCTGACCACTACTCTATCCTCTATACTATCTCTGGAGCTGATAATAGTAATGTGAACTCTGAGTTACCTTTTAAGCTTAATGTGTCTCATTTAAAAAATCCTTCATGTGTTGGAGTGTTAGTGGGCCTTTGGAATTCATTCCCCAAACCTAATGAAGGGGAATCCTATAGACAATGGTGGCATAATGCTATTACAAAATGTGTTGAATTCCTCTATGCTTTTGGTAGAAGACTTGCTTGGAAATGAAAATGAAAATGAAAATTCCTTCAAGGGAAGTTAGAACACAATAGAAAATTACTTAATAATGATCCTTATAATTGTAATCTACAAACTTCAGTGGTTGTTTTGGAAACTACAATTCATAAAATGGATAATTATAAGGGGCAAGGAGCTAAAATCAGGGCTAGATTACATTGGATTAAAGAGGGGAATCAAGGCTCTAAATACTTCTTTAAGTATCTTAATTACAAGCATAAGAAATAAATAATTGGGGCCATTCCAGATGAGGTTGGTTTGGTTTATACTAAACAGGTTTAGATTAAAGGGTTGTTTCAAAAATATTATGAGGAATTGTTCAAAGAAGACCCACATTAGCAAGATGCTCAAGCTATCTTGGAAGATATGCTTCAAGATATCATTCCTAAAAGGGTGGACTCTGAATATAGCAATTTTATTGATCATATACTATCTCTTGAAGACTTAGAACATGTTGTATTTTTCGTTCCTTCATACAAAATTTCTAGTGTGGGTGGGTTGCCAGTTGAATTTTACCAAAAAAAGTGGCCTCACACTAAAGATGATTTCTACTTGGTTTACCTGGAAGCCTTGGAGCATGGTTCTCTATATTCAAATATAAATCTAATCAATCTCCTTTTGAAGGGGAAAAATGAGGATACTATTTTAGGTTGGCGTCCAATCACTCTGCTTAATACTTTGTATAAGATTATTGCCAAGGTTATAGCAACAAGAATCAAACCAATTGTAAAAGAAATAGTAAGCCCTAAAAAAATTGGGATTCTTAGTGGGAGATTCATCTTGGACAACTTGATCCTTGCATGGGATTCGTTGGAATGAGCTCAACAATCTATCCAACACTGAGCTCTTTTGGTCAAACTGGACTTTGACAAAGTATATGATAAAATGTGTTAGGGTTTCATAATTAAGATGTTATAATGGTTGGATTTTGGCCCCAAACTATGTAATCACATTCATATGTTGTTTAATAATGCTAATGCTCAATTAGTGATTAATAAAGAGCTAAGATTCATCCTGGACAACTTGATCCTTGCATGGGAAACGTTGGAATGAGTTGAACAATCCGGCCAACACTAAGCTCTTTTGGTCAAACTGGACTTTGACAAAGTATATGATAAAATGTGTTGGGGCTTCATAATTAAGATGTTACAATGGTTGGGTTTTGGCTCCAAACTATGTAATCACATTCAAATGTTGTCTAATAATGCTAATGCTCAATTAGTGATTAATAAAGAGCTGATTAATGTCTTCCCCATGGAACATTCAATAAGACAAGGTTGTCCCTTATCCCCATTCATGTATGTGTTGGTTGCTGATGCACTTGGATACCTACTACAAAAATATGATCAATTGGATTTAATTAAGGGTATTTCTATCCCCCATAATTCTATGGTTATCAACTCACACTTCATAGATGACAATATGTTGTTTATCCAAAATTCTAAGGCTGAGATCAATAATGTTCTAGGAGTCCTTAATCTATATTGTGAACTATCCAGATCTAAACTTACCCACCATAAGACTAAATATTTGATGGTTCAATCTGGTCCACCCCATGGTGGATCCCCAAAGAGTGGAAGAAAATTAAACATGGAAAAATTACTTAGTATCTTGGCATTCCATTTGGAATTGTGATCTCAATTTTTGAGATGTGGAACTAGTACTTATAGAAACTAAAGAATAAATTATGTACTTGGGGAAATAAATTTCTATCTCTTGCTAGAAAATTCAAGTGGTCAATCAATTTTTTTTGGCCTCACATGTTTACTATTCTTCTTGTTGGAATCCATCCAAAAAAGGCTATGAGGATCTAGTTAAAATGGTTCGCAGCTTCTTATGGGTTGGTTGGGGTGGAAAAGTAGGTTTTAAATCTTCCTTGTGGCTCCATTGTATACAACCCAAAGCCAAAGGTGAGTTGGGCCTTTTGGATCCAAAGACGCAAGGGATTTTCCTAGCTGCTAAATGGATTGTTAGAACTTTGAATGGAGATGTTCTATGGAAAGTTTGGTATGCTTTTAAACTTCTCAAGCCTTCGTCAAAGGTAAATGGCAGGATGTCAGTTAGGAAGACAAAATTTTAATGGCTCCTTTCTTCCACCTCAAAGCTTCCTTTCCCCTTCTTTCAATCTAGAAGGCATGGTAGCAAGTCAACAATCTTTTGGATTGGAAGAGCACCCTCCAACATGGGTTTAGCTTTAGGTTTTCATCAATCTGGTGGAATAAACTAGTACAATATCATGGTCAACTTCTTGTGGTTGCCTTTCCTAGGATGGCTTATTAATTTTTTAGGAAAGGAGTCTGAAGGTTTGGGGACTTGTGGGACTTTTCTACTTGAGAGTGGGCCAACTGGAAAGCTCTCAAGACTAACCTAGGTTTAAATTGTAAACATTTAAAAATTTTATAATTATTTTTGTCAAGTCATTGGTTTCCTTTGATCTGGTCATGAAAATATGTACTCCCCTTCATTGCAATCCTTTCAAGGATTGGTGGTGGTTGTCTAAGTGTCAGTTTGCTTTGTTTCCTCTTAAGAAAGTCTACTTAAATCTACTCCCTCATTTTCCATTAAATCCCAGGCTAAATCTGAAATGAAAGTGCAAGTTCTATGAAATTACATGGAAGAAGCTGAGTATTCAAATATGGAATTCTAAAACTAAGGAAAATGTTCAACTCTTTGTGTGGAAACTTTTGCATTGCAAGTTACTAGTTGGTGATCGACTAGGTTATATGCATATTCATGATGTTAAATGCACCTTTTGTAAACATACTAAAAGCTTGAAACATATCTTCTCAGACTGGTTTTTGGCTAAAAGGAAATGGAGGGTTGTTTTTGCTTACCTCCCTACAATTTTTTACTATAATTTGAGCTAGAAAGAAGCGATTTTGGGTGTTGATTTGCATAATAATATTGTTGTTGATTTTGTATGGCAGATTATACTTTTTAATTTATGGAAAAGTAGATGTTTGGTTGTATTTGCAGATCATGATCTATTAATTTGGAAATGGGAATGCTACTTTGACATCATTTTGCAAATTGTTTTCTTATGTTCTCAATTGTAGGGAAGCAATAAGGCGAATATGAAGTGCATCAATCATTTGGACATGATCAAATGGCATATTTTGCAGCTCCATACAAATGATGTATTTTGTTCAAATCAACTTCAAAAATTGTTGAAATTTAGAATTGGATAGTGGTTTGTCCTCTTGGCAGTTTTTGCTATGCTATTTGTTGTAACAGTTTCAGCTATTGTTTACCTTTAGAGTTAGTTGTCTATTGTTTTTGGTGGTTGTAAGTGACTATATTGTTAGAGTAGCATTGTAAGTGATTGTATTGTTGGCTGTTAGCCTGGTTGTAATAATTTTCTCTCTTTTGACAACCTTTGTTGCCTCTTTTTGTATTATTTACACTGTTTCAATAAAAAAAACAAAAGACGTCACATTCACTATTATATAAATTATGATCCATTTTCTTGTTGATCTTCACATATCATACCAACAATATAAATGATGAAGCAAACCTTTCATAACATGGGGTCCACGAATGCATATTTTGATGATGTGATTGTAGGGCAGAGAGAGCCCAATTGTTGTATCAAATATTTTCATTTCAACATTTCAAACAATAGTTCCATAGGCTCCCGACTTTGTTTCAAAGGGAAACTTAGCGAAATCTAAGTTCATTGCCAACACTTGGGCTTCTGTCATACCATAACCCTGCATAAATATTTCTAAGAAATGAAAGAAAATATAAAAAGGATCATGGAAATGAAGATTTTCTAGAATATTTCAATTTTACACTTAAATTGATTCATACAATAGATGTTTCAATTTGAAAAGATATGCAGGAGATCTTTTGGTAGATTCATTCAAAATCATTCATCTTTATCATTAAATTAGGATCTATTGATGAATTATAAAATATTAAAAAATAGTATATAATTTTAATGTATTGTACTAGTCTAAAATTTGATGGTCACCTTGTCTGTCATATTATTTTATTTTATTTTTTTATGATAGTTTAATACTTACTACCTTTCATTTGATGCTTTAAGAAAAATATAAATTGTCAAAACTAAGTAAAACTTGATTAAATTATAATGAATAGATGATATAAATCATTATTTAGGTGTTATAACAATAATCTATAAGTTAAAAATTTCATATCACTAGTACAGATATATTAAATACATCTATCTAAAAAATATCCAAAAATATCAATTTGGAGCTATTTTATTTATTTTGAAGTTATTTTATTCTACTTTGAAATTAAATTTTATTTACTACATATCTAAAGACATAAATTTTATGTACTGATTAATTTGGAAACATTATATTTATTATTAAACATCAATAATATGACATGTAAATTCTTGTCAAATTTAAGGGTATGTGCAGGATCATGATGGGCCAAAAAGTGGCAATATTATGGGTATTTGTAGGGTATGTGGCTGACGACTTTTTTTTAACCCAAAATTGATAAAACGAAAAGGGTTATTAGAGGAGATTCTTAGATTTCCACCAGTATAAATTATGCTTTAATTTGAATTTAATAAATAATTATAATTCATTTTCTATTAGAATTATGACTAAAGTCCTGATCGATAGGCTAATTGAAAACATCTATAACTTTCAAATGGTATCGTATTTTTGAATTTGAAACATGCATCACATTCTATGCTTCACATACTATAGGATTAAAAAATAAAAATAAATTTCATGAAGTTTTGACCAAGTTAAGGTGGTTAGACATAAGTTTTTATATTTTTAAAATTCATACTAAAAATTCATAATTAATTATTTACTTGGAAAAAATTACAAAAAAATATGCGCATCCAAACATGAGTCTTCTACTTATATATAAAATATTATAAAAATATATTATCATTTTATTATGGTTAGGGTGGTCAGACATACACCTACTTCTTATTTTTTCCCTGAAATTTAAGTACTACTGCATTGAAATTTCAAAATTTCACCAAATATATTTTATTTATTTTTAAATAAACCTAGTAGTTTAGAAACTACATTATATTTTCTACAGATTCTATTCTTACATATTTTTGAAATAATATAGATAATTTATTGAAATTTTTACGTCAAGTTGCCTAACACTGATTTTTTAGAATTTTTTGCCACTTAAAGGCCTATTTTTTCCATGATGATCCTGCACATACCCTTAAGATGAAAAAGTAATTTTTGTGAACACACTCATTCCATTACACTCCACCACTAGTTCTTGTATAATGCCTCTCAACATTAATTATGATGTACTATAAACTACCTTGAGAAAATTATAGAGATAATTTCTTTTGACCATACCAATTACCTTACTATAAATCCATATTATCCTAATAAACACAATGGAAAAAATAAATGAATGGATGTAAAGTTATGGAAGATGAGTTGAGATGCTTAAATTGCTATAAAATCAAATGGATACATCAAGATGTTATTGATAGTTACAAAATAAAAGAAAGCGGGTGTAGTAGATGAGTAAAGATGGGAAGATTATTAGGAGATTCTCATGGTGATAGTTTTGCAACAAGATATGCAATTAAAGAAAAATAAACTAACATCTAATAATTAAAGTCCTAATGACAGTAAATCTTAGAAATCAAACTAAGATGCTAACTATCCAATATGTATTGCAAAGCTTGCCAGGGAGTTATTTTCAGCTACCAAATTAGGTTGTTTCAATAGTCTTACTTCATGCAAGAAAACAAGTAAGGATATATACAAATATATATTATTTTATGCTATGTGCATAGGAGCACAATATAAAGATACAAAAGAATTTAGTTTGTGTGCAAACAATTTTCAAATAACACCCAATGTTAATATTTGCATATACACACAAGAAAATTGGTTGCATAGAATGAAAGAAAAATTAGACGCCTACTTTAACTGTATACATTAAAAATAGATAAAAATATAATCATATTACTTACAAGATACAATCCAACAATAGACTTTGATTATCTATTTATAATTACTAGCACTTGTAAGAGGTTCAAGGATTATGCCAATATAAAACAATATGTATGTTAATATGTTAGAGAGTATGCGTTTTGTGCATGCATACACTGTAAATTATAGTTGCATGTGGCTGGATTAAACAATTAATAATAAGTGCTAAATAATGGAATGAAATAAACTTAGACAAATCTAGATTTTCTCCTTAAAGAAATTAAGTATTATTTGATTATGAAATATTTGCATACAAATTTAAAACATAAAACAATGCAAATGAAAAAAGAAAGTAGCCATCAAATTGACAAAAAAATTACAAATGGAAATAGAATGTTTCCATCCACTTGCTAAATAATGGAATGGAATAAACTTAGACAAATCTAGATTTTCTCCTTATAGAAATTAAGTTTTTTTTTTATTATAAAATATTTGCATACAAATTTAAAACATAAAACAATGCAAATGAAAAAAGAAAGTAGCCATCAAATTGACAAAAAAATTACAAATGGAAATAGAATGTTCCCATCCAGTTGCCAAATCAATATTTATCTAGTTTTTATGTGATAAGTGACATTTTGGAGGCTTTTATCTGATATTTAAGAGGTTTTTACCATTAAACAACTGGTTTACTATTAAATGACTGCTATGCTTGTTTTTTGATGACTCAATAGTGATATGTAGATGTGAGACCTCTTTTAGGCTCAAATCTCACACTATATGTAGCCTATCGACTAATAAATTTGTATGAATTATATATGTATGTATATGTATGTATGTATGTATGTATGTATGTATATGTGTGTGTATATATGTGTGTATGTATGTTAAATTATAAACAATGAATAACAATAATTAATTTTATTTTTTTATTTTAAATTACTATTACAAATAAAAATTAAGTTTCTAAATTAATATTAAAAATTATTTTTAAAACAAAATTATTTATATTAATCTTAAAAATTATCTTAAATTAATATAAAATTCTATAAGGGGTTGGGGCCCTAGCTCAGTTGGCTAAATCTTTCCTGTTGCAGGAGGTTGGTCATGAGGTCTAGTCTCCCCCACCCCCGTGGTACGGGAGGGCATGTCGCACCAGCGCCAACGGTCACGTTAAAAAGTTTACCAGGCGCTGCAGTTTATATGGGGTCATGCTACCCGATTCTGTATCTAATATATATATATATATATATATATATATATAATTCTATAAAAATAGTATAAATAAAAGAATATTATATATTTTTAATAAAATTTATAATTCATTAATAATTTAAAATGCAAGTCAAATTGTAATTAAAAGGAAAATTTGCAGTACTTTAGGTACTACAACCCAAAAATTATGAATTGACTCACAATACTTAGGGGAGAGGGCCTAGTAGTCGTGTACCCTAACTTCACGCTTCTAATTATCCTACGTCAAAATTTCAAATCACTCCCAATTTTTTACAGTAGCTTACTTGGCAAGTTCTCTGCTTATAACTAAGGTTTTAGGGCCACATCATCAAATATGATGCCACACAAGCATGTGTTTTTGTCAAGGTGTCCAAAAAGGCCCCAAAAAATAGTGAAGACCAATACTCATGCATTAGATCATGAGTAGTTGAGTGCTGATGTGGTATCACATGATTGGTTGCTTTTTAGATCAAAAGCATACATTTTGTTTAATTATGGGTAGTCAAATCACAACTATTGGACATTATATAAACAACTATTGGGTATTATAATCATGATTGAGTGTGCGACTATTAGACCCCGCATGACTACTGGAACCTCTCCCCTATTGTACTTGATTGTGTTCGTCATGATTTAATTTATTTAATTTGCAAAAAGTCACTGAATTATTGAATTATTTATTTAATTTGCAGAAAGTCACTGAGTAATTAATGTGTTACGTATGATTATTGGTACAGCCCCATGGACGGGGATTTTTGAAAGATTTCTAGAGATTTTTTTATGAGTATTTTGAATTTTTTAGTGGAATTTAAGTTTAAATAGTTAAGCTTTTTATTATTTTGTATCCTTTTCTTGAAAATAATGGTAATTCTATTTTTTTAAATAAATGTTAATATATTTTTCTATAGTTATTTGTCATTGTCTCCTTTTGATTCTTTATATATTAATTTGTTTCAAATTTTGTAGGGAAAAAAATGTTTTTTTGACATTTTTTTAAAATTGATTTTTATTTTTTTGTTTATGGTGTTTCTATTTGATATTATATATATTTTATTTAAAAAAGAAAAGAAAAAAATGACAATTAATCAAATGTCATTTAGCTAAAAAAATCTATTTTCAAATGTTTGTGTTTAGATATCTTATAAGTCAATCATTTATTCTTTTCTATATATGTATATTGTCAAAGACAAATAAATAAATGAAATCTAATGTATACATATGTATGAAGCACATAATATGTGGAAGTGAGGTCATTATATATGTATGAAGCAAAAAATATGTGAAAGCGAGATCATCAAACTAATATTATATATATATATTATTGAATATTAAATACTAATAATTATAAACTTATTTATTTTAAACAATAATATTAAATGTTATTATTTAATATATTTTGTTAAATAGTCATATTAAATATTATTGGTAATTATTTGTTTCAATTATTATTATTTTAAAGAAAATTATTAAATATTTGTTGATTTATGACATTAAAAAAATAGAACATATATTTACTTTTCTAATGTATGTATGCATTTAGAATATAACTTATATGTCAGGTTAGGTCAACTAATTAATGTTATATATGGTGAGCAATGAAATTGATACATATTAAGTTTTTTCTCATATTCTATGTGTTGTAGTTCACACCATGGTGGTAGCCATGATTGCAAAATGTGTAGACATGTAGGGAGCTCATATGGCATGTTAGAGGTTAGGTTTGCAAGTAAAGAAGGGATTTTATTCAAGCTTTGAGACTATACTAGACAACATTTTTATTTTTTTTTGTTTGACTTTATGTGAGTATTTATTTATGGTTGTGTCATTTTATATAGTTGCCCCAAACATTGTTACAATTTTTTTTTGGTTTTTTTTTTTTCTAATGGCTCTCTATTTTGTTTGTTCTTAATGCTAAATATTATAGGAAAGTTAAAGGACTTTGTTGGGGATTCAACATTACTTAGGTTTCAATCAATGCTAAGCAATAGCATGGTGAAAATAACTTTATGTGGTGATGTGTTTTCTTTTGGATGACCTTCTATAACTATCTTCTTGAATGTTTGCATCTATGTATGTTGTGTGTAAGAAAAAAAATAAAAGAATAATATTCCTTTTACACAAATTTGTAGCTTTAGATAGTGAGGGTTTTAAGGTTTACAATCATTAAATTATATAGTTATTATTTTCATGGTTTTGGTACAAATTATTTTTTATGGGTTTGTGTTATTTTTTGAATGACTTTTTTTTAATTGCTTTGGGTGTTGAGAACTATGATATTCTAAATCCACCTCACCCCAAAAGAGATGAAATAGAATTAAAGCATTACATTTCATCACACTCTTGCTTGGAAAAGACTAATCTTCTTCTACTCTCATGGAAAAATCCAATCAAGCAAAAAAAAGTAGAGATGACTACCCTCTTCTCATACTAGGGGAGTCTGGGAGTGATAATTGTGTTATTATTAATTTGGATCACATTTATGGGATCATTTAATTTGTGAGGAAGGAGGTTTGAATGGTGGATCTTTGGGTTATTTTGTGTGGTCAGATGTTGAACTATTTATATGTTTTCATGTTCTCCTGCTATTTATTGGAATGTTAATGGTGTGATCCTTGTGTTAATGATTTCAATGAATCTTGTTAATAAATAGTGCTCTTTTTTATGATTTTCTTCTTCTAGACACATAAAATAGTTATTACATTTTCATCTTATCATTTCTTCTATCTATACTTATTAAATAATTTTTAATTATTCAATTAAGCTAACATTTTCCTCTTTTCTTCCATAATAATTAGATAATTTTTAATTATTTAATTATCTTAATCTTTTTATCATATCTATATTAATTAAATATTTTTTAATTATTAATTTAATGAATTCATCTCTTATCATTTTCCCTCCAACATTAATTAAATTTAAAATTAAAATTATCTTTGATCCTCTATAATTAAATAATTTTCAAAAATTATCTAATTAGCTAACACTCATCTTTTAAATAAATTAAAAATAAAATTTTAAATTAAACCTTTGGTCTTCAAAAATTATTTAATTAGCTAGCACTCCTCTTTTAAATAAATTAAAATAATTTATTTAAATTAAATATTTTCTTCTAAAATAAATAAATTAATATTTATTTATTTCTCCAATCTATCATTTGAATTAAATAAATTATTTATTTAATTCCCTCCTTTAAAATTCAAAATTTGGGTCTTACCCTATCTTGAATTTTCCAATCCATTGATCTTGCAAATCAATCTCCACCATTGATCAAATGTCAAGTGAAACATATAAATAAGAAGCTTTCATTTCATTCAAACCTCCTAGCAATTTTATGATCAAAATTTCCTTAGCACTATTGTTATCAAGCATTCAAAAATTCAAGTACATTATCAAGCATTATCAAGCATTATCCAACATTATCATTGTAATTTATCAAGCATAGGTATCATTTATCTTTGAGAATTTTATCATTATCATTACATCATATCATTATTGTTCTTTCATAGTTTGTTACTTTGAAGAGAAAACAAAAATGGAGCAAATCAAGATATTAGCTATGATGAATTTGCTTGTTATCTAAATTGTATATTTTGAGCCAAGGTCTTGAACTTCATTGAATGATTGTGAAGGTGTGATATTTGCAGTTTTGTTATTTGTAATTCATATTTTCATACATCCATATTTTGGCACACAAAGTGGGACCCATGTCCCTTATTCTAACAATGAAATTTTGAAAGAATTTTTTTTCTAAGGTTTACAAGTCAAGTCAATACTTTTTGTTTATTGTTGCCACACATCTGATAGCACAATGACACATTTGACAGCATAGTGACACATTTGATAGCACAAGGACACATCTAATAGTGCATGAAGCATTTGATAGCACAATAATGCATTTGATAGCACATCAACACATCTAATAGCACATTAATGCATTTGATAGCACATCGAGGCATTTGATAGCCTAGTGATGCATTTGATAGCACATCGATGTATTTGATAGAAAAGTGATGTATTTGATCCATAAAATGACACATTTGATCCATATAATTGTACATTTGATCAATAGAATGGCACATTTGATTTACTGACTTTTTTTAAAAAAAATTAGATATAACTTTTGCATAATATATCAGATTTTTGAAATTCAAAAGGTGTTGGAAAGCTAGTTTAGAGCTCTTTGCTATGGATCAAGTGATTTTTTAGATATTGGACCAAAAAAATTGTAAATTCATTCAAAATCACCTTTTATTCTTTTTTAAATTTTAAATGCTCATAAATACATGCCAAAGTGTTTTTCAGTAATTTTTTTAAATCTATCAAAAAGGCACAAGGAATCTATTGGTTTTATTTTATTTTTCCTTAGAGTATCTTTTATTGCATGTTCACATATTGTTAATAGTAAGCTTAAAATTTACTATTAAAATTTTGATTTGAGACCTAAAAAAGACATTTTATCTTAATCCCCAAGATCTACTTATATATGCTCTCCTCTTGTGCCTTAGAGGGATCTTCAGGATAAAAAATAAGTGATATTTTTTTCTTTTCTATACTTGTTTGTTGGCCTTTGTGTGTAGATATTGAGCATTAAAGGGATGCAAAGGAAAGTGGATTTGGAGCTCTTCATCAAATTGTAATTTTAAGAATAGTGTTAGACTTTGAGTTCATTCACTCCAATCACCTTATCACTCTTAATTTATCAAAGTGCTAAAATACTTACATATTTTTCTTTGTTTTAGTCAAATATTGCTTGGTGTGTCTTCCTAATATTGAAATTGGGATAAAATTAATCTCTCACATTTAGACTTGGGCTGGAAAATAAACATGTGTATTTTATTCCTTAAGATCTACTTATGTATGCTCTCCTCTTGCACCTAACAGTGATCTTGAGGATCATAAATAAGTTCGATCTTGTTTTTATTTTTAAGGGGCCTAGCAAGAGAAGTGATCACTCTAGGGGATGACCTCAAATCCCATGTTATGGTGGATTATAAAGAGCGGGGAGTGGGTTAATTGAAAGAGATGCCTCTTGGAATTAGTATAAATTGTCAATCTTGACTAAAAGTGTCTAAGAACTTTGAATACCATAGAGAAGTGAAGGTGGAGAGTGGGTTACCTTCTCCTCCTAGTTGTTTGGGAGTATTCCCTTTCATCTATGGATTAAGGCCTCATATACCCTTGTATTATATCTTAGGGATAGCCCTATTTGAGCTTATAAATCCTAGTAAAAAATTATTGGCCATACCCACTTGAGTGGGCTTGTTAATGTGTCTTGTGTGTTTGGTTGTTTAGATCACCATCTCCACTTTAAACTAAATGGGAGATATTCATTCAAAATTGATCCTAGGACATTGTATTTGTCATTATATCTTTTTGTGTTTCTAATCTTGGAAGAAATTGCAAAAAATAAAAAAAATATTAAAAATCAAAACATTCCAAAACAAAGTGAAAATTAAAGGTAAAATATCAAACTATCAAATAAGTAGGACTTAGAAAATATATTTTATAGGCACTATCTTATTGTCCTTGATACTGTTTGAAGAGTGGACAACTTTTTGGTACCTTGTCATATCATTACCAAAGTTTATTAAAGTTCAAATTGGATCTCATATCTTTTCTTTTATCATATCATATCATTTGTGGATATACCATCTTGAGAGTCACAAGGCTACTCTTGAGTTGGGGATCTATACTCTTTAGCAAGTTGGCTTGGACTCATAAGTCTAGTTCCAGTTAACTTTATCTTTGGGCATGTGCACCAAGATGAGGGACCAAAAATTGACCACTCCACTTTTTTTTCTAAAAAAGAAAAAATGTGATAGTGTTATAATGAAACATGTTCGTGTTATGGTTTGGTTTACACATAACACAAGTGTGTTATAACATGATCATGTTATGTGATTCTTTGAGAAATTATATTTTTTATTTCTCTTTGTCCTTATCTTTCAGTGAAACTATATACATGAAAGTATAATTTATCTCTATTTCTCCCTCTCCCTCTCCCTCTCCCTCTCCCCTCTCCCTCTCTATATATTGAGACAAAATATCTACCTCTCTCCCCTATTTCCCTCCCTCTATTTCTTCCCCTTTATATCGCTACCTCTCTCTTTCCATATTTCCCTATCTCTCCTTGTTATCTCCCTCTCTCCCTCTCTCCTTCTTTCCATCTCTATTTACCTATCTCTACTTCTCTCTATCTCACTTTTTCTCTCTCCCTATCCCTTTTTATATCTATATATCTCTCCCTCTCCCTCTCCCTCTCCCTCTCCCTCCCCCTCTCTCCCTCTTCATCTCCCTCCCCCTCTCCCTCTCTCTATATATTATGTTATCTATCCCCCTCTCTTCTCTTTCCTTCTCTCTCCCTCTCTACCTATCTCTCTCCCTTTCTCTACTTCTATCTCTCTATCTCCCCCCATACCCCTCTCTCTCTCTCTCTCTCTCTCTCTCCTTATCCCTTTAGATATACCTCTATATCTCTTCCTCTCACCCTCTCCTTGCTCCCTCTCCATCCCCCTCTCCCCTCTCCCTCTCTATATATTGATCTAAATCTCCCTCTCTCCTCTCCATCTCTAGTTGTATAACTCTACTCTCTCACACACACTTTCTCTCTCTCTCTCTCTCTATCCCTATTTATCTCTCTATACCTCTCCCTCTCTCCCTCTCCATATATATATATTAAACTATCTATCCCTCTCTCTTCACTCTCCTCTCTCTCTCTCCACCTCTACCTATATCTCTCTTTCTAAACTTCTATCTCTTTATCTCCCCTCACTATATCTCCCCCTCTATAGATTGGATCCATAGAATGAAAATACATAAGTTATGATCTACCAAACTAATAAGGAAACTATTATGTGTTGCATAACCACCCCATTCTTTTTTGGTCAAAATGGATCCCCCTTTTTGTTTCATTTGTCCTTGGTGTTCTTGTTCGGGTCTTAGGAGTTGTTTCTTTTTCTCCTAAGTCTTGGTTTTCATTGCTTTTTGGGTTTAGGTTTCATACCAGAATTGACACTTGTTACTTTCCAAGGTATAAGTTTATGTCCATGTTCTGATCTCGATCCCCGCACCTTGCCTTGTATTTTTCTTTGTGTGTCGGAGTTAGGTTTTGAATCGAAAACGTTACTTTGTACCCTTCAAGGTCTAAGTTCTTGTTTTTGTCCTGATCCCAACTTCCACTTTATTACCTTGTGCATTTTTCTCACTTCAAAATCAAAAATCAGGTTAGAACTGAAACCAAGAACTTTTCAAAGTTCTTGTTCCTGTTTCAATCCTGATCCCGACTTTCAACACTCTTTGTGTTTTTCAGGATTGGACTTCGGACTGTGACTTGCACTAAGAAATTTTCAAGGTTCTAGGTTCATCTCTCGACCTGATTTCGATTTTCACTTTGTCTTGTATGTTTGTCAAGTTTCAGACCATGGACCATCGACTGAACTTTGCACTTTTTGAAAGATTAGTCTCATTCCACATTTTGATCCTGACCCCTGCTTATCTTTGTTCTTGAAACTCTACATTTATGATGTCTGCCCTGATCCTGAGGCCCAACTAACCCACATTTAATGTTTAACTACTCACACATGTGAGCGAGTTTTAATTCTACCACTCCTCAAATTTCATCCATTTTTCCTTGTATAGTTTGATGAAGTGAGCAAGAGAAATGTCGATCTAGGGTTTGAGGAGGCACTTCAATTTTTCGTCGTGTTGTTAGAATTCTTGGTTACGTTTGGAGGTAGGTGTTTTGCTTGTGTTTTCCTTCCTTTTTTTATTTTGTCTGCATTGCTTTGGTTTTTTTTCTTTTTTTTTCTTTCCCCGCTTGCTCCTATTTTTTTTTGTTTCAATTTTTCTCTGTTCTTGAACCCTTTGGTTCATTGGGAGTGTTTTTCTTGTTCTTGCATTATTTTTTTTGCTTTCTTTTTGCAGGATTGTCCATCTCACTATGCCCTAGCTTTCTAGGGTTTTGTTGTACCATCAGGTTGAAAGGTGTTTGAAATGATACATTTGAAATTTTGACCATTTTAAACAAAAATATTGGTCCCAAGCACAATCCGATCCCGAAGGCATAATTTGGAGATATTGTTACATGAATTTTTTCCTTCGTTATTATTGTTGTGTGATTCCCAATTCTTGCATGTATTTCAGAATCAGGAATCAAAACTCCACTTAGGGTTTACCAGTGTTTGATTCTATGTTCCTTCACTTGTCCAATCCCTACTTTTGATGTTCCATTGGGATCAAGTATTGGAATCGACACAATAGAATGTTAAAAGGTTTTGACAAAGTACTATTCCAAGTCTCGATTCCAATCCCCACATTACCATTGGGATCGGATGTTGGATCGACACCAAAAATTGGCCACATCATTAAGTACCATGACTTGCAACACCTCGATCCTAATCCCCGATTCAACATCAAGATCAAAACTTGGATCTGACCTATTCTCACCTTGCATATTTAAGGTTTGGTGCATTACGATGTCCCGATCCTGATTTTTGATATCTTGTCAAGATTGAAACTCGGGAAGCTACTTACAGTTGTTCATCTTTGTGGGTTTGGTTTTGAATCATAAATCAATCCTGAATTCTAATTCAAGATTAGGATCGGAACTCAACAAAACCCCTTCATTGAATTTTTTGGTTAAAGTGTTGCTACTTGGTGAAGACCCGATCCCAATTCCTAAACACAATACGATTGGACCATGGAATTGCACTAAACTTCTTCATTAACATAGGTATAGCTATCGAGTCATAACTTTATTCTATCTCCTGACCACATTGCAAGATCGAACCATAGATTGACACTGAACTTTTCTACCATTATAGGTGTGGGTGTTGAGTCATGACTCGATCCTGACTTTCGATAGAGTTCAATTTTGTGCTTAAAATGGTTAAGTTCCTGGTTTTGTCTTGAACTCGAAACCCAAAGATGCTAAAAAAACTTGTTGGATGGGACTTTAGCTTGAATTAATGCTAATATAATATCAATGATTGTGTTAAATTATTCTTCATATGTCATTTCTTTATCAGATAATTTTCAGTAGTGTGGGATAATTAACAAATTTATGACTCAGAGTCCTCAAAGAGGTTCCCACTAAAGGAAAATCAAAGGAAACAAGGCCAAATATGTTAAAATCAGAACAAGTGCCTCTCACAATGAAGTATAAGTTCCAAGGTAACCCAATACCATCTAAGTTTTGGGCCCGAAGTCATAAACATCACTGATACACTAGTGGGGCACATTGATTTGGAGCAGTTTCGTACATATACCTTTTTAGAGGATGTTTCCCCAAGGGAAAGAAGGATTGTAGAGTCTGGGCTAGCTCATGTAGCCAATTTTCCTATTGTTGCATAGTGTCCTAAGTTTATTCTAACTATTGCACAAGCATACAATCCTATTCAGAGGCAGGGCATTGATGCACAAGGCAATGTAATAATTGATCTAACCCTAGCAATGATCAAACACATTTTTGAACCTCCTCCTTATCCCAATCTCAAGATCATGACCAAGGATCAAGCACTTGATATCTAGGCAAAGGATGTGGAAGGAAACAAGAAGTTAATTAATGAAAAGTGGTTTAAGATAGAAAAGAAGTTAGTGAAGAAGTTGTCATCAAATCCCAAGAGGTCTGATTTTTATGATGTAGGGGACATGATTACATTGTTGGCTAGGGTATTTTGAAAACAAAATTCTCGTGTTTTTTAGCATTGGATGTTCCCATTCATCCAACTGATTCTGGAAGGGAAGTAATTTCTAGATTCAGGGAAAATAATCTCTGATAATATACATAACCAACTGCTGAAAGTAACATAAACCAAAACATTTTACATGTCTTCATATGTCATGTATTATGCTGCAAGGATGGGACACTTTCTTGGGTTGAACACTAAAGGGTCAATGGATGATGGCCCAAATCAAAAGAAATTATGGGAACATTATGACCAACTAGAGCTTAAAGAAGCATAAAAACATTTTAAAAGAGTTAATGATGTGCATTTATGTATGTTATTATGGGTTGAGTTAATGATTGTCACAAGAGGCTATCAAATTCATCCAAGAATGGGGAGATTGTTTTATTCAATACCCCAAGTCCACTTATTTTAGATTATTTGGTTATGATGGCCACCCTTTTAAATTTCCAAGGTGTTGTGGTGATAGATGGGTCTTATGGATTTTTCTCAATAGGCTGTCGATGTAAATACTAATTTTTTTGCAAAACATAAGACTATTTGACATTATTTCCCAATGCAATTGGTATTTTATTCTTGTTCCTCTTCAATAATGGTTAAAACAACAAGAAAATAATTTCAAACTCTCACTTTCTAGCAATACACTAATAGGAAATTTTTTGATCCAAGGAGAAAAATGTATGGGTTGTATGCTTCTTAGTTTCCCCATCATTAGCCACTTCTCAAGGAATTTTGGGCCAACCTTTAGGATTGGTTTGAAGTGAGAAAAATGGGGTATGAAAGATTAACAATTCTCTAGATGAGAGATTTTGAGGTTAAAATGGATATTGGCTACATGTACTACTGATGATGGGATCATGCTTGATCCCAGATATGATATAGATAAAGTGGCCATTAAAGATTTACAACCCATTAATTGACCAAAAAAGGATGAAACTAAGATCCATAAAATATCACGAGGAGTGTTGGACAAAAGTTTGAAATGGATTGAGCTTTGGTTAAAGCAACAAAAAGTTAGGGATTCAAAGAAAAGAGGTTCTAGCAGTGAACCTACTTCCTCCATGGAGATAAAGCTATACAAAAGATTGAAGAAAGGTGTTGCAGTAGTGGAGACAACCACAAAAGAGCCCACCTCAATAGAAGAGTAAATTTCATTACAACAAATTGCTTATGCTTTACAAAAATAAAAAGTTACTTATGAGGCAATTGTTGGGGTTACTTTAGGTTTTGGTGCCACACCCTTAGTTGTTGTACATCCTAGGGAAGATTTTTCTAAAGAAGGAATTTTTTTTGTCCCTACACGAACTAAGGAAACCAATCCTACCATGCCATCAATATGGGAGCAACAACTATTGAAGAGGAGAGGCCCCCTGTGATTGATGTAATAGAATCACCTATTTATTTAGACTTCATAAGAACTCCATCTCAGGAAGGAGAAAGACCTAAATGGGAGGAATATTTGAAGAAGGTTGAGGAGGAACCAGGAGAAGAAGAAACTAGGTTTGAGCCTAGAAGCCTGTATGGTAAGGAATTAGAGCTTAATGAAGTTTTGACTAAAAAAGAATAGGAGGAATTAATGGAAAGTGCCCAAAGGTTAGCTGTTGAACAATCAACTCAAGAAGAGGAAGAAGAACAAAAAATGAAAATTGAAGAGCTAGCCTAAGAGAATCAAGTTGTTGAGGCACGAAAGAAAGCTAAAGAAGAGGCTCTTGAATGTGAATTGGAGCAACAAAGAAAAGATAAGTAGGAAAAGGCTATAGAAGAGGAACTCCATGCAAGAGAATTGGAAAAATGGTTGAAAGATGAAGAGAAGGATACAAGGAGAGAGGAAGAAATGAAGAAGATAGAAGAGATTAGAGCCAAAAATGAGAGAATGGAGTAGGAATGGTTACATAAATAGCAAGAGGATCAACAAAATGATTCTTCCCAATAAACCGTTGAGGTAATTTCTTCTACACCTCCATCCTTGACACCTCCTAGTGTTCAACAAGTGACTACTCAACCAACTACTCCTACTTGGCTCAACCTTAATCTAGAAAAGAGGTAGGAAGTGCAAGAACAACTAGTGACATGGGATGAGATGGTAGTGGAGGTTGACAAAGTGAAATCAAGGAAGAAACTTCATAAGTTGTGCATTCCACAAAGTTAACTGATAAGGGAGATTTGATAGCTGAAATTGCTACCCCTATTATTGATAAGGATGAGAGAGAATTATAGGATGAGGATTATTAGATAAGTATTCTCAACCTAGGAAAACATACAAGAAACCAATAGATAAACCTGATCGATATTGTTGCCACCACCACCAAGTCAAGATTAAACAAAAATAAGAAATCTAAAGATGAGCTTAAGGATCAAGTGGGAAAGATGAAATATTTTTTGAAGGAGTTAATTTCATCCACTCCTGAAAATCCCACACCATCGGAGATCCCTATTTTGATGAGCTACAAGGAGGTGGATGGGTTGAGTGAAATTAAAAAGAAGGCCACATGGTTTGATAATTGGTTTAATGTTTTCAAGTCTGATATGGATGAGCATCTAGATGAAGGATTTAAGCACTATTATACAGGCCTTGATTTGGTTAAAAAAATAGAAGAGTCTATAAGGAAATGGTGGGAAGAGGAAGAGAAGCTCAAGAAGTGCTTGGGAAAGTTGAAGGTGATTGCTAAATTTTTTTATGAAGATTTGGTCCAGTCATAGATTTTGGGTGATGAGGACCCTGAATATATTTCAAAGTCTATTAATGTGTCTATTTTCAAAATGTGGAATCTCATTGAACAAAGAATAGCCATACTCAAGGGAATTCATGAAATATGGGAACATGCAAGCATCTTTGTGGATATTATTGCAAAAATCATTGATAAAACTTTACCTTTGTATCAAAGACTTGAATCATCAAGGGAAATAAAAGATGCTTGGGAGGTAAGACTTTATAAAATAATGAAGGAGATACTGCTAAGTTAACACTCATGGATAAGTTTCTAGACATCAGATGTGACATGTGGTGGGAAATCACGGACATCGGTTAGTTGAGGGAAATTGTTGCTGCAGTAGAGAAGAAATTTGAAGACTCAAAGTTTAAAGTTGACTAGGTTGATGGACCTGATAATGATACATTGAAGTAGAATTTATCCAATTATGATGAGTATTATAGGATTCCTTATGAGGAGGAAAAATAGGTTAGGAACCTTTTTGGGACAACATTTCCATTCTAGTTTTTTAGCAGATAGAAGACTCTAGATTAGTTTTGGTGAGTTAGAAGTTGGGCATGTTGATTAGTAGATGATGAAGTTAGAACTCTTAATTATATTTTGGCTAAATAGATACATGGCGCACCTTTTAGCACCTACAATTTCAAAAAAGAAACACTTGGAGTTAACTGGGTGTCCCTATAATTTTGGATCTGGGCCCCAGATTATGGATCTTGATTTTGATAGGAGAAATTAGTGCTAATTTTGTCTATATTTTAGAATTCTCTCCTCATTGTAAAGGTCAGATGATTGAAATCAGATTGGCTACCTAGAGGATTAGATACAATTTACAATTTTTATAGGTTTTATGCAAGATACTCAAACACTTTTGTAGTTTTTTTAATACAAGTAGTTTTATTTTTAGAAATTTGTTATTTTAACGATGATGTTGACAAACAATGGTCATTTGTAAGCCAGTGCATCTTTTTGTGCATAAATGTTTCTTATTTGATGGAAATCAATAAAAGACTCTGGATTTGAAACCATTTTATTGCATTATCTGTGGATGATATTTGTTGATTTGTTAATTCTACTAATGAACTTGTGGTATTTCGTTATTAAAAAGGTTTTAAAAAAAGTGATGATGAATATTTGTATGCTCTAAATATGCATTGTGAATGGATGCACTAGTATGGATTATTTCATGAATTGTATTGTTCTATAGTTTTGGTTAATTAGGAAAGCGCTCATTATAAGAATTGGATTTCTAAATTAAAAGAAATTTGTGTTAATGCTTTGCTCTCCTTGGCTTTGATCTATCTTTTGTTGTTTATTTATACCCCCAAAATGTTAAATTAGTTCGTACTACTTAGTTTGTACTTGTTTACCAACATGCCCCTTGAATATTATGGTTGCATGGACTGCTAAAGGATAACAACACAGTTGAGAACCAACTATAGAGACCTTGGAAGATAGGTGGTTTTAGATCATTTGTATTTTTTAGGAGAAATAGAGTAGAGATATTTTGTTTTAATGTTGTGTTACTTTTGAACATCAATAAAACTAGTGCTAGAAGGAGGGCACATAGGGACAAATTGGAGTGAATTGGGTCATTTTCACTAGATAGGTTTGATAGGGTTCTTAGATCTACTACTAATCCACCATGATTAGTTGAACTCCCAACCTCGATTAGACCCATGGCCCGTAGGGTTCTGATCTTGCCACCGTTAACACTACCACTTACTCCACCTAGATTTCCACCAATACCACAACTGGTAGAACCAAATACACTGCCACCCATGAAATTCTTTGTGAATAATCCTTTGCCATTGAGAACTATTCTAGGTGGAATACATGAAATACCTAAGAATCTAGAGAAATTATGCCCTAGGTACACCCATGGAGAGTCATGAAGTGTTGAAGAGCACATACAGGCATTCAAAGATGCCTGTACTTGTGCTCAAATAGCCAATCATGGAATTGCATGTAGACTATTCCCCTATTCACTTGGAGATATGGCCTACAATTGGTATCTGAACCTACCTACCATATTCATCCTGAGTTGGAAAAATTTGGAAGATGATTTTATCAACCAATTTCAGGTCTATGTTGACCCCGCCATCTTATACCACCAATTTTCCACAATAAGGAAGAAACCATGTACAAGAAGGTATATTGAATTGGATTGAATTCTATATGTATGCATGTTTATATGTGAATTAAATACAAGCCACTCTTTATTGATTTTTTTGTGACGAACAATTGCCTTTGTTTAACACATAATTCCAAAGGATATACAAGTGGTTACAAGAACCGTATTTGGTGGCTAAGAACATCCCCATCTAGGAATATCCAAAAGCTCCATAGATCCACTGATTGGCTTATTTCTGGAAATAACCTACCTAGCACCAAACATTGATTCCTTGTCTAAATATATCACCTGGCCATGAAACTGCAATAGCAAATAAGTTCAAAATTAGGTGGTTTAGGAGGGGTTTTCCCTCCCCTAGCATATCCTTAGATGCCTAATCTGACCCATTTTTTTAATACATTCCTAGGGATGTCCCACTCTGTCTATGGGCCTTTGGATGAGTTACAACCTCCACCCCCACAACCATGGGTTAACAGTGGGACATTAGATTCCTCCCATCAAACTCAGAATGTTTATAATCATGCTAGAGGGTTAAACACCATGACTCACCCATTGGTTGCAACTACTACAGAAAGTGAGTGTATTGCTCATTTGACAAAAGAGTTAGAAACTTTGAAGAAACTTTATCCCAAGTGACCAATGAGATGGCACAATTCAAGTTTAACTCCCCTCAAAAACAAAATCAAAATTACCAAAATTAGGGAGGGTATTCCAACCAAAATAACTACTCCAACCAGAATTCCAACCAAAATCAAAGGAATTTTTAGAATCAAAACTTCCCAAACCAAAACTATCATCACCACAATAGAGGATATAACTAGAGACCCAATAAAAATAGGCAGTGGAACACTAGACCAAACAATGTGGGAGTTCCCAAAAACTATCAATCCAATGAAGATAAACCACACATTACAAGAATTACAGATCTGAACTTCATGATTAATTGGTGCAGATTGCATGGCATTGTGACACATTTTTAGGTTAATTTCCTAGAGATGGAAAAATGGTTAAGATTGCACAATATGATTCCCAACCATTGTAGGGTCCGCCCAAAAAAGGTGGTGGATCTATGGATACATCCATGAATTTTGAGACCTATGACAGGGGATCTCCCTTCCCTAAGAAAGAGGAAAATGAACTAGAAGCAGATACATATGATGCTTAGACTTTCCAAACCAAAGGAGGCCATTTTTTGAGAAATCAGAACAAGAGGCCATTCACCAAGTCATTTGCCCCTCCCAAAAATATGTTCCACCCAATCAAAATGCTGACAACAATCCACCTCCACCAAAAGGCCCACCAGAGTTTCTAAAAAGAGGTAATTATGCATTCATTCCTAAATATCAGACCAATGATAATGTAGAATTCAATTTCATTTCATAAATACAAAAATAGAAGACCTCTCTATCATTCTTTAACATTCTAAAGTGGTGCCCTACCCAATACAACATTGTGTTGAGAGCTTTGGAAGAGGAAAATCAATTGAAAGGAAAAAATAAGGTGACTCCTGCTATCAAAATGAATGAAACCCTGTATAGAGGTAAGACAGGAATATCCCCATTTCTCTTAATTCTGAGAATCTTCGGGAATAATCTACATAATTGTCTTTTGGATTCTAGAGCCTTAGGTAATGTTATGCATTTCTATATTTGCAAAAAATTGGGTTTGAGCCTAATTCAACTCATAAGAAAGTGATATAGTTAGATAAAACTGAGGTTAATGTCATTGGGGAACTAAAAAATGTGCATGTGCAGATTGGATCAGACCCACAAATCCATAATTATATGGATATTCAGGTTGTTGGTATCCCTAAAACGTATGGCATGCTCTTAAGACGAGACTTGATGAAAAGCCTCAGAGGTTATCTCTCCCTATATTTCTCACACATGAGGTTTCCATGGAAAGGGGTAGCGACTCAGATTAGGATTGAAAGTGAACCCCATTTGAAACATATGATCACAGAGTATGACTACTCTAATGAAGTATCCTATTTTGAAACTAAGATATGAGTGTATAGGAGGGAAGAAATCTTGACCTTTTCAATATTTGACCCCAATTTCCCACAACCTTTAGAGTGCAATGAGCCTATGACCATTGCCAACTAGTAGGTTTTAATCAAAAAATTGCAACAAGATAGGTTGGTTTTGGGAGAGGTGGTTGATTTATGGAGTTTGTTACTCCTGAACTAGTGTAAGGTCCATTACCAAAACCATTCTGAGCTAATGTGTCAACCTTTTATAGGCATGTTGAACCATGTTTTTTAGTCAAGAGAGACCTGTGAACACCACCCCAAGGCATCTCCAAATCAGTTTCCATTTGAGACTGGAGACATAACTATTTTGACAAGGACCAATAGTACCTAGGAAGAAGTCTCCCCCCAAAATGGATAAACCTAGATCCTATTTTTTGATCTATGAAATAAGACTAGGAAATATTAAGAACTGTCTAACACACCTGCCCCTGCTAACCTTACAATTCCCAAGGGGTTTCTCACAAAGATAACCAACTGTAAAATTGTTGATCAAGATGAGGTGTATGAAATAGTTTTTGCACATGTTTTTTAAATCTTAGTGAAAATTCCGATGATCCTCATTTACAACAGTTTCCCAATCTTGATACCTTGAAACAATCTGAGCCACCACCTATTTCTTGCTAACAATCACCCATAGTTGACCTAAAGAAAGAAATCCCAGCCAATGATCAACTGTGGACCCTCAAATTTGATGGTTCCAAGTCTAAAAAAGGGAGTGGAGCTAGAGTTGAACTAACAAACCTGAAAATGGAAAACTTATTTTGCTTCTTATAGGTTGCAGTTTGGTTGCACTAACAACATCACATAGTATGAACCACTTTCTAGAGGACCGATGTTTGCACATTAGAAGAAAGTTACAACTATGACATACATCAGAGATTCTAAGGTAATTTTTAAACAAGTTCACAACCAATACACATGCCATAATAAGAGACTGGTTGCATACATGAACAAGATATGGAATTTAATAGAAATTTTTGATGCTTTTGGAATCAAATTGATTCCTAGAGAAGATAACCAGATTGTAGATGCACTAGTTGTTGTTGCTAGTACCTTGGAACCCATGTAGGATTCCAAGTTGAAGAGATTCTCAATGGAATTAATCTCGATCCCAACCATCCCAAACAATGTCCAAAATTTCTAGGTTTTTGATGACAATCAGCATATAATTACCTTCTTGGAAAGTTCAGATGTCTTCGAGGGGAAAATTATTGATGAATCTAGTAGGGATCAGGGAGATTGTGATTCAAAAAAATGTGATGTAGAAGGTATAATTAATCTAACAACCAACAACATTCCGAAGGGAATGGTAGCATTAGAAAGAATCTATGATTTTGATCCTTGAGCCCATGAAATATTGCCTACAGATAGTGATGGAGGGAAGTACAAATCATATAATTCGGCAGATTCATGCTTAGAGTAAAATATATTCATTAGAAAAAATTTCTTGAAAGACATTCAAGATAAAATATTTAAAGTTTTGAAAGTAGATATTGTAGCAATTTATTGGGCATATGAATATCTAAAAACCTTCGATACTTCAGTAATAACACATACTATCCCCTTGAAACTTGAAGCAAATCCCTTCCATCAAAAGCAACACCTAGTGAATGCCTTGATCAAACCTTTGATTCTTAAAGAGGTATAGAAGCTGCTCTCAACAAGAATAATTTTTTTAGTAAGGCATTTGACCTAGGTTGCCAATCTTGTCCATGTTCATAAAACAAGTGGGGAAATCAGATTATGAAACCTCAACAAAGCATCAAAGAAAGATAACTATTGGTTCCCTCTCTAGATGAGGTGTTGCAGATAGTTAATGGCTCTTAGATGATGTCATTCCTAGATGGCTACTCAGGATACAATCAGGTGCTGGTTAATTACAAAGATAGACTGAAGACCGCCTTCACTACTAAGTGGGAGAAATTTACCTATCAGAGGATGCCATTTGGTCTTATCAATGCTGGAGCCACCTTTCAACGTGCAATGGATGTGGCATTTAAGGACCTAGTAGGTAAATGTATTACCATTTACATGGATGATCTAACTATATTTTCCAAGAATAGGGAAGACCATGCTATAGATTTGTCAAAATTTCTTGGAAAATGTATAAGTTATGGTATATCCCTTAATCTGAAGAAGTGTGTGTTCGAGGTTTTAGAAGGGAAATTACTAGGCCGCATAATATCAGAAAGGGGAATTTTAATCGACCCAGATAGAGTGGAATCCATTTTGAAACTAACTATGCCAAGCAACAAAAAGGAAATGAGATCTTTCTTTGGGAAGATAAATTTTATAAGAAAGTTTATAATTGGGTTTGTGGAGATCATCAAACCCCTCAATGAAATGATAAAGAAGGACGAGAAGATTGAATGGAGCAACAAGGTTAAGTATTCCTTCTCACAAATCAAACAGTCTATTTTAGAGGCACCGGTTCTAACCAGTCCTGATTATTTAATGCATTTCTACATTTATTCCTTCACATCTGATCATTCGTGTGTTGTTTTTTTAGCATAGTGGAAGGGTGAAGAGGAGGAGAGGCTAATAGCTTTAATGAGTTCTCTATTCAGGAATGCTGAAATATGATATACACCCTTGGAGAAACATTCCTTCACACTAGTATGAGTAGTCAAGAAGTTGACACTACATTCTCTACAATCAAATCACCACCATAATATTGGATCTTGCATTAAAGTCCCTTCTAATGCAAAGTGATATGGGAGAAAGATGAGGAAAATGGATGGAAATTTTGGAGGAATTTTACCTTGAAATTCAACCAATGAAGATGGTCTGAGGATAGGGCTTATCTAAGGCTATGGCTAATGTTGACACCAAGATTACTTACCAACAGTAAATAGTGTAATCATTCACAAGTGAACCTTGGTACTTATATTTGATCTTCTTGCTATTGAACAATAAATATATGGATGGAATGAGTACCACTCAGTGGAGAGCATTGAGACTAAAGAGTTCCCATTATATGCTCAAAGGAGGAGCTTTGTACATAAGAAATTTTGAAGGTGTATATATGTGTTTCCTAGATCAACACCAAGCAAAACAGGCTATTGTTGAGTTTCATAGAAGACATGGTACTGGGCACAGTTCAGCTGATTCCATGGAACATCAAATTTTGAGATCGGGTTATTATTGGACCCATGTGTTCTACAATGCTCATCAACATGTTAGAACATGTCATACATGTCAAAATTTAGCATCTGGAGAATGCAATCTCATGATACCCCTACAACCAGTATATGAGGTAAGATCATATGCCCAATGGGCATTAGATTTTGTCAGGGTGATTAATCTGAATTCTTCTACAGGTCACAAATTTATATTGATGCAATGGATTATTACACATGTTGGACTGAAGCTCAACCTTGTAAGAATAATACCACTGAATTCATTATCAAATTCCTTAACAAATATGTCATTACCAGGTTTGGAGTACTATTCTCCCTGGTATGTGATAATGGCCTTGCCTTTTCTTCTACATAATTTATTCAATGGGCATATGAGCATAAAATTGTTTTGAAATATTCTTCTAATTACTATCCATAGGGTAATGGCATAGTATAATCTACTAATAAAAATTAGTTGGAGGTAATTAAGAATTTGTTAGAGAGTAATCCTAGGATTGGCACACATAGTTGAGATTTTCCTTATGGGAAGATAGGACTAGAATCAAAATCACCTTAGGAAACACGTCGTTTAAGTTAGTCTATCGCCAAGGCCCATTCTTTCCTATCCATTTACATATACAAATCCTTTGGTTTAGGCAATATTTTTACACTAATGATGATAGGATAGAGGTCCAATTAACTAGTTTACTTAATCTGGAAGAACAAAGAGATGTTTCCTTACAGTAGTTTTCCAAGCACCAGGTTGTTGTCAAACATTGGTTTGACAAAAGAGCCAAAATTAAAGCCTTCAAAATATCAAACCTTGTGTTGTTATTGGAAAAATCCAGGGAAAGGAAGGGTGATCACCAAAAGTTTGATCGAATTTGGTTAGGTTTGTATCATATCATTGAAATCCTTGGTGAGAATGCCTTTCGATTAAGCACCTTAATAGGAGAACCCGTCCCATTGCTTGTCAATGGACAGTTTCTCAAATATTATTTTGGCCCCTGAAGGTCTGACTGTCTGTCTAATTATATATATGTAATTAGTTGTTTTATCATTTTTTGGTTTGTTTGCTTATTTTTCTACATTTCCTTTGTTTTTTTGTTTTGTTTTTCTTTCTCTTTTTCTTTTTCTTTTGTTTCTAGGGACCTTTGTTTTCTCCATTTCAGAGTGAAGGGGTAGTTATTCAAAGTGTACTAAGGTTACTATGACAAATAAATTGTTTTAAGTATTTTTAGGTATGTTTGTTGAGCTCTTTCATTTCAAGACTTATGTTTTATGTCCATTTTAATAACAGTTTGAAAGGTTAGGAACAAATAGGTATATTGTAAGTGATCTCATAAACCACGGCTAAATTTTTCTTTTTCTAGATAGGATGATCTATTTTCACAAGGGCTTATTTGTCTCAGGGTGACTGAATTCATGATTCAGGTGAAAAATTTGAGTCCTTAACACCTTCTTGAGGTTTGCCATAGTTCTCAACCCAAATTTCAAGTTATTACATTTGAGTATTGAGGAAAGATAAGAAAATAATTTCTCCAATTAAAGCACATTCAAAATAAAAGAAAAGAAAAGAGAAACATAATGATGGAAAACTCAATATGATAAGGGTAATTCAAGTATCTCTACTAGGATGATGGATGCCTGGTCGACAATAGAGAAATGCTTCGAGAGAACTAGAGGTATCTCTGTCGGGGCTATAGACACATGGCTAGTAACGGAGCAATTCCTAAGATAGAAAGTTAAAACGACTCACCTCATGTAGCTTGGATATTAATACAGTTGTTCAAGGATAGGTAGAGACTTTAGGGAAAGAGATGCACCATACATGGGTGATCCCACAATAGTGGTTTACAATTTTTGGCCAAACTGGACTCTGATTTTTTTTTAAAACTAAATCTTCACATTCGAGCACCTATAGCGGTTAAACTATGAGGAATTTGAAGATGATGCAAACTAGAGTCTTGTCACATTTTTTCTGTAGATTCTAAAATATTTTTAAAATTTTTGGAATCAAATTACACTTCTTTTCCATCTCCCATGAAAATTGGTTTTTTTTAAAAGCATTTTAAAAAGTGATGCACACTGTATAACGCATAACTTTTTTTCCTTGAAAGATAAAATTATAATTCTTTCAAATTTAGATTTGTAACTTCAATATCTAGTGCTTCCACTTAGTTAGCTAGTTTTTTTATTGAATATTTTTTTATTTAATCAAGTTTCAAAATCAAATCAATTACAATTCAGAAATAACATGACTGTATAATGCATAACTTTTACTGTATGTATTGAAATTCTTTTCTTTTTTCTTTGTTAGATAAGGGACTCCAATATCTGGTGCACACATATTTTTAAAATTTTTATTTTTATAATCATCTATTTTTCCACATGTGCATAACAGAGAGTTTTTTTTGGTGAAAAACCTATATTTAATAAAACTTAAAAAACAAATAGATAATATAATCAAAAAATATTAAAATTATATTCATTGGATAGCTCATTTTGAGGGAAACCTGATACCAGTTGGGTTTTTGAGATCTCCATTTTCATTCTCAAATTGAGCTTCGAAGTGCAAAATTCTGAGTAATTTTGGTGCCTGAGAGGATGTGGGTGAAAATAAGTGGGTTCGGTTGAACAAAAAAATAATGTTTGGTCGAATAGGGGTTTGAATGAACTATGGTTCAATTGAACCCATTTAACATACAATAAAAAAATAGATTTGAATTGGGTTTGGTCGAACATTCTGAACATGTTCGGTCGAACCCCCTTTATTAAAAATTAATTTTTAATATTAATATAAATATAAATGATATTCTTTTTAAATTATGACTTGAGAGAGAGATATGGAGGGAGTGGGAGAGAAAGGGAGAGTGGGGGTAGGAAGGAGATACTTGAGAGAGAGAGAGAGGGGGGAATGGGAGAGAGATAAAGGGTAGGGGGTATAAGGGTTTAAGGGTTAAGGGTTAAGGTTAGATGGGAGAGAGGGAGAGGGTGGGATGGAGAGACTGGAGAGAGAGAGAGGGGAGTAGGAGAGAGATAAAGGGTAGGGGGGTGGGGTTCAGGTTTAAGGGTTATGGTGGAGAGAGGAGGAGAAGCAGTGGAGACAAATGGCAGTCTATCTGAGGGCAGAGGGAGAGGAGGAGGGGGGTGGAGGGGGGGAGACCTGAGAGAGGGGGAGTGGAGATAAAGGAAGGGAAGGAAATGAAGGGAAGAGAGAGGGAGGGGGGGGGTGGAGATCTGAGAGGGGGAGGATAGGGAAGGAAGGAAGAGGGGTGGAGAGGATCTGAGGGAGGAAGGATAGGGAGGAGGGAGGAAGGAGAGGAAGAGGGTGGAGGGCTCTTACGGGTTGGCAGAGGAGGAGAGGGGCAGGAGTGGAGACCTGGAGGAGGGGGGAGTGGAGAGACAAAGCAGTAGGGGGGGGCAAATAAGGGTTTGGGGTTTGAAGGGTTGAAGGGTGAGGGAGAGGGAGAGGGGGATGGAGGAAACTGGAGAGAGAGAGAAGGGGAGGAATGGAAGGGAAGGAGGGAGGACGGGAGGGGTTTATGGAACATGGTGGAGAGGGAGATAAAGAGTGCAATGGGCTGGGTCTAGGGGTCTACGGTCACATTAGGAGAGAAGAGTGAGACATGGCAGGAGTGGAGAGACCTGAGTATATATGAGGAGGAGTGGAGAGACAGCATGGGCAGGGCTCTGAAGTGTTTAGGACAGAGGGAGAGGGAAGGAGAACAGAGAGAGGGGGGGGGACAGAGATAAACTGTGGATATGGTTAGGGGAATGGAGCAGTGGAGAGACAATGGAGAGAGAAGGGGGGACAGAGATAAAGGGGCCCAGGGAATGGAAGGAGGAAAGAAGGAGAGGGAGAGGGAGGGAGGGAGAGAGAGGAGTGGATAGATGGATGGTAGGGTGGAAAATAATTAGGGTCTTAATGGTGGAGGGGGGGTGGAAGGAATGGAATGGAGGGGGGAGGATGGAATGGAGGAAGGAGAGGATGGATGAATTGAGAACATGGAGTGGGGGAGGACAAAGGTAGGTCTTATTTAGGGGTGAGGGGGAGGGGTGGAGGATCTGAGGATGGAGGACAGGGTGGAGCAGTGGAGGGGGGAAGGAATGGACATGGAGGGTGGATCTGGAAGGAAGGAATGAATGAAGGAAGAGGAGAGAGGAGTGGAGATCCTGATATATAGGAGTGGGAGAGAGACAAAAGGGTAGGGTTTATGGGTTTGAGGGGTAGAGGAGAGAGGGAGGGGGAAGGAGAGACCTGACTGGAGAGAGAGAGGGGTGGAAGGAGAGATAAAAGGGAAGAAGGGAATAGTGGAGAGATGGAGAGTGGAGGAGGACTGGAGAGAAGGAGTGGAGAGATAAAGGAAGGAAGGGAGGGAGAGTGGTGGAGGAGGGGGGAGGGAGGAAGGGAATGGACAAAGAAGGGAGGGGAGATCTCTAGATCAAAGAGGGAGGGAGATGGATAAAATGGGTGTGGCACAAGGGTCAAGGAGGAGAGAGGGAGAGGCCATAGGAGGAGAGACTCTGAGAGAGAGTGAGGGAGGAGAGAGAAATAAAATGGAAATGGTTTAGAGGGGAGAGGGAGGGGGTGGAAGGAATGGAGGAGAAAGAGGGGGGAGGGAGATAAAGGAAGGGAAGGGAGAGGGAGGGAGGGAGAGAAGGGGAGTGGAGAGATAGGGGGAAGGGAAGAGGGAGACGGAGAGAGAGGGATGGTAGGAGCATGGTATCTTAAATATGGCAGAGGAGGAGGGGGTAGGGAGGAGACCTGGAGAGAGGCAGGGAGGAGAGATAGTAGGGTGGAAGGAAGGGTTTGAAGGAATATGGAGAGGGGGGAGTGGAGGAATGAAGGGTGGAGGGGGAAGGAGGACGGAGAGAGGGAAGGGGTGGTATGGACATGGTAGAGGGAGAGGGTGGAGAAGGAGGATACAAGAAATCCCAGGGCTCATGGCTGGGCGGGCAGAGCGAACTGAAGAGGAGAAAGAGTGGGGTGGTAGGGAGAGAGGACAAAGAGGGGGGGGGGAGACAGGAGAGGAAGGGAATATGGTAGATGAGAGGGGGAGGATGGAAGGAGAATGGAGGGAAGGTGGGGGGGAAGGGAAGGAATGAAGGGAACATGGATAGGAGGAAGGGAGGGGTGGGAGGACCTTGGAGGAGATGGGGAGTGAGAGAGATACAGGGCCTATTGTGGCTAAGGGTAGATCAAAATCAAAATCTCAAGAGAGGGAGGGAGGAGAGATGAGGGTAGGAGTAAAATCTTGTTTGAGGTTGGAGGGAGAGGGGAGAGGGGGGAGGGAGAGATGGAGAGAGGGAGAGAGATAAGGAAGGGAAATATGGTGGAGAGAGGGAGGGGGGGAGATCTGGAGAGAAGGGGAAGGGCCGGAATGGTGGAGAGAGAGGGAGGTAGGTGGGTGGGAGAGACTTTCAAGAGAGAGAGGGGGAGTGGGAGAGAGATAGAGGGTAGGGGGTACAAGGGTTTAGGGTTATAGGGTTAAGGGTTTAAGGGTTAGGGTTTATTTTTTATTTGCATTGATTTATGTTTTATATATGTGTACAATCATTTTATAATTAGATAATACTTAATTTTAAAATTTACATAGTTTCACATGGAACAATTTGATTAAACAAATTATATAAGTTGTATATAAGTGTATATAAGATTCTTGAACTTAAGAATTCCATGACACAAATATAAGTTGTATATAATTGTAATTTAGGGAAAATTATTTTAGAAAACTTCACTACGTTTCAAATAAGGATAGAAAGCATATATGTGGGTTTACATGCAGCCAAAAAAGTGAGAGATGATGCTATCAAAGATTCTTGAACTTAAGAATTTTCCATGGAACAAATATGTACATATAATTGTAATTTAGGCAAAATGATTTAAAAAAATTCACTACGTTTCAAATAAGGATTGAAAGCATATATATGGGTTTACATGCAACCAAAAAAAGTGAGAGATGATGCTATCAAATATTCTTGAACTTAAGAATTTTCCATGGAACAAATATGTACATATAATTGTAATTTACACAAAATGATTTACAACTATGTAAAAGTTACTATAAGTTCTCATTTGAACATGTATAGGGTTACAAGTGAACTTGAAAACCGTGGATATAATCTAAGTCAAAGATTTTTGTTTAGCCTGCTCTTCAATAACATTTAGAATTTTTTGATGATCATCACTATCTAGTCTCCATTTTCTTCAGCCACGTGCATGTGGAGCTGCATGAAGATGTAGAGTGGTAGCAATTATTAAGTGACTATATTGATATACCTTGTTATCAGGTTGATAGTCAAAAAAATGAATATGATGCTGAACAAGTTTTACTTTTTTTAGATATGTCCCTTGCACTACAATAGAACCTGCATGGTAAACATGAACCTAAGTAAGACATATGAACGTGTGCAACATTTTCGTGCTCAAGGTTTGTACAATATATATTTAATGTTTATAATGTAATGTGCACATGTGAATACAATGTATATAAAATTTTAAATTCAAACTCACCTGTGGGAAATGACGTTTCCATCACTTGTTTTAGGGTTACTGTTGGCTTATTCCTCTCTTACATTGCAATACAATAAATAGCTAGCACCTTTGATGTTTCCATTTCTTGCTGACTGCAAAAACATCTCGTACATTAAATTTTTGCAAAATTCTAAAAATTAGAAATGTCTCTAAAGATCATTAACTAGATATATATAATATTTAAATTTATTGAAAACTTACATGTGTGCCTTTTCACAACCAATCCTGAAATATGGTCATAATCAATTGAAATCAAGGAATGTCTTCAAATCTTTCTTTCTCATTTTCATCATATGTTTCCTAAAACAACTAGTGGCACCATATCCCATTTACCAACATATCCAAGTTCTTGATTGTTGCATGCATAATTAGAGTTTCCCTCAATGCACTCAGTGAAAAAACAAGAGTAATCGCTTTTGTCTAATATCCATCCATGGTGACTATCTGAACTCTTAACACAATGCAAAGATTTTGTTTTTTATAACCCTCTTGCATCCATGCATCGATCTTCTATCCACACCTAGATACATATGTACAACAAAAAAATTATGTGAACAAATATGTATATATATATATATATAAAATTTAAATAAATTCAAATTTTTTATTTAATGTAATTTATACATACCCGATATCTCCCAAAACACTCTATGTGGAATGTGTCGGTTTGTTCTTGAAGATGTACCGACCACATTTGATGCAAAGTGTTTCTTGCACCATTCAACAACATCATGTGCATTGTCTAGATGATCTTCTGGATAACTCATTTGATGATTTCTTAAAGCTCGTTTGATGCAAGCTCCTACTCCATCATGCTCACCCTTTCCATGCCCACTCTAAAAAAAGCTCCAAACATGTGGTATTTTGTAGATTTTTTATGATATCTACAAAGTGCATAGAATGGCCATGAAGATTTGAATTGTGTCACACATCCATCTGACCATACAAAATGATTTTCAAAATTTACACCCTTGCTTCTCAAATTCTCAAAAAATATTGTAAAGCAATGTTGGAAAAAAAAGTGAGTCATTCTCTTTATCATCACTAATATAAAAGTGATATTATTTCTTAATGGATCATTCTTCATATATACTCTCAACACCATCCAATTCCAGTTATTGCATGTCGATAACACACATGAACCATAATAGTGATCTACTTTTGAAAGTAATACCGATTGAATCTCGCTTTTGATGTACAAGGGTAAATTTTCTACAAATTCAACTACTGATAGAACTATTCCACATGGGAAAGTATCTCTCAATGTTTGGAATTGTTGTGCTTGCCACTTAGCAAAAATGAATGATGTATGTATGGTCGTATCAATTTTTGAAAATCTTCCATAAATTTCCAATGGGAATCTCCTCTTCTACATAGTTCAACCTTGTGGATTCTTTCCCAAAATTTGTTTGCAACTTTACATACTTGTACCCGTGTGAGTAAAATATGTGAATAACTAATAAACCACACAATCAATGAAACATTACATCAAAGAGAATCCAAATAACAATCTATGAGAAATTGAAACAAATAAACTCTCTAAAAATATCTTTGAGCTCTTGCAATTTCTGTCTTTGTTAGGTGGGTAATATAAATTCTTGGAAGAATTTAGCCACATTTCACATGTCTCACAAATTCCTTTTGTGCATTTTATTTGTGGTCCATTTTCATGATCACAGAATATAGACTTTATGAAAAAACTTGCTTGTTTAGGAGGTGCATTTTGAAACCCACCTCTTTCTTCTCTCATCTTTCGAAACACCTGATAGTAGAGATCAAATTCAATATGATAACGACAACAACAAGTTTCAAAAAACTTGTTTATCTTCTTATAATATGGCTTTAACCTTTGAAACATTGTTTACCCAATATATGAGATATACATTTAGTTAAGTATACATCTCCAAATTGTGTTATGTCTAGCCAATGTTTTGATGTGATTTTCATAAATACTAGGTCAAATCCTGTGTCTCATAACATCTCTAGTATTTGATGATGGATGAGTCTGATCATGCCAAAAACTTGAGACCAAGTTCCTAACAACATCTTCAATCTTGTCAGAATGGGAGCTCTACACATAATTACTTAATTTCTTCTAAACTCTCATCCAAAAACTTTCTCTTTTCTCTATATTTATCAATGTGGTTCTACTATAACCAATTTAGGTTGAAGATCTTGAACATTTTTCTTTTCTTGCTATCTTGATGTACAATGAATATCAACATCACCCTTCTTGTAGTGGCCTTATCCACTTATCGAGATCCTTTCCCAATGGAATCTAAACCCTTTTTAACATTTTGAACAATATCCTTTTGTAATCCCATGTGTTTCTTCTTATTTGACGTTGAATGTACACCCAACAATTGTAATGACTCTTTGAGCTCATCACAAAGAAGTAAACATGATAACAAGTGGGTTTTTTCAAGTCTATCAAGATGATTGAAATGATGATTCATCATTCCATTTACAGATTTAGTCATTGGCCTCTTTCTCTTATTACCGAACGTTGTATCTTTCGTTTCTCCATATCCATTTCAAGTAAATGATCTAAATTTCATGTTGTTTCCTCACCTTCTCGGCCTAGTTTTATATGCTCATCCATACTAGTAGGAGGAAGTGATCCAGACCCCTCTCAACAACATGCATTGTTTGAACTTGTGCTTTCAGGACCATGCATTCTTGAGTGAACTATTTGATCAATGTAGATTTGGCTCGACTTGAGCATGAAAAATTCCTGCTTGTTGAGCCCTTCCTACATGTCACAAAATATTTTGCAAACAAAAGTGAGAGATGATGTTATATAAGTGAATTTTATGTATGCAAGCAAACAAACTTCAATAAAACACGATGCTATAAGTGAGAGAATTTTGTGTGCTAGTTTTATATGCTCATCCATACCAGTAGAAGGAAGTGATCTTGACCCCTCTCCAACAAGCATTGTTTAAACTTTGGTCTCCTCCCTAACTTCAAGGTCCATGTGTTCTTCAATGGATTCATTTGATCCAATATCTTGATTTGGCTCGACTCCAGCTTGAGAAATCCCTAGAGCATAAAACATAAAAATAATTTGAGAACATTGAAGTGATGAAAATAAAATAATTATTCCTTGGCACCATATAGCTTGAGTTTTGATGTATATGTGTTATTCTCTAGAAAACCTCACATTGCATTGGCTTTAAGTATACTTTGAGTTCTAATTTTCAAATAATTCTAGAGCTTAGAATTGGGCATTTATTAAAATATTTAAAAAATATTTTTTTAAAGGAACTATTGATCATTAGATTAAATTCAATGGGAGTTTAGAAAAATATTAAGCTAATTAGATGTTGCAATGTATATTGGATAGGGGATATTGATCACCTAATATCAACATTAGAATGCTACTTCATTGTACATGACAGTGTAGTTTCATGAATAATTAATAAAAAATAATGGTTTCTTTCAAAGTACAAAGTTAGAATATATAGGAATTTGCAAAGCCATAAAATAATTAATGTGGTTGAAAAAATTATGAAAATAAAAGTGGCATAGTGAGGTTCACAAAATTTAAGGTTTCATTGGAGAACTAAGCATGTATTGAAGTACACTATCATTTTCTTCATGAACAAAGTAAAGAGAAAATTGTGTAGATGCAATACTCAACAATGATAATGTGATGACAAAAACATTAAACAAAGGTATTGGTAAAAGATAAGTGCAATGTTTGTAGGGAAAGATTTAATGTACAATATTTTAGTTTAAGAGTACATTTTAAGTTGGGGTATTGTAAGTTGAAAAATGGTCATACATTAAACATTTCTAATTTTAATAAGAAAGCCAATGCAAAATGTATGCACATAAAATTTTAAACACACACTTGAGAGTGAGAG
>VDFB02047144.1:24096660-24147213 GCA_007258455.2 Sequoia sempervirens | reverse complement strand
TTCTAGAAAAAATAGAAATGTCTCTAAAGATCATTAACTAGATATGTATAATATTTAAATTATTGAAAACTTACATGTGTACCTTTTCTAACCAATCCTAAAATATGGTCATAATCAATTGAAATCAAAGGAATGTCTTTAAATATTTCTTCCTCATCTTCATCATATGTTTTTGAAACAACTAGTGCCACTATATCCAATTTACCAACATATCCAAGTTCTTGATTGTTGCATGCATAATCAAAGTTTCCCTCAATGCACTCAGTGCAAAAACAAGAGTAATCCCTTGTGTCTAATATCCATCCATGGTGACTATCTGAACTCTTAACACAATGCAAAGATTTTGTTTTTTATAACCCTCTTGCATCCATGCATCGATCTTCTATCCACACCTAGATACATATGTACAACAAAAAAATTATGTGAACAAATATGTATATATATATATATATAAAATTTAAATAAATTCAAATTTTTTATTTAATGTAATTTATACATACCCGATATCTCCCAAAACACTCTATGTGGAATGTGTCGGTTTGTTCTTGAAGATGTACCGACCACATTTGATGCAAAGTGTTTCTTGCACCATTCAACAACATCATGTGCATTGTCTAGATGATCTTCTGGATAACTCATTTGATGATTTCTTAAAGCTCGTTTGATGCAAGCTCCTACTCCATCATGCTCACCCTTTCCATGCCCACTCTAAAAAAAACTCCAAACATGTGGTATTTTGTAGATTTTATGATATCTACAAAGTGCAAAGAATGGCTATGAATATTTGAATTGTGCCACACATCCATCTGACCATACAAAATGATTTTCAAATTTTACACCCCTGCTTCTCAAATTCTCAAAAAATATTGTAAAGCAATGTTGGAAAAAAAGTGTGTCATGCTCTTTATCATCACTACTATAAAAGTGATATTATTTCTTAATGGATCATTCTTCATCTGTACTCTCAACACCATCCAATTTTGATTGTGCACGTTGATAACACACATGAACCATAATAGTGATCTACTTTGAAAAGTAATACTCTGATTGAATCTCCTTTTGATGTACAAAGGAGTAATTTTCTGCAAAGTCAACTACTGATAGAATTGTTCCACGTGGGAAAGTATCTCTCAATGTTTGGAATTGTTGTGCTTGCCACTTAGCAAAAAAGGAATGATGTATGTATGGTCGTATCAATTTTTGAAAATCTTCCATAAATTTTCCAAGGGAATCTCCTCTTCTACATAGTTCAACCTTGTGGATTCTTTCCCAAAATTTGTTTGCAACTTTACATACTTGTACCTATGTCAATAAAATATGTGAATAACTAATAAACCACACTTGATCAATGAAAAATTACATCAAAGAGAATCCAAATAACAATCTATGAGAAATTGAATCAAATAAACTCTCTAAAAATAATACTGAGCTCTTGCAATTTACTGTCTTTGTTAGGTCAGTATCCTCAATTCTTGAAGGAAATTTAGCCACATTTCCACATGTCTCACAAATTCCTTTTATGCATTTTATTTGTGGTCCATTTTCATGATCACATAATATAGACTTTATGAAAAAACTTGCCTGTTTAGGAGGTGCATTTTGAAACCCACATCTTTCTTCTCTCATCTTTTGAAACACCTAATAGTAGAGATCAAATTCAATATGATATCGACAAAAAGTTTCAAAAAACTTGTTTATCTTCACATAATATGGATTTAACCTTGAAACATTGTTTTCCCAATCTTTATATGAGGATATGCATTACAAAAGTTCGTATACATCTCAAATTGTGTTATGTCTAGCCAATGTTTGATATGATTTTCATAAATACTAGGTCTAATCATGTGTCTCATAACATCTCTAGTATTTGATGATGGACAAGTTTGATCATGCCAAAAACCTGAGACCAAGTTCCTAACAACATCTTCAATCTTGTCAGAATGGGGAGCTCTACACATAATTGCCCAATTTCCTTCTAAACTCTCATCCAAAAACTTTCTCTTTTTCTCATATTTTATCAATGTGGTTCTACTATAACCAATTTCAGTTGAAAGTGCAGACATTTTTCTTTTTCTTGCTATATCTTGATGTACAATAGATGTCAACATCACCCTTCTTGTAGTGGCCTTATCCACTTATCGAGATCCTTTCCCAATGGAATCTAAACCCTTTTTAACATTTTGAACAATATCCTTTTGTAATCCCATGTGTTTCTTCTTATTTGATGTTGAATGTACACCCAACAATTGTAATGACTCTTTGAGCTCATCACGAAGAAGTAAACGTGATAACAATTGGGTTTTTTCAAGTGTATCAAGACGATTGAAATGATGATTGATCATTCCATTTACAGATTTAGTCATTGACCTCTTTCTCTTATTATAAGGGGTTGGCATAATATTTCAGTTTCTCCATATCCATTTCAAGTAAATGATCTAAATTTCTATGAGAAATTTGTTTCCTCACCTTCTCAGCTAGTTTTATATGCTCATCCATACTAGTAGGAGGAAGTGATCCCGACCCCTCTCCAACATGCATTGTTTGAACTTGTGCCTCCTCCCTATCTTCAAGGACCATGCATTCTTGAGTGAATTCATTTGATCCAATGTCTAGATTTGGCTCGACTTGAGCATGAAAAATTCCTGCTTGTTGAGCCCTTCCTACATGTCACAAAATATTTTGCAAACAAAAGTGAGAGATGATGTTATATAAGTGAATTTTATGTATGCAAGCAAACAAACTTCAATAAAACACGATGCTATAAGTGAGAGAATTTTGTGTGCTAGTTTTATATGCTCATCCATACCAGTAGAAGGAAGTGATCTTGACCCCTCTCCAACAAGCATTGTTTAAACTTTGGTCTCCTCCCTAACTTCAAGGTCCATGTGTTCTTCAATGGATTCATTTGATCCAATATCTTGATTTGGCTCGACTCCAGCTTGAGAAATCCCTAGAGCATAAAACATAAAAATAATTTGAGAACATTGAAGTGATGAAAATAAAATAATTATTCCTTGGCACCATATAGCTTGAGTTTTGATGTATATGTGTTATTCTCTAGAAAACCTCACATTGCATTGGCTTTAAGTATACTTTGAGTTCTAATTTTCAAATAATTCTAGAGCTTAGAATTGGGCATTTATTAAAATATTTAAAAAATATTTTTTTAAAGGAACTATTGATCATTAGATTAAATTCAATGGGAGTTTAGAAAAATATTAAGCTAATTAGATGTTGCAATGTATATTGGATAGGGGATATTGATCACCTAATATCAACATTAGAATGCTACTTCATTGTACATGACAGTGTAGTTTCATGAATAATTAATAAAAAATAATGGTTTCTTTCAAAGTACAAAGTTAGAATATATAGGAATTTGCAAAGCCATAAAATAATTAATGTGGTTGAAAAAATTATGAAAATAAAAGTGGCATAGTGAGGTTCACAAAATTTAAGGTTTCATTGGAGAACTAAGCATGTATTGAAGTACACTATCATTTTCTTCATGAACAAAGTAAAGAGAAAATTGTGTAGATGCAATACTCAACAATGATAATGTGATGACAAAAACATTAAACAAAGGTATTGGTAAAAGATAAGTGCAATGTTTGTAGGGAAAGATTTAATGTACAATATTTTAGTTTAAGAGTACATTTTAAGTTGGGGTATTGTAAGTTGAAAAATGGTCATACATTAAACATTTCTAATTTTAATAAGAAAGCCAATGCAAAATGTATGCACATAAAATTTTAAACACACACTTGAGAGTGAGAGAGAGAAGAAACAAGCATGTACCTTGTTTCTTTCTATGATAATTTTCCAAGTTTTGTTCACGCCTCTTATGTTCTTCTTTTGACAATTTTCATTGAGATGCATTTTTCCTTTTCTTTGTTGTCCCATTTTCTTCTTCAACTTAAAGATGACTCAAAACAAGTCCTCTACCAACTTAGTTAAATTATCCTCCAAATTTTTCCTTGATTGATAAAAATGAAAAGTTGTTGAGCTCCAATATTTGCCTCCTTGATAAATGTGCAAAATGTTCTCCAAAATCTGTGCTCCAAGTGATATAAATGACAATTAACCTTACAATTTGATATCTAGAATAATGAAAAATAAGCTTCTATTTATATGCATATCCAGGATGGGAAAAAAATTATTCTAGTGTACATGGAATAACTAGATCCTAGTTTAAATGAATCAAATAGTAAACAAACAAGTTATTTCATTAAGGAGTTTGTTGTTATTTAATTCATAGGTATGCACAACATATCTAGTAATTTTAGAATTTTGTTAGTGTCAAAAATGTAAATTAGAGGTATAATTTGAATTGAATTTTCATAATTATATTTGAATTGAATTTCAAGTTACTTGTCAAAAAGATTAAATCCTGTTCTCAACTGAATGGTTCATGTTGCTTAAGTCATTTAAAAAAAAATATAAAGTCATTTAATTTATTGTGATCAACATGAATGAACTTAATTATAAAGTGGCATTGATTTCCCTAAAATTCTACTAGAGATCAAATGTATATTGAATATAAGGAAATGTAAGTTGTAAGAGATCATAAAATAAGAAAACATGTATGTATATTGAATATTTAAAGCAAATGCATACATATATTATGTGTAAACATGTTTAAACCATAAGAAAACACATGTGCATACATGTAAAGGGATTCAATACATATAAACATAACACATTATAAGCAAAGAGACAAATGTATGTATATATCATATAAGAAAATATATGTACATATCATATAAGAAAAATGTAAATTAAAGATCATCAAATTTTGAATACTAAAGATCAACAAATAAGCAAATGTATGTATATCATATAAGCAAATGTAAGTTAGAGATCATCAAATCTAAAATACTAAAGATTATCATGTATAAGCAAATGCATGTGGTAAAGATAAAAAATCTAGTGTGCATGGCCTAATATGAATGTCTACTCCTAGTCAAATGGCCATCTGAATGAGAATGGTCCTACTCTGATGGATGTGCTGATCCTTGCAAATAAAATTGTGTACAGGATGTGTTAAATACATATAATTTATATTAAATAAATTTTATGAAAGTTATTATTAAATGAACTTGTATTTTTAAATATCAATCTAGATCTATGCATACATAAATATTACATGTACATATACACATGTGATTATATAAAAATGAAAAACTCACATGTCCATTGGCAGCAGATTCATCCATAGAGTCACATTGATCATGCACATGATCTGGACCAAGGCTAGGAGTGATATGAGGTGTATCCACCTGTAACAATATATATACATATATACATATATATATATATACATATATACATATATACATATATATACATATATATACATATATATACATATATATTATATATATATATATATATATATATATATATATATATATCAACTTACATGAATATCTAGAATATCTAAAAAAAAAAATGAAAAAAGAATTGAAACATGCACATGCACACATACATGAATATCATTTGATATCGGATGGCCTAAGTCCTCTGAAACAGTCGCCTCCACCATATCCACCAAATGGTGAATTAATGAATCAACATTTCCATCCATATGATCTATCCCATGTCGTTCCATAAATGACGAATGTGTAGGACTATGAAGGTGAGATGGCATCAATGATGATGAACCAGAACCAATCAACATATCAGTAAAACCCATAGTTTGTGTAGCTGCCGAATGAACTGTAGGTGGATCCTGATGCGCACTAGTGCTCGGCTGAGAGTGATGGGATCCTGGCACTGAACGACCTCTATGTCTCAAATGATCTCTAACATGCTCTATACCGATCCCATTGTCTGGTGCAATGTTGGAATATGCCTCCAACATGTCCTCATCCAAACAATGTAGAGTCATGCGTGACATATCTCCTATAAGTGCATCAAGTTGTGTTGGAGTAGGGATGTCAGCCACTGTAAAAGGATCCATGGTGGTCCACTATGCTAAAAATGGTGTGGATCAGGAATGTCTGGACATCAAATACTGACCTACATGATCATCATATATCCTAGTGGTGGCAGCCGCAATCTCACCTATAGTGTCAATTGCTTCCTTTTGGGAAGCAACGACAACCTCATCTACTATGGGGGCTAGAGTTGGGGTGAGATTAGGAGACCTCTCACCAACCAATACCCTAAACACTGGGGGTGGTCTATCTGCTTGATGATAGGTGGGCCTATTAGCAATCCTACCACACCCCTGACCAACATATGGTGGAATGTCTAGGTAGTTAACTTTGAGGCCCAAATGGACCTCAGCATACAACTGCTGAACAAAATACAATGAAATCTGGTCATTGTTTGGGTAGAGACCATGTGCTACAAGAAATCGTGGGTAGATCAATGAGGCCATAGAATGATCGACACATCTAGTGACTTGGTATCCCCTAACCTTACACACATTTTGATAAAATGGAAAACAAGTGGATTTTATCATTTATTTGGTGACACTATCCTGTATTTGTTTAAGGGGAATGTCACCATGTACTTCTTCAGGCATGGGGGAAAGAATAGTAGTCACTCTATCTAAGGAATATACACTAGTTCTCTCAAGTTCATCTTTTAGTTTTTCTAGACTATGCAATATTAACATGCATGGTTCACTATATATCGCCAGGTTTGCACCCTATGCTAATGAATCTCTCAATTTTTTAATCTCATTACTAGTATTTGCAAACAAAGAATCTGGCGTAGGTGAAACATGATCTGCATTTTCCATGTTATATATATATATATACAATAAACCTAAAAGAGCAACGAGACTTTGGTAAATAATATATCTACATAAAGGGAATACAAATCTAAAATAGTTGTAATAATTCATCTACTCATCAATAATATTTTCATACCATTAACAATTTAAAAAGAATTGGAAGACAACTATAATCTATAAGATAGCATCCTTAAATGGTTCAAATTTTAAATGAAATGACGAAAGAAAGAATAAGAATACAAAGATTAGTATAAAATTATTTGAAAATAATTGGGGATAAAAATATTTAATCTTTAATAGTTGTTAACATAAATGAACTTCAAAATAGGATTATGTAAGTGAAAAAAAAGTTCTATTGCCTTCATTGAATCTAAATTTATCTAGTTAAGATATGTCTAAAATTAAGAATTCACACTAGAATATCAATATTCCATAAGAATCTCATAAAGAGGATGAATTTAATGGAAGATAATATAAAATCCTCCATATGAGGATGAATTTTCTCATTAAAATATGAGTGAATCATCTCAATTATATAGCCAATAACATAAAAAAATTATAGATTGGAAAGCAAAATAATCAGACATTTATCATATTTTTATATGTATAAAGTTTAGATACCATCAAACTATTTAAACTTATAGATTGCATAAAGCTATAAATTGAATATTAAAAATAATTTATTAAGAATCAAATCTAATAAAGTTTGACTTCATATTGTACTTGTTATAAATATCTCACTAATCCAACCATACATTTTATATATGTTAAAAAATATATAATTGTTATGCCCATAATTTTTCACTATATCTTGACATGGATCTCCTTCAACTAGATCAATTAAAAATTATTTGTAATGTTGGAGGAAAATGGATTTAATATCATTAGAGTTGTCATGGAACTACCTCTCTTGATCAACGATAGATATTATCCACTCTCGAGAATGTAAATATGTTCGAGATAACTAAAAAATAATTTGTATCCCTTATATCCTTTCATCCAATGTACTATATCTCTTAATTGAGATCCTCTACCACAATTAAGTTCAAATCTTCTAAGTTCTATTTCAACGGAAGCAACCACTCATTGTAGAAAAATTATTAGTAAGTGCTAAAGCCAAAACAAGTTTCTTTTTCTATTTGGATCCATATTTTTTTTCCATTCTAGATCTCTTTCTAGCCATATTCTTATTGTAAGATCATAGTAAGGTAGTGCAATAGATTTAATCGCATCATTCCACAATTGTATCCACTTACCATTTTGATGAGGTCTAGGAACATCAACCAGAGGGATATTAGGGAAGCAAGGTGATCAATTTGATTGAGGTGGGAATTGTTGAGCTTGAAGGATAGATTATTAGGTATGAGGAATAAGAAGTTTGAAAAGTTTAAAGAATTGGGAGGCGATATGTGAGATAGGTTTAATAGAATCTACTTAAATAAGGGTGTTTTGTGGAGAGGGGAAAATGGAAAGAGAAATAACTATGTGTTAATCTATCAATACAACTAAGTTTCCCTTAGTTCACCATCTCTTTAGTTGGTCCAAGTGAACTAGTGATCAATATAAGAATGCTTTTTTGTCTAAAATGGGATCTAAACCCCTCATGGTATTTCTAACTAAATAGGATGTAGGAATTCAATTATTTTTTAGAGAGTTTATAAGAACTAAACCAACTTGTATCTTGGTTTTTTCCACCATATCATATTCACCTCCTTCTAGCCATTTAGTCATAGGGTATGTGCAGGATCATCATGGAAAAAATAGGCCCTTAAGTGGCAAAAAAAAAAAATCAGAGTTAGGCAATTTGACGTAAAAAATTGAACAAATTATCTATATTATTTCAAAAATATGTAAGAATACATTTTTTAGAAAATTGGATGTAGTTTCTAAACTACTAGGCTTGTTTTAAAAAAAAAAATCCATTTGGTGAAAATTTGAAATTTCAATGCAGTAGTACTTAAATTTCAAGGAAAAAATAAGTAGGTGTCTATTTGACCACCCTAACCACAATAAAATGATAATATTTTTTATAAGATTTTAGATATAAGTAGAGGGACTCACATCCCGATGTGATGCATATTTTTTGTGATTTTTTCCAAGTAAACAATTAATTATGATTTTTTATTACAACTTTTAAAAAATATAAAAACTCATTATGTTTGACTACCTTAACTTGGTCAAAACTTCATGAAATTCAAATTTTCTTTTTTAATCCTATAGTATATGAAGCATAGAATGTGACACATGTTTTAGATTCAAAATGTGATATTGTTTGAAAGCTATAGATGTTTTTAATCAGCCTATCAATTAGGACTTTAGTCATAATTTGAATAGAAAATGAATAATAATTACTTATGAAATTCAAAGTAAAGCATAATTTATATTGGTGGAAAGCTGTGAATCTCTTTTAAAAACCCTTTTCGTTTCATCAATTTTGGGTAAAAAAAAGTTGTCAACCACATACCCATCATATTGCCACTTTTTGGCCCATCATGATCCTACACATACCCCATAGGGAGGGCATAAAAATCCATTCCCACAATTTAACTTGAGATGAGGAGTCATTAGGCATGTAAAATAAAGAAAAAATGAATAGGTATTCCTTGGATTAGTAACTGTAAGCACTAAGCACAATTGTTGTTGGGATTGACTCCTCAATAGATGATAAACTTAGCCAAGGATTTGGAAAGGTGGGTCAACCTTGCATCCTAATATTTTGATTTATTATTTTGTCCACATATTAGGAAATGAGGCATCTCACTTTGTGTTGGTAGTTATTTGTCATTTGTTGAATGCTTCAAGGGAGGTGTCTAAGATGTTCTAAATGCATATAATATTATTATAGCTTTATAAGATGAAACCCTCTTATGACATATTCTTATGACATTTAAGAACATGACTATAGAATATTTACAGTAAAGTATTGACCAACATTATGAAAAATCATAAGAATTTTTTTAAGAAATAACAACTGTGTCAAAGAAAAAGATGTGGACATTTAGAAGAACTTCTTTTTAAAAGAAAAAGTGGGAGACCACTTATAATTTTATTTATATATAATATTTTACATATAGCTATTTCAAGCGGAAATACTAGCAGGAAAGAACCAACAAGAAAACCCCCAGTTGCGGTTTGAGTAACAAATTTTACAAAATATCAAAAAGACCAGTGAGGTCCTAGTAAAAATGACCAATTGTCTGATTACAATGTTACAAAAGCACATTGGTTGAATACATCAGTACATATGCACATTCTCTTATGCACCCAAAATACTCAAAAGAAGACATCATACTAGATATACCCGTGACCCAAATACATAACATAGTGGAGATTACAAAACCTTACTAAACATAAGACTGATAAGCTAGGAAGCCACTTTCAAAAAGATACAGATTTTCCACCAACATGTTGAAAGCCATTAACCAAGCTTTCTTTTGTTTCCACTTGTTTACCTTTGTGTTGGTGATCATGCTCAAATGAAGGTTTTGATTTTTTTTAATATTAGGCACATAATGATAACATAATTTATTTTTGGATTAGGATCATGGAAGCTGCAAATCATGAATGCAAACATGACTTCTCAAGAAAGAAATGGCATGATATTTTCTTTTTAAATCATCAATCTCCTCCATGGAAATGGCAGATCTGTATCTGTTTAGAACTTGGTAGAGATGTGAAGAAGTGTCATGCATTGTGGATAATAACATGCCTTGGAATATGTGAACATAGGTCTCTTCTTATGAAATAAAACCTTCTTTGAATAATTAACATTAGAAATTAATACAGTTTGGCGAGCATATTGTATAATCACACTAGAAACCAACAATGGAAGATTGAGAGTCTCAACTAAGAATTCCACTAAGTATATATAACATTCATACTAGAAGCCAACAACAAAAGACCAAATTTCATAAATAAAGTTCATGTGTTATATATCATGCCTTTGAGGGGTCCACAAGTACCATGAGCCTTTTGAAATCTTTCTCCATCTAAATGCATCCATTCTAAGACCATTGGGAGGTGGGTATACAATATGAACCAAGTATTAATTTATAATGTTAATTATTGAAAGAAGGTATATAAATTATTCAAGCATCTTAATTCTCATATACAGAGTTACATCTTAGTCAGTTTCTCTTGATGTATGAGTTCCATATATTTGTAATTTTTTCTTAATATAAAAACATATTTTATTTCATTAAAATTAACCTATCTATTCCATGTTACAAAGGATGCTCTTATTTTAAATTATAAGTATATTATAATTCAAAATTAATTAGTAATTTTCAAGATAGAGTACACACAATTTCTTTAGTTAAAATAAACTAATATTCTTATTTCCATGTGAGAGTTACGTAGAATGGTAGTTTGATGTCTCAAAAATATTTCTTTCATATATACTAAATTTTTATCATTGTACATTATGAGTCTCAATTATATATCCAAGCACATCAAAAATTTATAAAGTGGAAAGAAAAATAATCACACATTTATCATATTTTTGTAAGGTGTTCGAAAAGACTAAAAATTTCCCTAGAAAGAACTAATTAAGGAATAAAAAAAATGGAAAGTGTCTACCTCATTGCATGTTGACCTTTCCCATATAAAAAGATCATGGAAATGCTAAATGAGTTGATATAAGAATTTTTAAGAATGAAGGCACAAAATTCATAACACTTTAATCCTAAAAGCAACAAGAAAGGCAATGAATAAAATCTTCCTAGTTATTTTGAAAGAAACTTTAAAAGGTTCTAAATTCCCTTCACACCTCTTTCTAAATGAAGATAAAATAAATAAGTTACCAAACATTTCTTAGAGTTTAAGGTGGTGATTTTAATATGATTTGAGAATAAATAAGATAAATTAGATGAAATCAAGTTTTGTTGTAAAGGTGTCAAATTTTGGGGGAATAAGATGAAAATAATTTTGAACCTATTTGACTCATTAAATGGCAATAAGATAGATTTTAAAGGGGCTTTATTTAAAATATGTAATAGTTAGATATGTACTAATACATTATATTCTCTATTAGATAGTTATTTCTTCCTTAAACATTTCTTACAATCTTATAATTTATTAATAATAGTGCTGTGTGCATCCCTAGATACTCTTTGATAACCACACTATTAATGTTTCTATTTTTACTAGAGGATACTCTAATTGAAAAGCATATATACCATTAAGGATAAAATTTAGACTTTAAGTTGAAAGAAAATGTCAAATATTTAGAATAAAAATGGTGGGGATGGAATACAAGCTTCAAGAATCTCCTTGTAATAATTAATTGGAATAATAAATGATTAAAACTAAACACGAATGGATATGTCACCAATAATTTTTAGATAAAATGACTAAGATTAGAGCCAAGATATCTTAGTTCAAGTATCATGATAAAGGTATCAAATTCTTATTCAATGTAAACATAGCCGAGTTTGATAGATAAAAAGTTGGCCCCATTAATACTAGGGGAGCATTGTCTAATGAGATTAAGTTGACACTATATTCAATTTTTAGAAGTTAGAACCTTGACATTTATATGAGGCTTGTAAAATAGAACCTTATTAGGAAGACTAGGAGAGGAGAAATGAACCCATAATAATTATACTTATACAAATAAAAATAATAATAATGTTTAACCATTTCAAAATGTTAAACTTGTTTCACTAATATGGTGATCAATAGCTAATTTGTACAAGGAGGTGCAATTTATAGGGGAATGAAGACTACATAAGAGGAGAATTTATAACATAGTAGCTTGGTTGTAGTTGTTTCTTGAGCATTAACTATTTTCTCTTTTTTCTTTTGTTGTTGAATGTTTTATTTGATCTCTTAAAACTTATCAATGGTACTTGATCTTCATAATGATTATTTTCTTCTTTTTCAATTATTATCATCTTAGAAGGAATACCATTTCAATTTAGAGCAGGGAGAAATTTATTTTTCTTTTAAAGTATTTAAAATATTATATTTATTTGATGGTTCCTTCTTAACCTCTTCCACTCCTTGGAAAAAATTATCGAACCACTTGAATCTCCTTATATTAATCAATTTACTTCTATGATTTATGTATGCATTTTTAGTGATTTACTCTTTATCCTTTCAATTTATTCATGATATACTTTAATATAGTTATAACAAGTATATAATATTTTTTCATAATTGGATATGCCTTAAGAAACTCTTTAAACGTGAAATTATTTGATGAGGAAAGATATAAATTAAGGTTATTCTTTCTTACTTACCTCATGCTCATCCATATTTTTTGTCCATAAATATACCAAATCAAATTGGATTTTGCAAAGAGGATAGCTATATTTTAAATATTCGCTCTTAGTCAAAGTCATTTATTTCTACATACAAATTTAAAATTGATTTATGTAATTTAATTTTTAATAGTTTTAACATAGATATATGAAGAATAGTTTTAAATATATATATATAGTAAAGTGGACATATTTTTATATTTTCCTAATAAGTATAATGCCTAATTCTCCTCAATGGGTTAAGATGACTCTTAATAACATAGTTAGCTCATGCAAATGTAATAGTGTAAAATACGGTCATGAAGGTGCATTTAAAAATGATTTTTCCCCTATATGGGGGAGATAATGTGATGAGGAGCATATATATGTAGTGGGTGAGGATCATAAACAATGAATCCCTATCGAAGTGATGAAGTAACATAGATCTAATTGGCTTGTTAATTATCATGTCATAATAAATTATGAAGGACCATGTTGGAAAATAATCAGGTAAGTGTAAATATATAATGATGTGATTGTGAAGGTATATGTAAATCTAATTGTCCCTAGATGGAAAGGATAACACAATAAATATCATTAGGTGAAATGGGTATAAGAAAGGTAATATGTGATGAGTAAGCACCATTTCCAACATACAATAGGATCACCAATAATATAATTTAAAAAGCATGATATTATCTGGTTATTTCATATATTTTCAATTAGGAGTAAAAAAACCAAATGCACAAGTGTTGAACTAGGGAATAATGGTAAAACCTGACTAATCCAATTGGGTCAAAATTTACCAAAAAAATTACTTCTATGAATTTGGACAATATTTAGATTTATATGAAGGATGAGTTCCCCTCATGGTAAAGCTCATTGGACAACACCATTTTTATTTTTTCATTAATTATCTTTGGTATATGTACATAGATCAAGTATAATGAGTTTACTTATTGTTTATCCAAGGTCTCAAACTCTTGTAATTGGTGTTCTTGATATGTGTAATAATTAATGCTATCACTAAGGGAGATACATAATGATAGAATCTTAAGCTCAAGAGGCATTATGGCCTCCATTTCATAAACTAAAGAGTATGTTGAAAAAACTTTAGAAACTTTCAAACAAATGTAGTTTCCATTCAACAAATTTGCAAAATTTTGCATTTAGGTTTTCAAAATTCAACAAACAAATGCATTTTCAACTCAATGAAATTGGAATTTGACAAACCTTGTGCTTGATACGCAAGTTGGGTTGATGGACTTTTGAAAGATGAATTTGAATTTGTGTTTTCCGGAGAGAATGAAGTCATCACCGTTTGCAGATCACGTTCGGTTCACCGTGCACATGTAAGCACAAGGAAAGCAATGAAAGAAGGTGAAAATGACAGTGACATTCATGTTTTTTTTTAAGGGGTTCAGTCGAACCCATGTTCGACCAAACCCCTTAAAATATGATTTACTTTTTTAGGGCTTGGGGGTTTGGTCGAACCAATGGTTTAGCCGAACATGTATGTTCAGTCAAACATATAATGTGGTTCGGCTGAACCAATGAGTTTGACTGAACCTGTCAACTATGAGAAAAGGAAAAAAAAAGAAATTTCCTTCCTCATCTCAATTGTAAACTACTATTGTGGTTTGACCCACATGCACACACTCAGATTCAAAGTTGTTATTGCTGATTTACATTTTCAAGATTCTAGCTCAACCTTGTTTATTGTAACTAATCATACTTTAGTTTAAAACATTCATGAACCAGAGGTTCTGGGTGATTGAATTATTCAGTATCTTGAAAATAGGAAATTCGTTTTCCTAGTTCGGTTCCCAATTATTATGCCTTGCATAACCACCCCATTTTTGTTTTGGTCAAAATGGGTCCCCCTTTTTGTTTTGTTTGTCCTTGGTATTCTTGTTCAGGTCTTAGGATTTGTTTCTTTTTTCTCCTAAGTCTTGGTTTTCTTTGTTTTTTAGGTTCGGGTTTCAAATAGGAAAACTGACACTTGTTACTTTCCTAAGTATAAGTTTATGTCCATGTTTTGATCTTAATCCCCATGCTTTGACTTATCTTTTTATTTGTGTGTTAGAGTCGAGTTTTGGATTGAAATAGTTAGTTTGCACCATTGAGGGTCTAAGTTCTTGTTTCTGTCCCGATCATAACTTCTACCTTTTTTCCTTGTGCATTTTGCTCATGTCAGAATCGGACATCAGGTTGGAACTGGAACCAACAAATTTTCCAAGTTCTTGCTCTTGTTTCCATCCCGATCCTAACTTCCCACTCTCTTTGTGTTTTTTAGGATCAGACTTAGGACTGTGACTTGCACTAATAACTTTTTGAGGTTCTGGGTTCATCTCTCGACTCAATTCCAATTCTCACTTCATCTTGTATGTTTGTCAAGTTTTAGACTATGGATCATCGACTGTACTTTGCACTTTTTGAAAGATCAGTCTAATTCCATGTTCCAATCCCAACCCCTACTTATCTTTTTTCTTGCAACCCCACATTTATGACGTTCGCCCTGATCCCAAGGCCAAACCAACCCACATTTAATGTTTAACTGTTCACACACGCGAACTAGTTTTTATCTTTTCGATCCTTGAATTCCATCCATTCTTCCATGTATAGTTTGATGAAGTGAGCAAGAGTGATGCCAAGCTAGGGTTTGAGGAGGCACTTCAATTTGTTGTCGTGCTTCCAAAATTCTTGGTTGTGTTTGGAGGTAGGTGTTTTGCTTGTGTTTTCCTTCCTTGTTTTTGTTGCTTTGGGTGTTTTATTATTTTTTATCTCTTTCCTCACTTGCTCCTAGTTTGTTTCATTTTTATTTTTCTCCATTCTTGAACCCTTTGGTTCATTGGGCATGATTTTCTTTTTCTTGCATTGTTTGTTTTACTTTCTGTTCATGGGATTTTCGATCTTGTTGTGCACTAGCTTTCTAAGGTTTTGTTGTACTATTGAGTTGGAAGGTGTTTGAAATGATAAATTTGAAATTCTAACCATTTTAAACAAAAATCTTAGTCCCAACCATAATTTGATCCCAAAGGCACAATTTGGAGATATTGTTACATGAATTTTTGCCTTCGTTATTATTGTTCTGTAATTCTGGCTTCCTGCATGTATTTCGGAGTTAGGAATGAAAACTCCATTTAGCATTTACCATTGTTTGAGTCTATGTTCCTTCACTTGTCCAATCCTGACTTTCAATGTTCCATCAGGATCGGGTATCAAAATTGACACCATAGAATGTTAAAAGGTTTTGACAAAGTACTATTCCAAGTCCTATTTTTTATCCCCACATTACCATCGGGATCGAAATTTGGGTCGACATGAAACCTTGGCCACATCATTAAGTACCATGACCTAGCAACACCCTGATCTCGATCCCTGATTCAACATCGAGATCAGAGTTCAAATTTGACCTATTCTCACCTTTCATATTTAAGGTCTAGTGCATTACAAAGTCCCCATCCTGATTTCCAATATCTTGTCGAGATCGGAACTCAAGAAGCTACTTACACCTGTTCATCACTATGGGTTTGTTTCCAAATCATAATTCGATCTTGAATTTCAATTCAAGATTAGGATCATAACTCAGCAAAACCCCTTCATTGACTATGTTGGTTAAAGTGTTGCTACTTTGCGAAGACTCAATCCCAATTCCTAACACAGTGGGATCAAACCATGGAATTGCACTAAACTTATTCTTTAGCATAGGTATAGCTATCGATTCATGACCTAATTCCAACTCCTAACCACAATGCAGGATCAAACTATGGATTGACACTTAACTTGTTTACCATTATGAATGTGGGTGTTGAGTCATGACCTGATCCCGAATTCTGATAGAGTTTAATTTTGTGCTTAAAATGGTTAAGTTCTTGGTTCTATCTTGAACCCAAAACCCGAAGATGTTGAAAAAACTTGTTGGATGGGACTTTAGGTTGAATTAATGTTGATATAATATGAATTTTTGTGTTAAATTGTTCTTCGTATGTCTTTTCTTTATGTGATAATTTTTAGTAGTGCAAGATAGCTAACAAATGTTTGACTCAGAGGAAGAGGTGCCCACTGAAGGAACATCAAAGGGAACAAATCCAAAGAGGTTAAAATTGGAACAAGTGCCTCTCACAATGAAGTAAAGTTCCAAGGTAACCCATTACCATCTAAGTTCGGGTCTAAATTCATGAACACCATTAATACACTGGTGGGGCACATTGATTTGGAGAAGTTTCGTACATATAACTTTTCAAAGGATGGTGCCCCAAGGGTAAGGAGGATTACATAGTCTAGGCTAGCTCATGTAGCCAGTTTTCCTATTGTTTTATAGTGTCCCAAGTTTATACTAATTGTTGTACAAACATACAATCCTATTCAAAGGCAATGCATTGATGCACAAGGAAATGTAACAATTAATCTAACCACAACAATGATCAGACATGTTTTTAACCCTCCTCCTTATCCCAATCTCAATATCATGACTGAGGATCAAGCACTTGATATTTGGAAAAGTACGTGGAAGGAAACAAGAAGTTAATTAATTAAAAGTGGTTTAATATAGAAATAAATTTAGTGAAGAAGTTGTCATCAAATCCCAAGAGGTCTAATTTTTATGAAGATATAGGGGACATGATTACATTGCTAGCCAAGGAATTTGGAAAATAAAATTCTCGTGCTTTTGAGCATTGGATGTTCCCATTCATCCAACTAATTCTAGAAGGGAATCAATTTTTAGATTGGGGACAAATAATCTCTAATAATATACATAACCAACTGTTGAAAGTAACAAAAACCAACACATTTCATATGTCTACATATGTCATGTACTGTGTTGCAAGGATGTGATGGTTTCTTAGGCTGAACACTAAAGGGTGGATGATGGCCCAGATCAAAATAATGTCTGAGAACATTATGACCAACTGGAGCTTAAGGAAGCAAAAAAACATTTTAAAAGAGTCAACGGTGCATTTTTGTATGTTGTTATCAATCAACTAATAGGTGAAATTCATTTCAGGTTATCACAAGAGGCTATCAAAGTCATCAAAGAATAGGGATATTGGTTTATTCAATACCCCAAGTCCACTTATTTCAAATTGCTTGGTTATGATGGTCACCTGAGTCTTAAACCGCTAAGGTGTTATTGTGATAGATAGGTCTTAATGGAGTTTTCTCGATAAGCTGCTGATGATTTTTTGCACAACATAAGATTGTTTTTCATTCTTTCCCAATGCAATTGGGATTTTATTCTTGTTCCTCTTCAATAATGTCTAAAACAACAATAGAAGAATTTCAGGCTTTGAATTTCCAACAACACGCTTACATGAAATTATTTGATCCAAGAATAAAAATGTATGTGTTGTATGCTTCTTAGTTTCCCCATCATCAGCCACTTCTTGAGGAATTTTGGGCCAACCTTCAGGATCAATTTGAAGTGCGAAAAATGGGGTATAAAAGATTAAAAATTCCCTAGATGAGAGATTTTGAGGTTAAAATGGATATTCTTGAAGGCACTAATGATGATGGGATCACACTTGATCCCATATATGATATAGATAAAGTAGCTACTAAGAATTCAGAACCCATCAATTGGGAAAAGAAAGAGGAGACTAAGATCCATAAAATATCATAGAGAGTGGTGGATAGAAGTTTGAAATGGATTGAGCTTTAGTTAAAGCAGCCAAGAGTTAGGGATTCAAAGAAAAGAGGTTCTAGTAGTGAACCTACTTCCTCCATGGAGACAAAGAAATACAAAAGATTGAAGAAAGGTGTTGCAGTAGTGGAGACAACCACAAAAGAGTCTACCTCAACAGAAGAGGAAATTTCATTACAACAAATTTATGATGCTTTGTGAAAAGAAAAAGTTACTTATGAGGTGGCTAATGTTGGGGTTACTTTAGGTTTTGGTGCTACAACCTTAGCTATTGTACATCCTAGGGAAGAAGTTTATGAAGGACATTTTGTTATCCCTCCACAAATTGAGGAAACTACTCCTACCATGTCATTAATGTCAGGATCAACAACCATTGAAGAGGAGAGGCCCGCTATGATTGATGTAATAGAATCACCTATTTCTTTAGACTCTGAAATAACTTTGTCTCAGGAAGGAGAAAGACCCGAATGGGAGGAATATTTGAAGAAGGTTGAGGAGGAACCAAGAGAAGTGTTAAAAAATGGAGGCAATTATGTAGTTTAAAACTTGTAAAACTATGAGATTGTAGATCTAATTCAGTGTTCTTTGTTACAATTTCTTTGTGGATGATTATCTATTTAGAGTCATTTTACCAATTGTAGAAGTAGATAGAAAATTTTAGAAGAATGAGACAAGAAGATAGAAGTGACACAACATATACCATGGAGAAACCCTTTCAGGAAAAAAATTCACCACTAAAATCAATAGTTCTTGTATTATTTAACCTTAGAATAAGATTACAATAATTTTGTATCAATCCTTGCTTGACATGCTTATTTTTCCTTCAACAATTCTTCTTCACAACCTGCAATAAACTCTAATCAAACTCTCTTCAACTTGCTGCAATTAATAGATAATAATGAGCCTTGAAAACTCCAAATATTTTTCAATTACAAAGCACAAAGCTTCCTCTCAAAAACCTGTGCCTATTCTTTGTAAGTAGATTTTCAATGTGTAACAAGAAGTTAAATCCAATATCTTTTCAATTTAGGTGCCCCAAAATGAACTCCTAATTGATCGTTGGCCAAGAAAATATCTTCCAAGCTTCTCCTCAAAGTTGGCACCCAAGAATGATCCCACTTAACTTAGCCTTGTAAATATCTTCTCATGCAAAAGGTGTTAACTTTGAGATATCAACTTAGGTGCCCCAGGTGGGTCCAAGTCAATGTTTGTTAACATAAACATATCTCTCCATCAGTTCATGCAAACATGATGCATGATTGATCATCCTCACTTAACTGAATGTAGCCACCTATTATTTTTCATGCAACTTAAGTCATTAGCATGCAACTAAAGTCAACTAACATGCAACTCAAACTAACTGAAGATAATTGAACCATAACTAAACTAAACTAAACTAAACTAAACTGAATTGACCTGAATTGAACTGATAGTAAACTGAACTAAACTTAACTGAACTAAAATGAGCTGAACTCCATGCATGTAAACATAAATCCCTAACTTCTAGGATCTTTACATGCATTACTGAAGTGTTATCTTTTCTCCAAACAATTAATTGAATTGAAGGTGGGTTCCACCTTCCATGTGGATGCCCCATGTCCTCCTATTTTTTAGGAGCTCTTCTTGGGCATCCCCACATGTTCCTATCATTTAGAATCAATTACAAATGTCAATTTACATGTTCCTTTCATTCAAATTTAATCTCTTTCTAATCCTAGTGTTGGGGAACACTTTCCAAGGAATTAGGAGATGCATGAAATATGTTTAGGATTGCACTTAAATGGCATCCTATTTCCAACATTCTCCCACTTGACATTATACATTGAAATTATTCTAAACAAGGAATCATTATTATAAATCAAGTATAGGACTCAAGGCCAATGGCCTTCTTGTGCCAAGAGAACTTATCTGTAGGAACTGGTTTCATAAGATAATATGCAACATTGATCAAAGTGTCAACTTTCTCAATCAATACCTTCCCAATCTCAACCATTTCTCACACAAATTGATATTGAACATCAACATTCTTAGTACGAGCATGATACATAGAATTTTTGGCTAAACAAATAGCACTCTAACTATCTCATTCAAGTTTAATTTTCTTGCAATTAAAACCAATACCTTTCCCAAGTCTTTGTAACCAAACTGCCTCTTTATAGGAATGTGTAGTAGCCATGTACTCTACTTCTATGGTGGAAAAAACAACCATGGGATGCCTCTTACTGATCCAACTAACTGCAGCTCCAAACAAAGTAAACACATAGCCAGTTGTTGACCTTTGACTGTCCAAGTTTCCTGCCCAATCTGAATCAACAAAACCCTATATGTCCAATGATCTATGCATAATATCAATATCATTAGCACCATGATAAACCAAACAACAATCAAAAGTATCTCGTAAATATCTAAATACCCTCTTAACATAAGTCCAATTTTCTTTACCAGGGTTATACATAAACTTGCTTAGAACTCCCACTACTTGGGCTATATATGGTCTTGTACAGACCATTGCATACATTAAACTACCAACTGCACTAGTATATAGAATTTCAGACATTTCCTCATAATCAAAATTAGATTTAGGACTCATGTCTAAACTTAACTTTGTGCCAACTGGTAAAGGAATATTAATTGGTTTACTCTCCTACATGTTAAACCATTTCAAAATAGTATCAACATAGTTGCTCTGACTTAAGCAAAGATTTATGTTACTTACCTCTATCTCTATTGATCTCCATACTAGTCAAGTATATATTTTTCATCCCCTAGATCTTTCATCTCAAATGTGCTTGAGATTTGTGCTTTCAATTCTTTGATCATTACCTTGCTGTTACCAATAAACAACATGTCATCAACATACAAGATAATAATTAAAATTTGATCATCAATACATTTTATCTAAATAAAATGATCTTCCTCACTCCTAACATAACCAATTTTCAATGCAAAAGCATCAAAATTTTGGTACCACATTCTCGGTGACTGTTTCAATCCATATAAAGATCTCTTTAACCTGCAAACCAATTCTTCTTTTCCTTTTACAACAAAACCATTAGGTTGCCTCATATAGATCTCCTCATCAAGATTCCCATGCAAAAAAGTAGTTTTCACATCCATTTTCTCTATCTCAAAATCATATGCAACAACAATAGATAAAAAGAATCTAATAGAAGTTAATTTAACAACAGGAGAGAAAATTTCATTAAAGTCAACTCCCTCTCTCTAAGAGTAGCCCTTGGATACTGATCTAGCCTTGTACCTTTCAATATTACCATCTGCTCCAATTTTCTTTTTAAAGATCCATTTACAACTAATGACCTTTCTTCCTTTTGGAAAACTCTCAAGATCCCATGTGTCGTGCAAGTATCCAAGGACTCCATTTCCTCATGCATAGCTTGTGACCAAATCTTGTTTTCATCTAAAGATAAAGCTTCCCTATAAGAACTGGGCTCATCATTAGTACTCATCAAAGAAAAAATACAACATAAATCAAGTGGGCTATACCTATCAATGGGATTTCATTGTCTTGTGGATATTCTCATAGGGGTTTCTTTGTGTTCCTCAATATGCTCATCATGAGCATCTCTCTCAAAAGAACTCTATGAACTCTCCTCATCCAATCCATCCAATTTTTCTTCAACATGTGCAACTTCATACTTCTCAGTATTTATCTCAAACTGTACTATTCGAGAAGTATCCTTCTCCTTTAGTTGTTCTTCTCCTGAATAAGCTCTAAATTCCCTGAAAATCACATTTCTAGACAAAGAAATTTTTTGGGTTAGAGGATTCCAAAGCTTGTAACCTTGTACATTTTCACCATAACCTATGAATATGCATTTCTATTCTTTTGGATCCAACTTAGATCACTTTTCATTAAGCACATGAACAAAAACCTCACAACAAAGATCCTTAAATGTGCAACACTAGGTTTCCTACTTGACCACATTTCATAAGGAGTTTTATCTTCAATAGATGAACTAGGGGATATATTAATTAAATAACAAGAAGTACTTACAGCCTCAGCCCAAAGGCACTGATATAGCTTAACACTACTTAACATACTCCTAGCTCTTTCCATTAAGGTTCGGTTCATCCTTTCTGCTACTCCATTTGGTTGAGTCATGTATATAGAGTAGTTTTATGTCTCACAATTCCTACATTCTTACAATAATCATTAAATTCCTTAGAACAATATTCACCACCATTATCTGATCTCAACACTTTTATCTTATGATTTGATTGTTTCTCAACCAAAGCCTTAAATTTTTTAAACTTATTAAACACATTAGATTTGTTATGCATAAAATAGATCCAAGTGTATCTTGAGACATCATTAATAAATGTGACATAATATCTAGATTTTCCAATAGATTCAATATCCATAGGGCCCATTACATCTAAATGAATAATCTCTAATAATCTTTTAGCTTTATTTGTTCCACTAGGAAATGAAGATCTAGATTTCTTCACAAAAATCATTTTTTCCAATATTGTAATCAGGAATACCGTCAACCAATTTCTTATTAAGAATGGTCCTAAGACCTTTATAACCAATGTGGCCCAATCTACAGTGCCATAACATATATGTATTTCCAACTTCAGTTACATTGGATGATTTATTTAAATTGGAGGTATTCAGCTTAAACAAAGTCCCAATTCAAGATCCTTTAGCAACAACCATATTCCCTTTCACCAATTTGCAACCACCTTTTTCAAATGTCACATGCATTCCAAAATCATTGAACTTAGATAAAAAAAGTAGATTTCTAGCAAGTCCTAGAGTATGCAAAACATCATTAAGGGTCTTAACCCTACCATAATCGAAACACAAATTTACCTCTCCTTTTCCCACAACCTTTGTTGTGCTATTATCTCTAAAGAAGACATTCCCTCAATCATATGCAGTATACTTAGTGAACCACTCCTTGTTAGGATTCATATGATAGGAGCAACCTGAATCAATAATCCAAGAGTTATCACAAACAATATTAAATGAAATGACCAATGCATCATTACTGTCATCTGAGGATTCTCTGTAGAAGCATTAAAACTCTTTTTCTTGCTCTTACAATCCTTCTTTACATTTCCAAGTTTTCCACAATTCCAACACTTTACCTTACTCTTACTAGGGGTTTTAGACCATCCTTTGGACTTACCCTTTCCTTTCTTGTATCCCTTAGGTTCCTTTTCCTTTGGCCTACCTCTTACAAACAAGGCATCTTGGGAACCATTTTTATACTTCCTCCTTATCTCCTCTAATAGGAGAGTATGAATTATATTGTCCATCTAAGGATCTACACCACTACCACTGATAGCAACAATTAGATTTTTCCAAGACTCTAGTAAAGAACAAAGTAAAAAAATGCATTTATCTTCATCTTCTAGCTTTACATCTACAGATGCTAACTAACTTAGAATCAAATTAAAATCATTTAAATGATGTGCAATAGAATTTCCATCTTTCATCTTTAAAGAATACAACTGTCTTTTCAAATACAACTTATTAGTAAGACTTTTGGTTTGATAGATATCACCTATCCTCTTCCACAGTTTATATGCGGTAGTTGCATCTAAAACATTCAAGAGAACAACATCAACAAGACATAATCTTATGGTCCCTCTTTCCTTCTTATAAAGCTTATCCCAATCCTGATCTAACATCATTGTAGGTGAGTTTGTCTCATTACAAACAACTAACCACTGATCTCTCTCTTCAAGGAGATCCTCCATTTTTAGTTTATGTATCTCATAATTAGATCCATTGAATCTTTCAATATCTAAACAAGAATTAGAACTCATTGTAACACACTTCTTTTACAAAATCAACAATAACACAATAGTAAAAGCTCCCATTACAACCAAAAAACCTTCAAAATTTTAAGAGAAAGGCGTCCCAAACTCTACCCAACTGTTAGCTCTAATACCAAATGTTGAAAAATGAAGGTAATTATGTAGCTTCAAAACTTGTAAAACTATGACATTGTAGATATAATTAAGTGTTCTTTGTTGCAATTTATTTTTGGATGATTATCTATTTAGATTCATTTTACCAATTGTAGAAGTAGATAGAAGATTGTAGAAATGAGACAAGAAGATAGAAGTGACACAACATATACTATGGGGAAACCCTTTTGGGAAAAAACTTCACCACCAGAATCAATAGTGCTTGTATTATTTAACCTTAGAATAAAATTACAATAATTATGTATCAATCCTTGCTTGAGATCATGCTTCTTTTTACCTCAACAATTCTTCTTCACAACCTACAATAAACTCTGATCAAACTCTCTTCAACTTGCTACAATTAATAGAAAATAATGAGCCTTGAAAACTCCAAAGAGTTGTCAATTACAAAGCACAAATCTTCCTCTCAAAAACCTACCCCTATTCTTTGCAAGTAGAGTTTCAATGTGTAACAAGAAGTCAAATCTAGTATCTCCTCAATTTAGGTGCCCCAAACTAAAATCCTAACTAATCGTTGGCCAAAAAAATATCTTCCAAGCTTCTCCTCAAAGTTGGCACTCAAGAATGGGCCCACTTAACTCAACCTTGTAAATATCTTCTCATGCAAAAGGTATTAACTCCAAGATCTCAACTTGGGTGCCCAAGGTGGGTCCAAGTCAATCTTTATTAATAGAAACATGTCTCCATCAATTCATGCAAACATGATGCATGATTGATCATCCCCACTTAACTGAATGTAGCCACTTGTTATCTATCATACAACTCAAGTCATTAGCATGCAACCCAAGTCAACTAAATTCAACTAACATGCATCACAAACTAATTGAAGATAACTAAACCATAGCTAAACTAAACTAAACTGAACTGAGCTGAACTAAACTCCATGCATGTAAACATCAATCCCTAACTTCTAGGATCTTTACATGCATTACTGAAGAGTTATCTTTTCTCCAAAAAGTTAACTAAACTCAAGGTGGGTTCCACCTTCCATGTGGGCACCCCATGTGCTCCTATTTTGTAGAAGCTCTTCTTTGGTGTCCCTACATGTTCCTATGATTTAGAATTAAATGAAAATGTCAATTTACATGTTTATTTCATTCAAATTTAATCTCTTTCTAATCCTAGTGTTGAGGAGCACTTTCCAAGGACTTGGGAGATACATGAAATATGTTTAGGATTGCAATTAAATGGAATCCTATTCCTAACAAGAAGAAGAAACTAGGTTTGAGCTTGGAAGTCTGTATGGTGAGGAATTGGAGCTGAATGAAGTTTTGAATGAAAAGGAGCAGGAGGAATTAATGGAAAGTGCCCAAAGGTTAGCTGCTAAATAGTCAACTCAAGAAGAAGAAGAACAAAAAGTAAAATTAAAGAAATATCCCGAGAGAAGCAAGCTGCTGAGGCATGAAACAAAGCTGAAGAAGAGGCTCTTGAATGTGAATTGGAGCAACAAAGAAAAGTTGAGCAAGAAAAGGCTACACAGGAAGATCTTCATGCAAGAGAATTGGAACAAAGGTTGAAAGATGAAGAGGAGGCTACAAGGAAAGAGGAAGAAATGAAGAAGATAGAAGTGATTAGAGCCCAAAATGAGAGAATGGGGCAGGAATGGTTATAGAAAGAACAAGAGGATCAAAAAAAGGCTTCTTCTTAGAAAATCATTGAGGTAATTTCTTCTACACCTCTGTCCTTGAAACCTCTCAATGTTCAATGATGCAGGAGCATCCAGTGGTGTAAGGGCAATCTTGCATCACCCAAAAATAGTTAAATTTCAAGTTTCTCAGTTTTTAGATGTTTTTACATTTTTGGATACCCTTTTCGTCATAATGAAATTCCCAATTTATAGTTTTTATTTTCTATTCTTGGGTTGAAAGATATTGTAGTTTTAGTTTCCCATATTTGCACCTGAAAATCTTCCGAGTTAGATTTGAGGCACTTAGAGTTTTCAGATCAGCCCCAAAACTTGCTGAAATCAACATAGCTAATTTTTAGCATGTTATTGACTTTGAGACCTTTCCAACGATTCAAACGGTTTGTGAATCAGAGTCATGGATCAAAAGTTATGGCCCCAAGAAGTTGGCGCACTTTCTAGAAGATACAATTGCAAATGTTCTATTGAAATTTGAACTTCAAGTTGTAATTTTTCGGTGCCAAACCACCTAAACTAAAATTTGAATGTTGTTTTGGCTCCAAACAAAAGAGGAGCTCTATTTATGGGTGGGTTTCTAATTTTTGGGTAGCTTTTTGGGGACAAGCTCGCATATTGAGAAAGGGTGATTTTGTAGCTTTCTGTAACTTGCATGTGTTGTAGAACTTGGGAATTTGAGATCCTCTGCATGTAAGAAGCTCCATTTTCTAAATAATAAAATTATTCTCTTGTTTGTGGGTTATTTTCTATGTCTCGGGTGCGCCCTCATCATTCAACAAGTGACTACTTAGCTAATTGGTCCTACTTGGATAAAGCTAAATCTAGAAAATAGGCAGCAATTGTAAGATCATCCAGCGACATGGGATGAGATGGTAGTCGAGGTTGACAAAGTGAAATCAAGGAAGAAATCTCATACTCTGCATTCCACAAAGTTGACTAATAAGGGAGATTTGATAGCTAAAATTTCTACCCCTATTGTTGATAAGGATGACAGAGAACTATAGGATGAGGATTATTAGATAAGTACTGTCAACCTAGGAAAACATACAAGAAACCAATAGATAAACCTGATTGATATTGTTGCCACCACCACCAAGTCAAGGTTAATCAAAGATAAGCAAGCTAAAGATGAGATTAAGGCTCAAGTGGGAAAGATGAAATTTTTTCTAAAGGAGTTAATTTCATCCACTCCTTAAAATCCCACACCATCAGAGATCCCTATTTTGATGAGCCACAAGGAGGTGGATGGGTTGAGTGAAATTAAAAAGAAGGCCAAATGGTTTGATAATTGGTTTAATGTTTTCAAGTCTGATATGGATGAGCATCTAGATGAAGGCTTTAAGCACTATTATACAAGCCTTGCTTTGGTTAAAAAATTAGAAGAATCTATAAGAAAATGGTGGGAAGAGGAAGAGAAGCTCAAGAAGTACTTGGGAAAGTTGAAGGTGATTGCTAAAATTTCCGATGAAGAGTTGGTCTAGTCAAAGATTTTGGGTGATGAGGGCCCTAAATATATTTCAAAGTCTATTAATGTGTCTTTTTTCAAAACAAAGAATCTCATTGAACAAATAATATCCATGCTCAAGGGTATTCATGAAATATGGGAACAGGAAAGCATCTTTGAGGATATTATTGCAAAACTCATTGATAAAACTTTACCTTTGGATTAAAGACTTGAATCATTGGGGAAATAAAATATGCTTGGGAGTTACTTGACTTGATAAAATAATGAAGGAAGGAGATACTGTTGAGTTAACACTCATGGATATGCTGTTAGACATTAGATGTGATGTGCAATGGGAAATCACGGACATCGGTCAACTAAGGAAAATTGTTGCTACAATAAAGAAGAAATTTGAAGGTACTCAAAGTTTAAAGCTGACTGGGTCAATGTACCTAAAGATGATACGTTGAAGCAAATTTTATTCAATTATGATGAGTATGACGAGATTCCTCATGAGGAGGACAAGTAGGTCAGGTGCCTTTTTGGGACATTAGCATTTCCATGTCAGTTTTTGAGCAAATAGATGACTCCATATTAGTTTTGGTGAGTCAGAAGTTGGGTATGTTGATCAGTAGAGGATAAAGTCAAAAGTCTCAGTCATATTTTGGCTAAATATATATAGGGAAAACCTTTCAACACTTATAGTTTCATAAAAGACAACACATGGAGTTAAATGGGTGTCCCTATAATTGTGGATCTAGGCCCCAAATTATGGATCTTGATTTTGATAGGAGAAATTAGTGCTAATTTTGTCTATATTTTAGAATTCTCTCCTTACTATAAAGGTTGGCTAATTGAAGTTAGATTGGATACCTAGAGGATTAGATATAGTTTACAGTTTTTACAAGTTTTATGTAAGATACTCAAACACTTTTATAGTTTTTTTAATACAAGAAGTTTTATTTTCATAAATTTGTTAGTTTAACAATGATGTATTTTGTTAATATAGTTTTTTTTAATAAAAGCTTGTGGTATTTTTTTATTGAAAATGTTTTAAAAAAAAGTGATGATGAATGGTTGTATTCTTTAAATATGCACTGTGAATGGATGCAATAGTATGGCTTGTTTCATGAATTGTATTGTTCTACAATTTTGGTTGATTAGGAAAGTGTTCATTATAAGAATTGCATGTCTAAATTAAAAGAAATTTGTGTTCATTATTTGTTGTCCTTGTCTTTGATCTATATTTTGTTGTTTATTTATACCCTCCAAATGTTAAATTAGTTTGTACTACCGAATTTGTACTCATTTACCAACAGACCCCTTGAATATTATGGTTGCATGGACCGCTGAAGGATAACAGTACAACTAAGAACCAACTATAGAGACCTTGGAATATAGGTGGTTTTAGATCATTTGTCCTCTATCTAGGGTTATTTTGGTCAGGTTATTATGTCCTGATACCCCCCATCACCCATGTAAGGAAGCTAGTTGTGCTTCCCTCATTCATGTAACCCTATATATATCAAGAAATTATAAGTGTGGGTTAATATTTCCATACCCCAACTAAATATGTACATGTTTACATCATTATACTATATAAGGTACCCCATCCATAGATAATTATATATTCTTCCAAGTTATAATTTTTGATTTTACTATAAATAATTCTCAAATTAATTTTTTAAGGGATAGTGTCATCTCTTAATTTATAATAAGAAACTCTCAAATATTCTCCTAGGTTTCTCCTACCTAGATTGATCCATAAAGAACTATACCAATTAATCACCATCTTTGATATCTCATGCTTCCATAAGAATTTCCATTCTTTTAAAGTCAACCTTGGGGCATATTATTACTTTGATTGCATGTTCTTGCATTACCATCCTGCTATATGATATTGATTGATTGACACACAATTCTAATGGTGATGCCTATTTAAATACTATTTGTTTTTATCATAATTTTTTCATTTGCATTTAATCATTCTCCTCTCCTCTAATTATTTGCACTCTTTATTAGCAACCAATTTGAGGGAAAATATTAAATTACCAATAAAAATTCATGATTATGGTTATAGTGATTATCCACACAATTGACATTGCATGCTCATGGTTATTTTGGCTTAATAGATTCCATACATTATATTTTTCTAGATATGATGACTCATTGAAAGTCCTATGCATTAATCTTTTGTCATTGCAAGAGCATGGTTGTGATGTTTCATTGAGGCACATCCTTTATTGGTTATAATGGAAATATTCATGACTCCATAGTTCCATGTTGCATGATCATGGCTTTATGTAACCCTTTACTTTTAATAAATTCACTTATATTAAGATTGTTGGCATTGTTACATAGTTATGCTAATGTCTAAATTTAAAATTCTTAAGAAATATTACTCATTAAATAATGTTTTCTTTTATATTTTTAAAGATGGATCACTTATTGGAATGAGAATGCACAAAAGGGATCTTTATCCATATCCTTTATAAATGTTTGGAAATATTTTTCTTTCATGCTAACTACTTGACCTACTTTCACATGTGCATCTTCATAGTAGTTTGCATGAAAGTCAAAGTTAGAGGGGAAATTGTAATCGTTAAAATTGCATACCTTGTACTTTTCTCTTTTGTTTTGGGCTCACTTTTTCCCAATTTTTCCTTTCTATAATAACTAGCATACAAGTAGAGTATTTACATGTTATCTTTAGCATTGTATTTTAGGGGCAACCCCTTATTTATGATGTAGTTTCATTCAGGAACATGCGACTTGGCATGGGGCTTGTTGAATAAGCTCTCATGTCTTCTTTATGGTTAGCATTGAATATTTTATTCTTTAAAGCTATTTCTCACAACAATGGTGTTAGAAATTACTTTAAAGTGGGGGTGTACATCTACACTCATGTTTCTTTGTGTGGTTTTCTTTATTCTTGTGATGCATCCTTTTCTTAGTGGTGTCATTAGGTTTGATGTCCTTTGACAGAATGATATTTCTTAGCATACAAATTTCCTCTTAGTGGTGATGCTACGTGTATCATTCCCTAAGTTGTGGTTCTCTTATTCTAGATGTGTCCTCTCGTGGAGATATTAGCAATGATGATCCCTAAATTTAAGAGACCTTACATGAACTAAGCAAAGTCCCTTTGAAAAAATTGTTACCCACAACCATGTTCATAATTTTTTAGCATAATACAACTTGTTAAATTTGTGAAGCTCAAACACCTCCTTCAAGGCCACCAAGCATAACACACCTTGCTTGCTAGTAAAGCCTTTCCCATGTTCATAAGTGCTTAGCATAATGCAGCTTGTTAGGCCTTGTGAAGCTTGAAGTTTCATGTTGTGGTGCCTTATTGAAGTTGTCAAGAGGATAACTTTGATATGGTATGGGAGCCTAATAAGATTCTCTCATTTGCCACCCATTGGGGGCTCACCTAGTGGACAACCTAAGGTTTTATTAGCTTGTGTGAGTGTGTGTGTCATTTGCATAGTGGACATTGAGTTTTTCTTATGAACATGTTGGAAAAATAGCTAGACATGTTCCACATTGTGTTGGATGGTCGAACTTGATCTGCCTCCCTCTCTTCTAGACTTTGATGTTGTATGATTGAGTTTCTTTGTCATTACTGCATACATATGTGTCTTGTTCAAATGTCTACTTTAGTGTGAACTTGACATGGGGTCATCCTCTCACTAAAGTGGGGGCTAAATGTAGTGTAGGAAAAAGTATCCCTTTTTCACACATAATTTGGGAATAATTAATAATAAAATGAACTAAATGATTCCTTAATTTAGTGTTGTAATATGTATTTTACATATTCACATAAATTTTAGATCCCTATTAATAATTAATGGACTTAATTGTTCCTTAATGTGGTGTTGTAAAGTGTACCTTTACACTTTCACTCATTTCTAGGGCCTTATTAATTAATTGAGGTTAATTTTCTTAATTGGCCCCTTTAATTTGAATCCAAGCCTAATTAATTGCAATTTCCAAATAGGAAAAAACAACATTCATTAATGCCATAACATAATACTTATCATTGGAGAATGTGTTTCATAGGCTTACTTAGGCCTAGGACCTAAATTTTTATTATGTTTTTGGCAGTATTTTAATATTACATTTGCTTTTCATTAAAAAATTCTATCTTTTGATTTGTTACAGAAATAAAATTCAAAAAATTACTATATTGATGTCATATGTTGATAAAAATATTACACAATGAAAATACAATAATATTACTATGTTGGTATCATATATTGATGAAAAATATTATATTTAATCAAAATCCAATAATGTTATTATATTAATATCATATGTTGATGAGAAAATACTACACTCAAAATCCAATAATATTACTATATTGATATCATACGTTGATGAAAAATATTATACACTCAAAATTCAATAATATTACCATATGGATATCATATGTGAATGAAAAATGTTACAGAATCAAAATCCAATAATACTACTATATTAATATCATGAACTGTGAAAATTTAATATTTTTAATTCATATGTTCATGAAAAATTATAGACTCAAAATTCAATAATATTACTATATTGATATCATATGTGGATGGAGAATATTACACAATCATATCCAATAATATCAATATGTGGATTGGAAATATTACAAAAACATATCCAATAATAATACTATATTTATATCATCAACTATGAAAATTTAATATTTTTAATTCTTAGGTATTGTTTATTTTGTCCATTTTCATAAGGACCCCATGAAGATGAAACAAATTCTAGTAAAAAACATTTCATCTCCTTATTGGTGACACACTTAACCATTGCCTCCATCATGCAAATTTTTGTCTTCCAATGAAGTGGCCTCGTGACAAAGAAAAAGCTTCTTGACACTTGCATTTTAGTTGAGTGTGGTGTAGGCCAAAGCCATATAACATGCAAGGAAGAGAAATTTTTGGTCCCTTTTAGAAGAATATGCCCACAACGAAGAGGAAAAATAAGTGTCCATTGGTTCTCCATCTAGAATTTGAACAGCCAATGGAGCATCATGAATGGTAGAAGATGACGAGGCTCTGGATTAGGTGACCATGTTGAAGCCTTGTGTATATTAATTAATTTATTATCATGACTCTTGGTCTTCCAAGGAAGGGGCATGTGATTTTTGTAAGTGGTTACAAAACCTTTTGTTTTAGTTTACCATTGTGGTTTTTCCTCCCACAAGTTCTATAAATTGGAGCCATGAGATTGTAGTTTAATTGTGTGTTCTTTACAGGTGTATTAAAGCATCCACATTTTAGGAGATTGTTGGAAATATGTACCTCAAACAATACAGACTGAAACCTCCATTAGAGCCAAGTCGGTGTGACAACTTCATTGTCTGGCTGACTAGCAACTTGATTCATTCTGGTTTGTACTGGTCGTTGTGACCTTGTAGATGTCTTGCTGAATGTTGTCACTCTAGAGCTATCGCTATGACAAGGAGTGTTCAGTATGACCTCTTAGCACTCAGGAGACCTCTAGATGATAGGTCATTCAATCATGTATCAGGGAGACTCATGGCGACCACGGGCTTTTGGGTAGCTTATAGTGGCTCGGTGAGAAGTCCCAACAAACAGTGAATGTCTTGCCGACAGGAATACATCTGATGTCTTCGCCATAACATAAGGGTCCCGGTGTGACATCTTAGCAATAGATGAAAGTCATGCCGATGGGGACACACTCGAGAGTTATCGATGTAACACAGAGGCTTCGTTATGAAGTCTGGGCGATATGCAAATGTCTCACCGACGAAGGCTCAAGGGTTGGCTATCGAGGTAACTCAAAGATCCCAGGAAGACGTCTTAGTGAACGTTGAAGGTCTCACCGACAGAAACACCTTTTGAGATCTTTGGTATAACTCTTGATGATAGATGAAGCTTTCAGGGTAAGTCCTAGAGCTCGGTGAGAAGTCTTAGTGAGAGTTACATTTCTTGCCGACAGTGCTTTATGTTGGAGCCTTTAGGGTAACATATGGAGATCGGTATGATCTCTCGGCCAAGGGCGTATGTCTTGGTGACTATTGATAGATTCGGGGTGACAATAGAGATCTTAGAGAAACCTCTTGGCAATAATGTTAAGTTTTGTCGACTGGTGTTTGGAGCTTGGTGTAACAAATGACTTTGGTATAACCTTTGGTGACTTGCTATGATCTCCTAGCGAAAGTGATAGGTCTGGGCGACTGCTTGGTGTTTCAGCGTAACACTGAAATCTTGATAGAACATCTTGGTGACTATGGTAACTCTTGGCGATAACGATATGAAGGTTATGTGGCATCAGCGAGACACTATTAGTGTCTCACCAAGATGCCAACACAGTGTGAATTCTGTTGACCAAGTAAGACCATCCTATGTGGAGTCTCGTGGACCAATATGAGAAGTTGAATCTGAAGAGTTGGAAGACAATCGATTGTGACAGTTCTGTGAGGAAGTTTAACAAATAGGGAACACCATGGTTATACTCTGTGATTTCAATTTGTAATCAGTTAGTTGGTTCGAAGGTTGGATTGACGAATGGTTGAGTGATTCTATCAGTAAATGAATTCTATTATGTAGAGACTGTAACTCGAGTACAAGAATGTTCATGGTGAATGTTGTTGTGTAATGACACCAGAAAGATAAGTCTGGAATTTGTATGTAATCTTTGTTACTGTAATACAAAATGATTTCTCTTGGTGTGGTGGGTTTTTCTCCCGTAAGGGTTTTCCCACATATATTTGGTGTTCATGTGTGATTATCAAATACTATGTTTCTGTTATATTACTTCATAGTGCATCTTAGTTGAACTGTAATTGAAAAAAATTAAAAGTTTATCTACATTCTTTCCTAAGGTATTGACATTAGGAGAATTTTTTCCACATCTAATTTTCATTACAAGTGGTATTAAAGCCTGGCTAGTTGTGTTATCCTTGTGGGTACGTTGGGTTTTTTGAGTCAGTTCTGTTCAGTGGGAGTCTTGTAGAAAATTGTTATTTCTGATTACAGATTGAGATGGCTAGTACATCTGGAAAGTTTGAAATAGAGAAGTTCAATGGTAGTAACTTTGATTTGTTGAAACTCAAGATGGAGGATCTTCTAGTTGATCGTGATCTTTGGATTGTTGTGGCTGGAGTGAAACCTACAGGCAATGAGAAAGAAGATTGGGACCTTGCAGATAGGAAGTCTAAGGGGCTGATAAGGCTCTATTTGGTAGACTCAGTGCTTTTGAATGTGCATGAGGAGAAGACTACCTCTTCCTTGTGGAAGAGACTAGTGTCTATTTATTAGGGGAAGTCCTTGGTGAATAAACTATTCCTAAGGAAGAAGTTGTATTCTTTGAGAATGCAGTAAGGAGGGTCTGTAGCTGATCATTTGAACACATTTAATATGTTGATTGCTCAATTGACATCTGTTGGTGTGAAGACTGAAGAAGAGGATCATTGTATGCTATTGTTGTGTTCTTTTCCAGACTCATGGGATCATCTGGTGATGGCTATTGGGAGTACAACATCAAATTTCAAGATGGAAGATGTTGTTGCATCTTTGCTGTTAGAAGAGATGAGAAGGAAATCTTTTAAAATGGCGAAGGAAGCTCTTGCTGTCAGAGGAAGACCAAAAGAGAAAGGTAAGAAGAAGGACAAGAAATAAAAATAAAAATCAGAGGGGAGATCAAAGTCTCCTGGCAAGAAGTCCAAGGTGAAGTGGTGGAACTATGGGCAACCTAGTCATGTCTGAAAGGATTGTAAAGAGGAGAAAAAGAAGAAGGGCTCTTCTAATAATGGTTCTTCTCATAGTGATGGTGACACCTTCATTGCAGCCTTGGCTACTCAGGCATCAGATGATGTCTGGCTGATTGATTCTGGAGCATCTTTCCACACGACATCTCACAGAGAATGGTTCACAAAGTATGAAAAATACAATGGTGGAAAGGCGTACTTAGCAAGTGATTCAACTTTGGAGATAGTTGGCTGTGGAAGAGTCAGAATACAATTCCCTGATGGTAGAGTGAAGGGAATTAATAATTTTATGCACATACCAAGTCTGGCTTGAAATCTATTGTCTGTAAGTATGTTGAATGACATTGTAGTACAGGGTACGTTCTCTGGAAATGGTTGCAAGATGACTAGAGGTTTGATGGCGCTGTCTAGAGGTGCTCACATTGGTACCCTGTACAAGCTAGATGCACATGTTGTTCAATGTAACAATGTCTCTGGAAAGTCACTGAAAGCTACTCATGGAGGTAAAGAGGGAAATATCCCTAATTATGTAAACTCTATGGAAGTAAAACTTCCTACAAAAAATAATATGCTTTGGCATCATAGGTTAGGCCACATAGGAGAAAAAGGTTTAAAAACCTTGAAGAATAAAAACCTAGTAGAGGGGCTTGAAGATTGTAATCTTGAATTTCAATTATGTGAACACTGTATATATGGAAAGCAACACCGTGTTTCATTTTATTCCAGTCCTCATAAATCTTCTGGTTTGTTAGATTATATTCATTCAGATGTGTTTGGTCCAGTGAATATTTCTTCTTTGTCTAAGTCAAGATACTACATGTCATTCATTGATGATTATTCAAGAAGAGCATTTGTATATTTTCTGAAGAGTAAATCAGAAGTATTCAGTCAATTTAAAGAATTTAAAAATCTTGTTGAAAATTAGACTGGTAGAAAAATAAAATGCTTAAGGACTGATAATGGTGGTGAGTTCTGTTTTGATGAATTTGAAAGATATTGCAAAGACCATGGAATCAAAAGACACAAGACTACACCTTATACTCCACAGCAAAATGGAGTTGCTGAAAGGTTCAATAGGATAGTGATGGAGAGAGCATGAAGTATGCTCAGTAGTGTTGGCTTGGAGGAGAAGTTTTGGGCTGAGGTTGTATCTACTGCATGTTATCTAATTAATTGTTCTCCAAATTCTACTCTTGTTGAGAAAACACCTTTGGAAGCGTGGTCTGGTAAGAAGCCCTCCTTAAGACATGTTCATGTTTTTGGCTGTGAGGCATATGCTCATGTGCCAAATGTGAAAAGATCTAAACTGGAGAACAAGGTTGTCAAATGTATTTTTATAGGCTATAGTGCTATCATAAAAGGATACAAGCTTTGGAATCCTGATACAGATAAGGTTGTATACAATAGAAGTGTAATCTTTCATGAGCTGAAACCTTCCACTTTAGATATGCAGACAGAGACAAATTCAGAAAACAATAAGGATGTCGCATTAATTCCTCCTACACTAGAGAAAGAGGAATTGAGAATTCAAAATGTACCTGAAACTGAGGAGAGCTCAAGCAGTTCAGAAAGTTTTGAAGATGAAGAACCTCAGCCTTAGCAAGTGAGGAGGTCAACCCGAGAAAGAAAACAACTAGATAGGTATGGGTTCTCTTTGATAAATTCTACTTGTTTCTATGCTTTGATTTCTAGTACTGATGAGCCTAGGACTATGAAAGAGTCATTTAAAATGTCTGATTCAGATTCTTGGTTGGAAGCCATGGAAGAAGAGATAGCATCATTAGATAAGAATGAAACCGGGAGTCTGGTACCCTTGCCTAAAGGCAGAAAGGTTGTTGGTTGCAAATGGGTATTTAAGAAAAATATTGGTCTGGATGGCAATGTAGAAAAGTACAAGGTGAGACTGATTGCAAAGGGTTATTCCTAGGTAGAGGGAATCAATTATGGGGAAATATTTTCTCCTGTAGCAAAGCTGACATCTATCAGATTTCTATTGTCACTTGCAGCTACGTATGACTTAGACGTCGAATAGATGGATGTGAAGACAACATTTCTTCATGTTGATCTTCAAGAAGAAATCTATATGTCCCAACCTGAGCACTTTGTTGAGAAAGGTAAAGAAAAATTGGTATGCAAATTAAAGAAGTCTTTGTATGGGTTAAACTAGTCACCTAGAATGTGGTACCAGAAATTTGATACTTTTGTATTTTCTTTGGGATTTGTAAGATCAAAATTTGATCATTGCATATATTATAAAGCTAAAAGTGATCAAGTACTTGTTATTTCTCTTTATGTTGATGATATGATGTTCATAGGAAATAGCAAGCTAATGATTTATGATCTTAAGTCTCAGATGTCTGCTAAGTTCAAAATGAAGGATCTTGGTGCAGCAAGGTATATTCTAGGGATGGAGATAACCAGGGATAGGAAGAATAGAAAGCTTTGGCTCAGTTAGAGTAAGTATGTCAGGACTGTTCTTGAGAGGTTTTGTATGAATGATTACAAACAGCTAGTGGTCCCAGTCATGCATGGAACAAAGCTATCTGTTGAGGACTGCCCAAAATCTCCTACTAAGATGGAGGACGTGACCAGTGTACCCTATGCTAGTGCAGTAGGCAGTCTTATGTATGCAATGGTCTGTACAAGGCTAGACATTACCCAAGCAGTGGAAGTACTTAGTCGATTTATGGCTAATCTAGGAAGAACTCATTGGGATGTTGTTAAGAGAGTGTTTAGGTATTTGAAGGGAACTTTAGATTTTGCTTTGTGTTACCATGGGAACTTGGTTGAATCATAGAGAACTCTTAGCATTCGTGGTTAGGTTGATTCTAATTGGGCAGGGGACATTGACAGCAAGAGATCCACCAGTGGATACATTTTCATATTGAATGGTGGTGCGGTGAGTTGGATGAGCAAGCAACAGGCTGTAGTCACTTTTTCCACTACGGAGGCCGAATACATGGTAGCTACTCATGCTTGTAAAGAAGTTGTATGGTTGAAACATTTGTGTTCTAACATTGGTTTTGATGCAAGGGAAATAACTATTTTTTGTGACAGTCAGAGTGCAATTTGTTTAGCAAAGAATCCTACTTTCCATGCCAGGATGAAACATATTGATGTATAGTACCACTTTGTATGAGATATGGTAGAGGATGGAAAGGTCAATTTGGAAAAGATTGATACTCTAGAGAATGTTGCAGATTCATTGACGAAGCCAGTGAGCACAAACAAGTTCAGGTGGTATGCCAGTTCAATGGGCCTTAAAGCCCATGATTTTTAGTAAATTATGTTGTGCTCTGGAGGTGCCTGCATGATCTTCGTCAAGTGGGAGATTGTTGAAAATATGTGCCTCAAACAATATAGGCTGAAACCTCCATTAGAGCTAAGTCGGTGTGACATCTTCATTGTCTAGCTAACTAGTAGCTTGATTCATTCTGGTTTGTATTGGTCGCTGTGAGCTTGCAGATGTCTTGTCGAATGTTGTCACTCTAGATCTATCACTATGACAAGGAGTGTTCGGCATGAACTCTTAGTGCTCGGGAGACCTCTGGCTGATAGGGCATTCAATCGTGTATCGAGGAGACTCATGGCGACCACAGGCTTCGGGGTAGCTTATAGCGGCTCAGTGACAAGTCCCAGCGAATAGTGAATGTCTTGCCGACGAAAATAAATTTGATGTCTTTGCCATAACATAAGGGTCCTAGTGTGACATCTTAGCAATAGATGAAAGTCATGTCCATGGGGACACACTCGAGATTTATCGATGTAACATGGAGGCTTCGTTATGAAGTCTAGGCGATACGCAAATGTATCACCGACGAAGGCTCAAGGGTTGGCTATCGAGGTAACTCAAAGATCCTAGGAAGACGTCTCAGCGAACGTTGAAGGTCTCACCGATAGAAACACCTTTTGGGACCGTCAATATAACTCTTGACGACAGATGAAGCTTTCGGGATAAGTCTTGGAGCTCGGTGAGAAGTCTTAACGAGAGTTACATGTCTCGCCGATAGCGCTTTATGTTGGAGCCTTCGGGGTAACATATGGAGATCGGTATGATCTCTTAGCGAAGGGCGTATGTCTTGGTGACTATTGATAGCTTCAGGCTGACAATAGAGATCTTAGAGAAACCTCTTGGCGATAATGTTAAGTCTTGTCGATTGGTGTTTGGAGCTTGGTGTAACCAATGACTTCGATATAACCTTTGGTGACTCGCTATGATCTCCTGGAAAAAGTGATAAGTCTAGGTGACTGCTTGGTGTTTCGGCATAACACTGAAAGCTCGATAGAACGTCTTAGCAACTACGGTAACTCTTGGTGATAACGATATGAAGGTTATGTGGCATCGGCGAGACACTGTTAGTGTCTCACCGAGATGCCAACACAGTGCGAATTCTATTGACCGAGTAAGACCATCCTATGTGGAGTCGCGTGGACCGATAGGAGAAGTCGAATATGAAGAGTTGGAAGACAATCAGTTGTGATGGTTATGTGAGGAAGTTTGATAGATAGGGAATGCCATGGTTATACTTTGTGATTGTAGTTTGTAATCAATTAGTTGGTTCGAAGGTTGGATTGACGAATGGTTGAGTGATTGTATTAGTAAATGAATTCTATTATGTAGAGACTATAACTCGAAGGTTCCTGTACAAGAATGTTCATGGTGAATGCTTCTATGTAATGACACCAAAAAGATAAGTTTGGCATTTTTATGTAATCTTTGTTACTATAATACAAAGTGATTTCTCTTGGTGTGGTGGGTTTTTCTCCCATAAGGGTTTTCCCACGTATATCTGGTGTTCATGTGTGATTGTCAAATACTCTGCTTCTGTTATATTACTTCATAGTGCATCTTTGTTGAACTATAATTGAAAAAATTAAAAGTGTATCTACATTCTTTCCTGAGGTATTGACGTTAGAAGAATTGTTTCCACATCTAATTTTCCTTATAGAGATCAACAAGGAAGTGTATTGTGTTGTATCTCTCTTTTGAAGATAAATAATATACTTGCCCTCTTTTTTCATGTGGGGTTTTTTCTTGAAAGCGTTTCTCCATGTATATTTGGTATCATATTTATTTGTTGATTTTTCTATTATGGCGAATGTGAAATCACATACATATAATTTGATTTGATAATCTTATTTTTATATTTGAATACATATACATAAGTTAAAATTGTAGCTTAGTTTCACCTTTTTTTAACAAATGCTTCCTCAAGTTCCTCATAGATGAGCGCATAGAAAAATAAACATGCCAAACACCAAAATGATCTATTTCTCTTCTTTTGAGATTGATTGTGTTTGCATTTTGGAAATAATTATCAGAGGAGTCAAATCACATCCTATGCCTTCAAGCTTCTTTTCACATGTATACCACTACGTAGAGGGGTGAATAAAATTGGTTTTAGTTGACCACTATTTAGCCTTGGAAAATTTTATTTTTTTGTTCTTATACAATTTGGGGAAGCCCTTATAGTCATGGAAACGAAAAAGTATCTTCAAACCATAGTTGTAGAACCAGAAATGAAACAATTACATGAGTTTATCCTTTAGGCGCCAACAACTACATCAACATGAATATTAATAATGTCATAATTTTCTACAAGGTCCAATGGGTGAGGCATTCCATAAGCCTCCATAATTGCATATGAAAGTTTCTAAAGTCATACATGTAACTCTCAAAATAACCAAAGATGTTTTAAATTCACTTTCCATTTGTTGAATGTATCTTGAGGAGGGAAACAAAAAGTAAAATAAATAATAGCTATAATCGTAATCCTCTATCTCACATACTTTTGGTATTGATGTGTGTCTCATTGAAGCAACTCACAAATTTTGATTGTACCGATCTTCATGCATTTTTTTGAATTTAATTCCCTCTATATTTGAAAGGAATGACATTAACAATCTCAAAGAAAATCATATTTGAATATCCACCACAATATTTTTTAGGTTTTGTGGAGCTATTATACACATGTTAAATCCTATTATCTTGCCACAATTTGATGAAGATGCCACACTATAATTTTCCTAAGACCAGTAATTACCCAAACCTATTAGTGTATCAACATAAGTAACTAGTTGGTTTTCCCTTGAATTTGACTACCCATATATGATATCAAAGTAACCATAGAAATATTTCTTTACAAGAGACTCCCTTTAATCATCCTTAAAATTACTCCTAGCTTCAACCTTTCCAACTGGCAAGTTCCTTATGTGAACAAAATTATGCCTTTCCTTGGTAGTAAGCCATTATGAGCTTCTAGTTATTAGGCATCTCAAAAATTTATAAAATATTTCTAGGAAAAAAGATTTCATGTTTTTCTTGTGTTGTTGTGACACCTTTGAAAGCTTGGTAGTTTTCATATTGGCTCTAAACCTTTCAAATAGGAAGGTTCACACTACCTTGTTGAATGGTATTTGCCATAATTAAACCAATATTATTATTTTGATACAAGTTATGTAATGTTCTTAAGATTGTGCAATATTGCAATTGCTAGTTCAAATCAAAATTGTATAAAAAATATTATTATATTTTTTCAATTTTCATGTAATAGAACATCGTATTAGATATTAGTACACCATACATTTAAATTCCTAATATTTTATTCTTTTAAAAGTACTCATTTTTTCAAACAATGTGAAGGCCTCAAAAAGAGTGAAATTTCTCGATCAATAAGATTGACAATAACTCATTTTTAAAATATTTTTTGTTAAAAAAATTGCATCTTAACTTTGTAAAAGATAAATATTTGTTTTCCATGAAAAAACAATTCTACTTTTTGATTTTTTAACAAGTATACATATTAATTTTCTTGTTAAGCAATTTGCATTGCCATATTTTCTTCCTAATGTTAAAAATGTTACACAATCAAAATTCAAAAAAGTTACTACATTGATATCATATGTTGATGAAAAATATTATACAATCAAAATGCAATAGTATTATTATGTTGTTATCATATGTTGATGAAAAATATTATATTGTCAAAATTCAACAATGTTACAATATTAATATCATATGTTGGTGAAAAATATTACACACTCAAAATGCAATAGTATTATCATGTTGATATCATACGTTGAAAAATATTATACTACCAAAATCTAATAATGTTACAATATTGATATCATATGTTGGTGAAAAATATTACACACTCAAAATCCAATAATAATACTATATTGATCTCATAGATTGATAAAAAATATTATACAACCAAAATCCAATAATATTACTATATTGATATCATATGGATGAAAAATATTACACAGTCAAAATCCAATAATATTTAATATTTTTAATTCTTAGGTATTGTTTATTTTCTCCACTTTCACAAGGACCCCATGAATACGAACCAAATGCTAGTAAAAAACCATTTCATCTCCATATTGGCGAGACACCCAACCGTCGCCTCCCTCGTGCAATTTTTTGTCTTCCAATGAAGTGGCCACGTGGCATACAAAAAGCTTCTTGACACTTGCATTTCGGTTGAGTGCGGCGCGGGCCAAAGCCATATAAAATGCAAGGAAGAAGAAATGCCCGGTCCCTTTCACAAGAATATGCCCACGACGAACAGGACAAACCGACACCTGTAACGCATTCTTTCCACCTACGTCACGGTGGGCCCTACCGACATTTCCCATGCCACCTTCTCCACCCTGAGTTCACATTTCACTTACCATTTTAGGTAATAAATAGACAAGCCTTTTCATAAACCCTTCAACTTCTGCTTTCACTTTGCTCTCATCCCAGTCGCTGAAACTGGCTAGCTCAAGCTCCCACTGGTCACATGTGGAAGAAGAAAACGAGAGCAATGGAGCGCTGGTTAGCCAGCTGTACGATGCCTTAGGCTTGGGCGACGCAGAAACGGTGCACAGGATCTTGGCCCCCGACTTGGAGTGGTGGTTCCATGGTCCGCCCCATTGCCAGCATTTGATGCGCTTTCTCACCGGTCGATCCCACCGTAAGCACCTTTTGTTTGTTCCCGACTCTGTCACCCCGCTAGCCAACAAAGTATTCGTGGAAGGTCTCGGGGACGAATCCCTCTACTGGGTTCACGTCTGGACTGTGGAGAATGGGGTGGTTACTCAACTCCGAGAGTATTTCAACACTTCTTTGATTGTCACGGAATTTAAACCTAATCCTGCTTCCTTGCTGTGTCTTCCCCTCTGGCAGAGCGGCCTCCCGCAGTCGGAGGAAGAGTCCATGCCAGGCCTCGTGCTCGCCATCTGAACATATTATCAGATTAAAGATATTAGATTTCTACAGTTCATATTGAATCAGTATGAGACATTAGATTTTCACAGTTTATATTGAATCAGTATGCTTTTTTTTTAGATTTGACTGCGTGTAATTTATTTGCATCCATGTTTCAGATCTTTCTTATGATCTCTTCTTTCGCTGCTTTGGGTGTGAATCAGTATGCTTTTTTCTAGATTTAACTGCGTGTAATTTATTTGCATCCACGTTTCAGATCTTTCTTATGATCGTTTCTTTCGCTGCTTTGGGTGTCTGCATTGTTGCCTGTGTAGAATAAGCATGGTGAAGATTGGCCATGGTTGATATACACATCAACAGTAAATTCTTCTGGCCTTTAAATAATAAATATTACGTTACAACAATCTCTCAAGCCTTTCTTCTGTTGCGCTGCTTTTGGTAACTCTTGACAGGAAATGCTCGCCACATTTCATTAGTTTTTAGCTATATTTGTCTTATTATCCACAAATTAAAATAATGAGATATTAAAGCATATCTACATGATAGAAAGTGTCTATGTAGCTTTTCTCTTGCTTTTATCTGAGTGCAATGACCTCAGATTATTTTGGTGTATAATTTTTTAAATTTAAAAAGATTATGTTTTAAATTTAGGAAGATTATTTTGGTGTATAATTTTTTAAATCTAAGAAGATTATGTTGGTGTATATATTTTTTAAATCTAGGAAAATTATGTTAGTGTATATATTTTTTAAATCTAGGAAGATTATGTTGGTGTATACATTTTTTAACTCAATGAAGATTATGTTGATGTATACATTTTTTAAATCTACAGAGATTATGTTGGTGTATACATTTTTTAAATCTAGGAAGATTATGTTGGTGTATACATTTTTTAATCTATGAAGATTATGTTGGTGCATACATTTTTAAAATCTAGGAAGATTATGTTGATGTATACATTTCAAATCTAGGAAGATTATGTTGGTGTATACATTTTTAAATCTAAGAAGATTATGTTGGTATATACATTTTTTAAATCTAGGAAGATTATGTTGCTTTATACATTTTTATAATCTCCCATTTTGCAATTTTTTAATGCAACTTCCCCTTTCAAAAAATGGAATTAATTAGGCTTTTAAATCCACAATTGGATAAATTAGAGGCTTAATTAAGTCCAATTAATTAAGGGGAGGTAAACAAAGTGAGAAAATGTAAAGGAGTGCATTTTACGACACTAGAGTTTCTAAAAATGTAATTTGTTTCAAAATTCGATGAATGAGTAAAAATCTATACCCAAATTAGCACATGGTTTTTGACAAAAAATGGAGGCACTAAAAAGAGAAGTTATAGATGAAAACCTTAATATAATCAAAATGTAAAAAAAATTATATGGTTAGATAGCTAAGAGAGAGCCTAATGTCATCACAGTATTTTTATAAATTTGCATTAAAACACGTTTAAACTTGATGCAGAGCACAACCAAAAATGTATGAAATTTTGTTACCCTTTTAGAAAATCATGTCATCTCTCTCTCTCTCTCTCTCTCTCTCTCTCTCTCTCTCTCTCTCTATAATTTTTATCACCTCCTCTCTCTCTTTCCTTACACCCACCATCACTCTCTACTTCTCTTTATCTAACCTAACCCTCTATACCTCTTTATCTTTCCCTCCCTCCCTCCTTCCCTCTCTAATTTTCTCTATCACCCTTTCACCTCTCTTTATTTCTCTCTTCCTTCTACCCACCTCTTCTCTGTAATTCTCTCTATCTAACATACCCCTCTATAAATCTTTATCTCTCCCTTCCTCCCTCCCTCCTTCCCTCTCTCAATCTCTCCACCTTCCTCCTTAGCTCTCTTATTCTCTCTCTATCACATCTCTCTATCACCTCTCTCTCTCTCACTTCTCCATCCCTCTCTCTCTACTCTCTCTATCTCACCTCTCTCTCCCTACCTATCCCTCCCTCCCTCCTCTTTCTCTCTATCTCCCCCTCCCCTATCTACCTGCCTCTCTGTGTTTATCTCTCCTCTCTCTCCATCCCTACTATCTTCCTCCGTCATTTCCTCTGGCTATCTCTGCCTATTGTCATCACTGCCTGTATATATCATCTCCTTCCTCTCTCAGTCATTGTCTAAGTCCTTATCTTTTCAGTTCCATCCTCCTTCCCCCCCCTCTTCCTCTTTCCTCTCCACCCTATCTTCCTTCTTTATCTCCTTCCTCCATCTCTCCTTCCTTCCTCCATCCCTCTTTCTCTCCATCCTTCCACCTTCCCCCCTCTTCCTCCATCTCATTTCCCTCTCCACCTCACCTCCTGATTTTGTCTGTCTCAGCTTCATTCATATTTGCCTCCCCTCCATTATCTTTCTCTCCATTCTATCACTCTCCTCTCTCTCCTCCTCCTGCATTATCTCTGTCTATGTTGGTTTCTCTCTCACCTCTCTCTCCATATATACCTCTCCCTCCATCTCTCTACCTACATCTCCCTCTATAACTCCCTACCACTCTCTCTACCTACCTCTCTACCTCCCTATATCTCATCTATACCTCTTTACCTCTCCATCCATCCTCTCTATCTCTTTGATGTGATACAAAAAGGGGAGGAAGGTGGGGAGATTGAGGGAGAGGGAAGGATGGAGGTAGACAAAAGGAGAGAATGAGATAGAGGGAGAGAGTAAAAGAGAAATAGGGGTAAAGGAGAGAGAGAGAGAGAGAGATGGATGGCCAAGTAGAGAGGTAGTTCTTGAGCTCAAGGGAGAGAGATTCAAATAAAGGGATGGAGATGGTGAGAGAGAGAGAGGTCTAGATCATAAGAGATAAATAATGAGTGAGATAGAGAGAAAGAGAAAGAGGATACAACTTACTGATAACTGAAATTTGACTATACTATAAAAAGTTATAAGATCTTCCAAAAACTAGAATTTACATTATAACTCTAAGAGATCTAAAACACTCTCAAACATCCTGGAACTATATACATGAAATATAACTTAAAGTATAAGAAAGTAAATGTCCAGATATGTAATGCTTATTTCATGTATATAGTTTCACTAGTAGAGAAAGACAAAGATACAGATAAGGAAAAAAAGAAACACTTCAACAAAATTCATTCTAAAAAATCAGAATTCACATGTGGTGAGCACCAAATTTGGTGCTCACCAAATGATGCATTTCATTTGGAACTCACAAAATTGATTACTTAGGGAAACACTAATCCTTAGGATCAATTATCTGAGCCATTTGGCGAGTGCCAAATTGTCATTATAGGTAAGAAAATAAAAGTGGCATCTTTTTTGTGTCACAAATTGGTGCATATGTTACTCGATCCCTTCTTATGGGTTATCAGATGAAATTTATCTCTCATTCAATTGTCACTTGATTTCAAGAAATGAAACTCTATATGGCACATTCATTAGCATTACATGAGGTTGTACTAGAGTACCATAAACTATAATGACTATGGTATGTAGTGGAGGAATAAATCACCCCAATTATGGTTACACTACTAGCTCAAGTTCTTTATCTTTAGGTCTCAATAAATACATCACTGTGTTAGGCATCCTACTAGATTGAAATCCCAAATTTCTTAGGACCACCTATGCAAAAAAATATTCAAACACCACATAATTTGAGGACTCAAAATGCATTTTCATCCCTAAACTAGAAATGAAACTCCTTCAACATCATGCAGCTTCAATTGCACCATAGAACTCTAGATAAATTTCCCAAATTATAAAATAACGTGATATAATAAACAATACCACTTGAAATATACTATTTTCTCATCACCCATCAAACCTTTGTGAATTATTTCTACAATGAATGTGGCAAAATTAAAACTTTTAAATTCAAGTATTTGTGTTGGTTATCAGCTACTATCATCATTAGGTGAACTAATATCCGTACCTTGTATTTCACAACCAAGACATGACATAAGGTGTAGTAGGTGTTGATGAAGTAACTTCTTGAAAAATATCAAAGTTGAAAGGATTAACTTTATCTATATTGGTCCCTTTTCCTATGACAAGGAATCCACATGAGAAATGCATGTGTCCTTGAAATTTTCTCTACATAATGAATCAAAATTTATGGGGATATTGGAAAATAAATTTAGATCAAACACTTTATAGATGAATGTTTTTTCTGATCTTATAAGGAGACCGCCCTTATAATTCAATATTTCCTTAGACTACAAATCATACCTCTTAGCAATTTCTCCTATCAAGTCCACATTAACAAAGACATTTGACACTACCAACCTCCCTAGGTCCAAATTCCATATATTCCATATAGGTATTGTAGCATTGCTACTCCTATAATAGTAATTGAGTAAGTCCCAACCTTGAGCAGGGATAGTTGCATCCTTCTTAGACTCCACTCTATCAATTAGCATGTCTAAAACAATTCCACTCCCTTAGGCATGCTTCTCCATCTTGAAGAGCCTATGAGTTCGCTTAAAATATTTTCCTCTAGCCCCCTTTTCAACCTTTACACTTGACAACTAGGTGTCTTGATACAATGCATTAATGCAACTTTGAAGGGTTTCCTCCTTGATAATTTTTTTCTATAAATAAATCTTGCATTAAAATGAGAAAGTGGCATGTTGCACTTAGTCACTCACTTGTACCCTCTTATCGAAAACCATAAAGTCAAGGTCAACCCAATCCATCTCATTTCCACAAGTCACCACAATACACTAGCACATATTTAATTTATGCATCTCCCAAGAAACCACACTATACAAAACAACTAGCAAGATGGTGGACCTACATGCACATCAAAACTAGGAAAAAAGAAAATAATGTAATACACATTTCTAAAGAGCATGCTAGTGCAACTTGGGGATACTCACGAATTAAGAAGATGTGCTCTAAATAAACAATTTTTTGAAATGAAGATTAACCACATGGATTAAATTGGGAACCACCACATAAGAACACTAAAAGGAAGACTTATGCATCACTTAAAATTACATGATTGAATGGCTAGGATAGTCACTAGGATAGAGGGGTTGGTAGAATGAACAATGCTAAAGAGATAATATTACAACTTAAGAGCCCACACCAAGCTAAGCCAGTTAATGATAAATTAGAACAACGAAGCATAAGACTTAAGTAAGAGAGGGGGACCAACCATGTCAAGGCTCCAGGTCATGAAGAGCTGAGAGCGGAGGGCTTCCCTAACTTAGCTCACTCTAAAAGGATGGGGATCGAGAATGATGAGCACTATGAAGTGGTTCTATCACTCTACAAACTCAAAGTTCAAGTTTGGGCTAGGCAAGTTGGTTTTTCAAATTTTTACTACACCTCAAATAGCTCTCTATCTGAGGATGACAACGCGGTTCTGGGATGTAAGAATGACGTATTGGTGTCTCTCTAGTGCAATGGTATCCATACAGCCAGAAAACGTAAAATGCACTACAAAATACCAAAAAACTAACTAAACAACCTAGCTAACTATTCTTAGTGAAATAAACAGAGTAAAGAGGTACAAAAAGTAAAGATGAAGATAATGAAGCAAGTAAATAAAATCTAGGGTGATAAAGATAATCTCACAAAAGCACCAATTTTCTAGGTAGCTCCACATGTATGTTCACTTGCACACAAGCAAGAGGGAAAATTGTTGGGGCTGTGTAGGGGCTTGCCTCAGTCAGACCCTTGTTTTGGCGTTTCCACCTCTACGTATAACCAAAAAGCAACATAGTAGAATATGTGATAAATAAAGTGAAAAGAAAGATTGATGAACACTACAAATAAATGCTATACTACTCAATCAAATCACAAAGGAGAGGAGTGAAGCATTACCACCTCCACCCAAAATATCATTAGCTCATGGAGGGAGAATGCAAGGTATGGACTTGGAAAAGTCACCACATCTGTAGCGGTGATGAAGGGAGGTCTCACAAGACTCCAAGCCCACAACTTCTATGGTTGCCTCACACTTGCAATACGGAGTTGATGGAGTGTCAATGTTGTTGCAATGCTCACAATGAAAATGCTAGAATGCTGCTTGAGAATGTAATGGAAATGCTAAGAGACTATGAAAAGAGATGAAGTGATTGAATAAATAATATTTTTTAAGGTGGGATGGGAAGGAATAAGCCATTTTCAGGTCAGTTGGTCAAAGAGGGACATTACAATTTGACCCCAACTAGGTGTGTAGCACCTCTTCCAAATTCAGATGTGGGAATCTATTAGGGACGACAATGCGCCGCATAGACGTCTATGCACCAAACTTGCATCCCCGAAAAATATTCTCTCATCAACACATAAGACAAATGCTAAGTGAATAGAAGGCAGGTGGGTGATGTGGAATTTTTCCTTTGGATTTAATTTTCTAAGGTGAGGGTATGTGAGAGGAAAATTTGCTTAAGGGGTGCAAATTCGCTCCTATACACTTACATTAAGGGTGTAGGGTTTTAGGTAAAATGAATAAAACTTTAGGATATTTCATCAAAACCCTAGAAAATTATCAGTTTCAATACATTACATAATATATGTTCAATTTCTATATAGATAATTGTTTATGACTAAAATGTCTAAACAAATATCTTAGATGAACACTACAATATTAAATAAGAAAAAACAAGTGATTTTAGAAGTTATGTTAGATTACACCAGAATAAGTCCTCACCTCATGGTAGATATAATACCTAATTTATTAAATATTTGACTAGCATAATCAAGCAAAAGATGGAAGAGACAATTTATAAGTAAAGGAGAAAATTAAGAAAAAAAAATTAGAAGAGAGTTAAAAATATCTCTCCTCACATCATAGATAAGTTGGGGCAATTAAAAAATGAGTTGAGATCTAGAAAAATAGTGCATACTCTATTGTCACATGTAATAGTGGCTAAGGAGAGGATCAAAGAATCAACCCTAGAGGCCAAAAATAATTATTATAATAATTTTTTAATAGAAAAAGAAAAA
>VDFB02047144.1:24049098-24096560 GCA_007258455.2 Sequoia sempervirens | reverse complement strand
AAAAAAAAATTTCTTGGAAAACCAATCGATAAAAATTACCTAGGCTAGTGAGCAACAGACCGCAAAAGAAAACTGAATAATGTTAAGAATTTTATTTTGTTGAAAACATAGCCAAAAAATGGAGGTCATAGAAAGAAGCCAACATATAAATTGACATTGACAAACCTATGCAAACCGTTGCCTTGTTTCCCCAAAAAAGGGTTGGAAAAAATTATCACAGGTGACACTTTCATTTTTCTTTTGCAAACATCGTTGCCTACAAACAAACAAAATAGCCTCTAACCATCTATACAAAAGTGCCTATTAAGTCTTCCTTATGACACTTACTATACAGTTCATCACTCTGACAACTCCTTTTCTAAGGCTGGAGAAATAACAACTAGGAATGTGTTTTTAATGCATGCTTTCCCTGTTGGTGATAGATATCTTGAAGAACAAGCTAAACCTAGAGAATGACACCCAACAATGTGTTATAAAAAATTGAAACAATAAAATTTTTTTCTCAGTGGGACGCTTTGAGAAACAAATCAATATAGCCATAAGGAAATTCCCTTTCAAACATTGTGCAAGCATTTACTATCTTTGTGACTGCTTGAAAAGGTAGCTACTACTTATAGCTATTGTGACTACATGGAAACTATACAACAATTAATGCTGATGCCATTCCACTGGCCTTCTCTATTGATGCAGCAAATGCTTTTAATCTAAAAATAAAACAGAATATTCCACCTTCCTTTTCTAGCCACATTGAATGGAGGCTAGAAATGACACAATATACCCTAGTGTAGACAACAAAAGTGAACAGTTCCTTGTACAAAACAATATCAATTGCATAGCATTTACTATTTTATTGCATTGTAGCCATTGCCACAAAAATATTACTTGCAACAACAACCCATATGGAACACGCTCAAAACACAAAAAGCTTGTAGTAACAGATAGAATCAAAGCCTCTTCCATATAATGTGAACCATTAATGAATCAATATGTGTGTGTGTGTGTATGATAGTGAAAAATGTGTTTTGGATAACAATATAAATTCTATAATATTAAATATTTTATTATGCTTTGGAAAGAGTGGAATATAGCCAAAGCTAGCAAGCAACAATAAGATTGTGTTGTGGAGAACAACACAAACTATTTTAATATATTGCAACCATTTACACATAATAGAAGCCATAAATGAGACAATATTAAATTTTGTTGTGTGTAGATTTTTATGTATGTCAAAGTAGATGTGAGCAATGTACATACGTATTCTTCCCAATGTTTATTATTTTCTCAAAATAGTTATTTGTCTAAATCTTGACATAGCATACTTCAAATGATATACTTCATATTAACTATTATATACAACATTGAAGCCTATTTTATAATTATTTCTTTTCCTTCATATTCTTGGTGTCTCTAGGGAAAAAAAGGAGGGATTTTAAAATTGAAATAGTGAACTTGGAATAAAAAATTGTATGTTAAGTATTATTTCAATCATTGAAGCCCTTGTTATTATTAATCTTTTCCTATCATATTGTTAATTCCTATGGAAAAAAATTGAGTGCCCATGTTGTGTTTGAGGTCATAGACCTTCTACTTAGTTGTCGGCATTGTAACTCTTAGATTTTGAAAGAGCAGATGCAACAATGTTAGTGCCCTCTAGCTCTTTCGAGGTTAGCAAACAATCCTCAAACATCAGTCTTGTAAGTTTGTTTCTTGTTTAGTTTTTTGTTGTTTCCAATTATATTGACAGTTTCTCAAGTGCACCAAACAAACTAAGAATATACTACATTTGAATTAACAATTGCTATGATATATGTTCTAACTTATTTATATTTTAACTCTTTGTCTTGTTTCCCTTTCAATTTATTGACCATTTTCAAGTAACTTATATGTTAGAGGGGAAAATGTCTCAGTTTCCAAATGTGTCAATATTACTGTTTGCTTTTAGAGTTGATTCATAGTCATAAATATCTCACTGCTGCCACTATGCTGACTTGAATTGTCTTGTAAGCTACAAATGTGAATCTATCCTTAACAAGAGATGCACTATGATTTATAGATGTTGGAGATGTTGTCCCATATCTAGTCCTACAACTAATGTCTTACCAAAAAAATGGAGGCAATCAAAGCCTAGTCGACTGGTAGAAAGTTGTCCTATCTCATGGAACCCACATGCAGATGGGAACTTTTCCTACAAAACACAATGACCTTTTGTTTACAGGGGAATTGAAAATAGGTTCGATTGTGTGCTTGACAAACTATTTGTCTAGAAAGTTGGGACAATCAAGGTTTGATATAGTTCTACCTTTCTTCTACTTGTAGTTCCCTACTTCCTTGTTTGTGGGGGCTACATTTTAAAGTATTTAATTTTCATTTCATTCCAAGGCAATTGTCATACTGTCCCTAGATGTCAAAATGATAGATTGCTTTCTAATCAGAAAAACTAAATATTTGTTTAGAGATCAAGAAGAACACATAGTTGGTTGTGACTCGCCCTCCCCATCCAAATGAGCCTCCACCTTTGGAGTTAATACATCCCCAAGGCAGCAAGATGCTCCTATGAAAATCAGCCCTGTTAAAGGGTTGAATGTCTACTAAACCAAATGGATGATAAAAGTTCATGTAGCAACAAAGAGGGATATGCACCATTATAGTAGGCAAGGGTGTGAGGGCTAGGTATTCATCTTTGATATTATTGATGATGAGGGAATAAAAATATGGATTGCATGCTTTAATGACATTGCAGAGTTGGAATATGATAGGGTTGAGGTGGGACGTACTTATTATGTGTCAAAGGGATCGGTGAGATAGGAAGACAAAAAATTTAATAAGTTAAATAGCCAGATGGAAATAATTTTGGATCAAAACTCAATGTTAAAATGTTGTGATGATGAGGCCTTTGTGCCAGAGAAAGTATTTAAGTTCACCCCATTAAATGAAGTTGCAAATTGTACTAATAACAGTTTAATTGATGTTAGTGGAACTGTGGTGCATGTGGGAATGGTATCGACTATACAAAGAATGGATCGATCCCAAACAATTCTGAGGATTATTAAACTTAATGATTTTTCATCATTTTCAATTAATGTTAAATTGTGGGGTTCAAATTGGGAAGCAAAGGGTCATGAGTTGGAGAGGTTGTACACCCCTGGTTCATCTCTCATAGTTGTTAAAAATGCACGTGTTGGGTACTTCAATGGAGTTGTTATGAACACAACTGTAGGGACTCTTCTATATATAAATCCTAACATACCAGAAGCACATCCATTTATCGAAAGAGGATATATTGATCCACCTACTGTTGAGGCCCCCAAGAAATTTCCTTGAAAGGTTGCTTTGGGAAATGGGAGAGTCACTATTGCATATATGTTGGACCACTCCCTTGGCTTGCAAGAGACTTTGCAAGCTACTCTTAAGGCAACAGTAAAATATATAAAAACTGATGCATTATGTTATGTTGCATGCCTATTGGAGGTGAATGGTAGGAAATGCAATAAAAAGTGTGAGCAATCTGAGCAAAATACATGGTTATGCCCAAAATTCTAGACTACAATAGCTAATTGTGACTTTCGATATTTATTGCAACTAAAGATGGAAGACCACACAAGCGAGCTTTGGGCAACTACTTTTGATGAGGATGCAACAAGCCTATTGCAAATGTCAGCAACACAACTTTACATGTTGCAATATGAGTCAACCATTGAAATGACTGCTGAGTTTGTTACCAATGTTGTCACCTACATGCCATTTGTTTTCACTGTTCTAATTAAAACTCAAACTTATAATTCAGAAACAAGACTAAAAGCAACAATAGTGAAAGTTGCAAAGGTTAACTTTGAAGTTGAGTGCAAGCTCTTAGTATCATATTTTTCTACTATTTCTCCTACCATGCAACAGTCTCCAGAGATAGTTGTCAAACTACCTTGAACACCAAAAAAACCATGGCTAATTGTGACTTTGCATATTTCTTATAGTTCATGTTGACTAGACAATTAGTTTGTTTTGTTCCCTTGCACTGCTTGTCACATAAAAAAGACCTTTCCTTTCTACTATTATTCCTTTGTTGTTTGTTTGATTGGTTATATATTAAGACAATGAAGTATAACTTATAATGTCTAAGTAAAAAAGATACACTTGTTTTCTTTTCTATTATTCATGTTGCTTATAATTTCGTTGTGTTTTAAGTTTATATTTCTAATTTAATTTTATACTATTTATTTATATAGATTTGTTGTCCTTTTTAAGAGATGTATCACTGTCTACACTTGCTCATATATCCACTTGTGGACATGTTGTATGTATGTGTAAATTTATGTATGCATATAGATAAATATGCATGCATGCAATTGAAATTTCCCTATGTGTACAACTGTTTGGTACAAATGTGTGTAGATATGTGTACGTGTGTATTAGAGAAAGTTTTCAGAATTATAGAAAATAGCATAAAACTAAATCTTCAATCAATAATGGAGAACAATGAAAGCAAGAAACATAAAAATATTGAAACAACATCACCTAGTCTTCAAGCTTCCATTGAATGACCTCCATTGGCCTTCTCCATCTTGCTATAACTAGTATAATTTCCCTCAGATTGAAGTGCAACTATAACCTATGCCAAGACAAGCAAAATATTGAAGATTTATGAGTGCTCAAGTATACAAGTCCTCAAGCATTTGTGTGTGTCCAAAATGACTTGAAAGAGTCCTTTTAAAGAATGTCAAACTGAGAATGGATGGCTAGGATTAAAAGTTGGTGAAGCCCTAATATCAAAGGCCAAAATTCAATGTGATAAGGAGGATTAGGGTTAGGGAAACATTAGGTCAAAGTTAGGGAAAGCCTTGAAATGAAGGGTTGAGATTTAATTGAAAGCAATTAAATCAATGGTGGAGAAAAAGAGGTAGTTGGAATAATAGAAATTATTTAATTTATGGAGGAAACTTGACTTTTGGGGAGATAATGGTTTAATTCATAAATGGAAATAAGAAAATAAATAATTATTCTAATTATTTATTTGGTGGGATGGGAAGTGGATTAAATAATTTAGTTTATTTAATTGAAGAATAAATTGTAATGTTATGGATGAAATAAAGATTGATTAGTGACGCATTTAAATAAATTTAATCTATTTATTTAAATAATCATCGAGAAATAATTATAAATTAGGACATTAGGACATAATCAAATGATTTAATTATGTGAGGAGGATGTTTGACATAGAAACATGGAGCTTTGGGGCTTAGGTCATTTTTATGTGTCTAAATTTTTCCCCTCTTTGACATAATGTAGTTTATCACATTGTGTCAAAGAAAGCAAGTCAACAATATGCCCCAGTGTAAAAGTGAGGAGAGGAAGGATGACGAAGAGGTAGTGGTATGCCCCCTCGAGAGAACAGGTGGGTTCAAATAAGATGAGTGTGCTTTGGAAATGGATGAGAAGACGAGAGGATGAAGGAATAGAAGAAATGTTAGCATGGAAGACATAGATGTTAGGGGGAAAAAGGAATACTTTAATATTTTACCAAATAACATCATAGGCATTGCATAATCATCATTGGGCAGTAAAATTTGACAAGTGAATAACAAACACAATGAAATGACATAGACCAAGGTGTGCAAGGTCATCCACTTGCGAAAAATAGACAGTCACAAACAAGGAATGAAAATGCATAGAGACCTCATAGTTCGACACGACTCTTGACTTTGTTGAAATGACAAAGTGTTGAATCATGATTTTATTTGACAACTCCTAAAGGACTAACCTAATTCCTTGAGGGCACATTGACAGATGCTCTTGCCTACATCCAGTCACAGAGGCAATGTAGTTTGACATGGACAAAGACTGACCTGATTGACTTTGACTTTATTTTTGCGAGTTGTATGGATGTTATATTTTTGACATGGTTTGATTTTTTTTGGATTTTTGAAGTTTTATGTTTTTATTATTATTATTATTATTATTATTATTAGGATATTTTCTAATTTTTATAGATTCTTTTAGGACAATTTTTGTTTTTTAGGATTTTTTTTATTTTTATGTCTTTTTTCAAGACATTATGTTTTTTAGGTCTTTTGTCAAGACTTTTTCGATTGTCAGGACCATGTGTGATACCCACTATAGTCACATGATAAAAGGTTGCCCCTAGTCAAGTCGAGAATGAGCCAAGTGGAATAGGATGGAAATGGCGTGCTAAGTATGGGTAGTGGACGATATGTGAGACTTGATGTCAACCATTGTCGGCCATGGAAAGAAATGACATGATGTTAAGGTGAATTTCGTGATAATGTCAAAAAATTGGATGTTTATTATGGTCCAAGGTAGATAGAGTGATAGTAGATGGAAAAGCAATGATTGACTACACGTGGCACCTGTTTGCGAGGTTTTCACCATGGTACTTATCCAAAGCACCTGTTTACTAGGCTTTCACTATTGGACAAATTATTTCTCTTTATTTTTTTGTCCTTTCTTTTTCATTTTTTTTGGTATCACTAGGACGCTTGTTTGCCAAGTTTTCATCAAGGTGACAATTTTTTTTTATTTTTCAATTTTTTGTATCTTTAATAGTTTTCGGCAAGGCTTTTTTGATGCTGTGTAGAATTTTTGAAGATACAGATTGTTGATAGGTTTTGTTAACTGTTCACTATCTGGAGTAGCCAATTGATATGTGTCAAAACCAAATGAGGGAGTGATGATGTATGGACCTAGCTAATTGGGCTCAAACTTGCCTGACTTTTCTCTGTAAGACTGATTCTTAGGATTTTGCATTAGAACCAAGTTGCCAATGTCAAATTTTTGAGTCATTACTCTCTTGTTGTAGCTTCTGCAAAGAAGGTTTTGATATTCCTATAAATGGTTCAAGGCGTTATGTTTGTGTTCATCCAGCATTTCCAATTCATGTAGTCTAGACTGTCAGTATTCTTCATCATCAGTCAAGCCCTTCATTGAGACTCATAAGTACGGGATTTCAACCTCGATGGGCAGGATAGATTCAGGTCCAAAGACTAAGGTGAATGGAGTGGCTCTAGAGGGTGTGTGGATGCTAGTGTAGCAGGCCCACAAAGCAAGGTTGAGTTGTATATGCCAGTCATAACCAGTGTAATTGACAATCTTCTTAAGAAGTTTGATAATTATTTTATTGGACGCCTTGGCTTGACCATTTCCTTGTTGGTAGTATGGTGTGGAGAAATGGAGTTGGATGTGGAAGCATTCACAGAGCTCATGGACATCCTAATTTTTAAAGGGATGACCATTATCTATGACGATGGATTGTGGAATACCATACCGACAGATGATGTAGTTAAGGATAAATTTGGAGATTTTTTTGTCGATAATGTATGTGAGGGGGATAGCTTCGATCCATTTAGTAAAATACTCAGTTGCAGTGATGATGACTTAATGGCCATTAGAGGAGGTAGGATGGATATTTCCCACAAGGTCAAGTCCCCACTATGCGAAGGGCCAAGGAGAAGTAATTGGCCTCAATTCCTGTGCTGGTGCATGAATTAAATCACTATGAATTTGAAATTGGCGACATGTTCTTACAAACTCAAGTGTGTCCTTTTCCACTGTCAGCCAGTAATACCCAAATATCGTAATCTTTTTGGCTAAAGTTGGGCCACTCGAATGGGATCTACATATACCCTCATGTACCTCATGTAAGGTCATTCTTGCTTCATTAATGTCGAGACAACAAAGAAGGGTATTGTCAAAGCTATGAAGGTAGAGGGTGTCACTGATGATGGTGTATCAAGCGGCTTTGCAGATAAAGGACTTTCATTGGTTATTTGAAAAGTTGGGGGGAAGGTTCTAGGAGTGAAGATAGTCATAAACATCTTGGTACCATGGGGAATTGGGACCAACAAGGTCACAAACCATTTCTGATCCTAGGAGGTCATATGCAGGAACCAATAGTTGCTCCACCAAAAATCCAAACTATGGCACATTGCTATGAATGTGTAGGAGAGAGCCAATCATCGCCATTGCATCTATAGCCTTATTTTGTGCCCTCGGGATTTGTTCAAAAGCAAGCATGTGAAAATATGTCTGAAAACTGTCAACCATTCATTTGTATGGCATTAACTTTTTGTCTTTGGTGTCCTATTCGTCATTGACATGATTTATGACCAATTGAGAGTCTCCAAAAACCTGAAGGTTCTTGATTTTCCATTTTACAGCCATTCAGAGTCCTATGATGAGTGCTTCATATTCTGCTATATTGTTTGTACATGGAAATGCAATACAAAAGAACTTAGGGATGGAGTCTCCTTATGGGGTGATAAACAGTATACCTGAGCTCCTGAGCCATGACTGGTGTGAGATCCATCAAAGACAGTTTCCAAGACGATTTAGTCTTTGTATGAAATATGGACTCATCAGGAAAATCTATTACGAGGGGATGATTTTTTGGTATAGGTGCACCTACAAGTTGGCCTACTATTACTTGTCCTTTTATGGCCTTTCATTCCACATATTGTATGTCATACTCACTCAAGATCATAACCCATTTTGCCAGATGGCCTGTCAATGTTGCGTGACTTAGAAGATATTTCAAACGATCAATCTTTGCCACTAGATGTGTCTTATGATTTAACATGTAATGCCTTAGCTTTTGGGCAGTAAAGACAACTGCAATACAAGCACATTCAATGGGTGTTTAATTGAGTTCATATCCAACCAACATGCGACTGATGTAGTATATGTCCCATTCTTTTTCCTCATAATAATTTTGTGCCAGCAATGCCCCAAGTGCTAAGATAGTTGTACAAATGTATAAAATCAAAGGTTTTCCTTGAAAGGGAGGCATGCGGAATAGAGGTAATAATAAATATTGTTTAATTTGTTCAAAGGCTGCCTGACATTTATCTATCCACACAAAGGGGATGCCCTTGCGCAAGAGATACTAAAATGGTTGACATTTGTCTGCAAGTTGTGCAATGAAGTGTCGAATGGATTGTAGTATGCCTTGTAATGTCCTTAAGTCACTGATCCCTTTGGGTGGGGGCATGTCTAATATAGATTTCACTTTAGCAGGGTCTACTTCAATGCTTCTACAAGAAACTATGTACCCCAAAAGTTTGTCTGATGTCACACCAAAGACACATTTCTTTGGATTCAAATGGACCTTGTATTCTTCCAACTGCTTGAAAATTTTGTCTAGTACCATGAGATGATCTTTGCATGTCAATGATTTTTCCAAAAGGTCATCGACATAATCTTCCATTAGTGTATGCATCATGTCATGGAATATTGTTGTCATGGCTCTTTGATATGTGGCACTCGCATTCTTAAGACCGAAAGGCATGACGTTCCAGCAATAAGTACCCAAAGGACATGTGAATGTCATTTTGTGCTAATCCTCAGGGCTGATCCAAATCTAATTATAACCTGAGAAACCATCCATAAGGGACAACATCTCATATCCTGTTGTGAGGTCAACAATAATGTCTATATTTGGAAATGGAAAATTGTCTTTTGGGCATGCCTTGTTAAGATCATGAAAGTCTATGCAAATGCAAATTTGGCCATTTGGCTTTGTGATAGGTACAAGATTGGATATCCAGTCTACATAGTCTATTGACCTTATAAAACCCACGTCTAATAGTTTCTTGAGTTCAGTTTTGACAAGCAATGCAATCTGGGGGTGCATTTTTCTTAATTTGTGTTTGACTAGCTTAGCATGTGGAATCAAAGGAAAATGGTGCAACACTAATTATAGATCCAGTCCCGGCATATCGATGTAAGACCATGCGAAGTTGACCTTTCTTTTTGAAAAAAACTCTTGGTATTCTGGTTTTTCTTCTTCTATTAGTGATGCAGCAAAGAGAACCATTTTGGGGTCCTCTATAGTAGCTATGTTAACTTTGATGGTGTCTTCAATAAGCATTGTTAATTTTTCTTGAGATACAAGGAGAGAGTCCAATCCTCCATCCTTGGGTGCCTCAAGGAGGTTTTAAACCTTGAATACGTCCTTTATTTTTACTTTTTTATCGTCAAAAGGGGCCTTTTCGTTTTCACCTAAAGACGTGTCATTTTTTGTTTGATTTGTATTCTTCATTTTGTGACTAGAGGATGGAACAATCTCTCCAAAGTAGGCTACACAGTCTAGGTCAATAGAAAATCCAACCTTGTGGTCTCCACTTGGTATACCCTCATGCAGTCCCATGAATTCTGCAATGGCCTCATCATTCTGAAATATGTCCTTAACTAGTGGGCCTTGTTGATCCCAATCAATTAGTTGTGGGTAGACTAAGGAAATACCATCATCAATATTGGTGAATGGTGGGGAGGATGCAGAAAGCATGTCGATGGATTCATATAGGTTAAAGATAAAATTATCATCATCCAACTCCACATCAGATTCTATCCAATATTCTCCTTGATTCATACTCATTGTCAAAATAAGGGACAGATGGACTAGCATTGGGGTCAGTAGTGTCATGCGGTGATTCAGATGGTTCCAAGTGAGGGTCATTACTATTAGATGGTTGGATGAGTCTGGCAGAAGGATGTTCAATGGGGCTAGAAGATAATTTAGGTGTGTCATTATTCCTTGAGCAAAAGAGTCTATCCCAATCTTCCCTATTCCTTGGGATTTTAGGGTTGTCATTATTCTGTGTGGGATCAATTTTAAACATTTTCCAGAATCTTTCTTCAAAATTAGGTCCTCCAAGTTAAAGGAACAATTTTTCAGGGCAACAGTCACTCAAGGATTATTGGGATCCAAATTCCCATTCATGGGAGTCAGTTTCGGTAAAGGGGTATTCAATTGTCTCGACACCTTCAGAAGTATTCACTTGCTCACACGAGACTATAGTGGTACGTCGATCACCAGATTCAAGTGGTCCTAACCCTAGCCCAAGACATTTTGGTCTTCTTGTAGGAATTAGAGGTTCTTGTCTTCCTATTTTTTCTTTGCCAAGGCCACTAGTTCCATCATAGCCTTTTTCCCTTACTATGTCATAGCCTTTACCATATATCTCTACTGGTAATGGGGGTGGACTTCCAGGGTCTCTATAGATCCAAGACAATACATCTTTTGTGTCTTCCTTGCTCATGTCATGCCATTTTATGAATATTTTTTTTGGAAGAACTTTGAAAAATACCTTTGGCTCTATCATGAAACAAGGCTTGCAATAGACCTTAGGAGACTTGGGTATTTTTGTTATGCAGTAGGCCATGTTTAGCTTATATTCTCCACACCCTTGGTCCTGGATCTTGACACTTGGATCAACACTTGGAGTGGTGGATGATGTGATGGATGTCAACGAGGTGGATACAGTTGCCCATGAGGTGGATGTGGATGTTGAAGCAGCAGATGTAGACATGGAGGGCTTAGCAAGTGTGGATGGATCAATATTTGGAGGAAGAAGTTGTTGAAGCTTCATGGTTAATGGGAATTTGGCACTCAGAGATGCCTCTTAAATTGGTACAATATTGAAATGGTTTGAGATCTCCATATATGGTAATTTAAATACCTTCAAAAGGGAACTTCAAGCATTGGTGATAGGTGTGATGGGACAACCTTTAGGGCATGAATCCAAGGTCGACCAAGCAAAATCTTGTAAGGAAGTTCTAGATCTAGTACTTGACAGGTTGTATCCACAATGACTGGTCCTATCTGAATAGGGAGTGTGATTATGCCACAAGAGGAGCATTCTTCATCATCATATGCCTTGATAACTATGCTCTTTGTAGTGTCTACACAAGCATCAGAAAAGCCTAGAGCCTTAAACCAGTTTTAGCGAGCATATGTTCAGTCTTTCTCTGCCATCTACTAAAACTCGTCTAACCTTATGTTTATGGATGAATATTTCAATATGAAGGGCATCATTATGATTGGATTCGGGTGATGAGTAATCTTGGCCTAAAAATTTTATGTGATGGAGAATGGTTAGGTATCCCACCATGTCCTCAAATTGGTTAACATCAATGTCCCGAGGGACAGAAGACTCTTGTAATTTTTTGTCAAGTATGGCCTTGTGTTTTGGGGAAATGTGTAATAGCTCAAGTATAGAGATTTGTGTGGGTGTTTTCCCTACCTAGTCAGTGACGTTGAACTATCCTTTGGACTGATGTTGTTTGGTCAATGGACGGGGTTGTGACTGTTGGTTGGATGGACCAGGTATCGTTATCTTCAATTGTTTAGGAGGAGGACCAGCTATGGTGAATTTTCCCCCATGAGTAGTGACATTACATTTAGGGGATCTGTTGACAGTAATTGTGTTGACATGTTCATCAGTCATTCTAATATGATTGATAATGGGTCCGCTAGAATAATCAAACCCAATGTGGGCATAATTAGCTCAATTATTGTTATTAGCCTTTGACGTAGCGGGGTTATTTGAACCATGGTCCTACAATGGGTTTTTGTGGATAGTATGATCCGAGTTTGATGTCAATTGTGGTCCACCTAGTTGAATGGTACAATTCTCATTGAGGTCTTGTACGAGATTTCTTAACTTTCGATAAGAGGAAGTTTTATGTCCTTTTCCTTGGTGGTAATAGCAAAAGACATTGCCATCCCACCAAGATGGTTTGAATTGTCCTAGGTCATATGGCTTAGGATCCTGTAGTGTAATGACACCATTTTGAAGGAGCTTTTTAAGGACGTCTTCAATGTGTTCACCTAAGGGGGTGTATGTGCGACTCTTGGGGAAATTTCTAGGTTGGCGAGGCTGCCTCTAGTTTTGATTATTTTGATTGTTTTGATTGTTTTGAGTTTTTTGAATGGCATTAGCAGTAGGTGTCAGTGTGGTCATTTGTGTATTTTGTGGTTGAGCTCCTTTAAGAGTAAGTACAGGACCCATTGTCTTGACAGCTTTGGCATCAACAATGCCATCATTGGTAATGTGTTTGTTCTTGACATAGTATTTATTCTTGTTTGTGGGTGGGTTTGTGTTCGTGTTCATAGGGCCATATTTTAGTTCTCCTTTAGCAATAAGGGCCTTCTCAAGTTTGACACCCTTTTCGACTAAGTCTGTAAAGGTTGTACAATAGTGAACTTGCAAGCCATATTTCAATGGGCCTAGGAGTGTTTGGAAAAACATGTCAATTTTTTCTTTCTTAGGTATGTCAATATGGCAATGACTAGCTAGACCTCTCCATCTTTGGAAGAATGGGATAAAAGTCTCACCATCTTCTACTTGTGTAAGTGTGCATAAACTAGTGATCGAGATGTCGATATCAATGTTGTATGCATAATTTTCCACCAATTTGTCTACAAGTTGGTCCCATGATTTTATTCCCTTTCGTAAAGTGGAAAACCACTCAAGTGTGGGACCTACAAGACTCTTAGGGAAGAGTCTCATCAAGTACATGTGTTCATATGCAATTTCTACACAATTACTTGTGAATTCTCGAATGTGTTCAAGTGGGTATGTCTTGCCTTTGTACTTAGTGAAGCTTGGTACCACGTACCCAGGAGGGAATGGTGGCATGTATAGACTTGTGTCGAAAGCGTATGGGCATAGTTCATATGATGTGTGTGGCTTTTTATTGGACATCTACATGGTCTCTATTTTTTTTTGTAATTTTTCCACTTGAGTTGTCAAAGCGTCGATTATGGGATTGTTTGTTGCATCACACATGGGAGTGATGGGTATCCCATGGGTCCCCATTTGTTGGGATGAGGTGTTTTGATTTAGTTGTGAAATGTGTTTTTTTGAGAGGTATGACATGTTTTGATTTGAATGTTGTTGCTATTGCACATTTTGATTAGGGATGTGTTGATGCGTGTGAGTGTGTGATGCATATGTGGGAATGTGTCATCTAGCCATATTAGTCAATATTTGTGGGATGTGTTGACCTTGAATATTTTGGTGCCCAAAAGAGGTCATATTTTGTGTCATTTGATTGCCTCGTCCAAATTGATAGAATTTTCCATGGGGAATTTTGGTGTTTTTCCCTTGGGAAGTATTGGTATTGAGTTGTGATGATGTGTTGACATTTGGTTGTAGTCCTCTAATAAAAATGTGTTGTTTACTTCCTCCAAAGGGATTGAATGGGTATTAGGACATAATAACCTGACCAAAATAACCCTGGACAAAATAACCTGACCAAAATAACCCAAGGACAAAATAACCCAGGGTCATAATAACCCATGGACAAAATAACCCATGGTCAAAATAACCCATGGATAGAATAACCCATGGTCATTTTAGATCAAGCTAGTAAACTAGAAATGACATAAAATAAATTATAAATATGATTGTGATGCACCATAGAGGCTATTTAGGTCATTTTTAGACCATATATCTATTATATACCCCTAAAATAGCCTGAAAACACCTTTAATATGCTTAAATAACCTATAAAATGGTAAATAATTATAAAAATAAAGGAAATTTCGTGGGGATAAGTTGATTATTTTGAAGACACATGGATTGGGAAACTAACCAAAAAAGGCAACAAATGATCACCCAAGTTTCCAGTCACAATGTGGAATTGCTATTCGGCTACTCAAGATGATCTTCCCATAACCAATAATACTATTGAAGGACGACACAAAGGATTTAGTGAATTGCTTCAAGCATCACACAACCCAGCCTGGAAATTCATCAAAGCAGTGAAAAAAGAACAAAGTCTCCAAGAGAATAGAATAGAGAAATATATGGCTGGATACACTGGGAAACCAAGTAGGAAAAAATACCGTGAACTCAAAGAAAGAGTATAAATATTGGTTGATGGTTATGACAACCATAAAATTTTAGATTATATAAGAGGCATCGCTCATAATTTGACACTTTAATTGAAAATTTGAATAATAAAGTTTTTTTAGCAACGTACATGTAATTTATAAATTTTGTTTTCCTTTCTCTATATTCTTATGGGGATATTTTGTCCATGGGTTATTTTAACCATGGGTTATTTTGGCTTGGGTTATTATGACCTTGGGTTATTTTGTCCCTTGGTTATTGTGACCAAGTTATTTTGTCCAGGGTTATTTTGGTCGGGTTATTATGTTCCGTAACCGATTGAATGAGGTCCCAATGAAAGGATTTGATGATGATGCTCCCATGGTACTAGATGAAGCTCCAAATAGGGGGTTTGAAGAGCTTTCCCCCATTGATGAGGATCCAAAGGTAGCTCTAATTGATTGTGAGGATGTTGTTGACATTGTAGACATTGATTTTGACATGGCTTGTGACATGGTTGGTGTCCCTCCAATGGATGTTGCATTGATCGAGTTGGAGGTATTTTGATTGGAGGTGCCACTAGAGGTAGAATTGATGGTGTTTGTATTATTTTGTGTGGTGGAGGTATTGTTTGTGTTTTGTTGAGGTGTCAAGTGTGACTGATTGTTTTGTGTTGTGTTGTCAGAAGAAGTGGGTCTTATGGTGTTAATGTCAAAGCCTCATGGTAACTTGGCCCCTTGTTCTAAGAGCATAGCTAAATATCTATCAAGATCGTTCAAGACCAATTCCTCTACAAAGTAGGCTACTTCAAGATGTTGGGCTAGACCCTCTAAGTCCTTTGTAAACAATTTCCCATTTTGGCCTCTTTGTATGAATGGTTTAAATGGATTTCGAGAGGAAGAGGGTATGTTTATGTCATTGAAAGGATTGATAAAAGATGCCCCCATGTCTATGTTTGAGTTCATGATGTAGGGGTTATTGCCTTGTCCTAAAGGATCCATTTTTCTTCTTTTCCTTTGGAGTCTAGTCTCAACCATAAAAGTCTTGCTCAAATGAGGGAATGATAATGACAACTAAGTGTGAGGATGACACTAATCTATTTTTTTGTATTTTTGGAATAAAGGGACTAAAATGAATGATGAACTAAACTTTTTAGGTATGATATGCAGAATGCAAGGTCTAAGGAAACTCTAGGGTGCAATCACTTTTGGTAGACTTAAGGAAAAGTACACTAACCATTCAAGGTTTGGTCAATGTCTCAATTTGGATTGTCAAAGGACTTGTTTGTAGGACTAACTGACAAGATGAAAAAATGACCAAGTGAGGTTTCCACACTAGACTTATGAGTGGGAAGTGACTCGAAAAAAGGAAAAGAGACTAATAGATTGATTATGATTAAGTCCAATGACAATTTAATCTTGAAGACAAAGATTTGACAAGGTATGGTAAGTTTTCCTATTCTCAAGTCTACAAAAATGAGGACCTAAAAGTTGATTTATTGCTGGAAATGATGATGATGGACTCTAAGGTGCAACTAGGATGTGAAATGGTAGACCTATGGTGAAACTAAATGCAAATTAAAATTTAACTTTTGAGCAATTCTTGTTTTGGTTTTGAATAGTGACTATTGAGGAAATATGTCTAAAAATAGATTGGAAATGTTTGATATTGGGTTTTTGACAGTGACAGTGATTTTCCAATTGATAGGCAATTGTGTCATTCTAGGTCATGAATGTGTTTCAATTTGTCAAATGCTTCTCAGTTTAAGCGAATGCGGCACTATGGGTCATAGATGCGACTTAGTAAATTAATTGCAATTTTTTGGAAAGCGAATGCAGTTCAAACCAGTCGAATGTGTTGTTACAGGGAGAAAATGTGTTTAGTAGAGCGATTGTAGCTCAGAAAGTATCAAATGTGTTGTAGGCTAAATAAAGTTATGATTTGTTTGCAATTTTGGCTAGTTTTCAAAAAAAATTGAGTTTGAGTGAGTGTTTCTAGGTCTGTGAAAAGTGTTTGTTTGCTCAATGTCTCAGAAAACACTTGGAAAACACAATATCCTTTTTTTGAAATCATGCACAATGAAGACAAGTACAACCTAGGTTAGGCAAGGACTATATCCACTAGATTCCATGCAAGTTTCCCCAAACGCACTTATTCTTAGCATGTGAATTCAGAAGCTTGGCCACACAGGCTCCCCCTTACATTGCACTCACTTCTCGGGTCAACCAAGATTCTAGCCCCCATAAATATTCCATGGAAGGTTAATCACCTCTACTAAGAACTATGAGAATGTGGATTCCTTTGCAACAACCGTTGTTGCACCAGTGAATAGATGGGTTTTTGGCCACTACACAAGAGGGTTCTAGTAGATACTTGTGGATGCAAAACCTCATGAGTGTACAACAAGCCACTTAAGGATTTAATCAATCTACTAGGGGCTCTTATACCTTTAGAAGAAAAGGTAGGTACCCATTTTTGAAAGGCACTGCATAGCTAAGACCTAAATATCATGAAGACTTGACAATTTGGTCTCATCCTTTTATATACCGGCCCAAGCAAAAAACTGGTTGGAGTCATTCCATCTTTCGAGGTAGGCCCCTCTAACATTAAAAGAAAAAAATAGGTGGGTCTAGTTTCTAATCACCAAGTTTGCACAAGGTGGGAGCATACTCCCTACCACCTGCAAACACAATCAAGCAATGTTCTTTAACCTCCTAATTAAATCTAGAAGAGACAAATAGTTATTCTTTTAGAGCATAAATTGAAGTGTTTGGGTGGTTATACAAAATTTCTAAAGGTGTTTTTGATTCTCAAGATCACCAAATGGTGCAAGAGAAAAGCATAGGCACCTAGAAACAAAATGCAAACCACAAGACAATGCAAGCACTTGTAAATTTTAAACCTACTTATGATGTTAAATCAATCATGCAAGGTTTTTTTAGGCCCACTAAGCATTATGTGTGCAAAAGGCACTCAAGATAAAGCAAAATTGAAGCAAGAGCCCTATAAAACACGATTAGTAGTTTTAACTCTCAAATCTTTGACAAGCAATAATTGACATTGCAAATCTTGAATCATGGACATTCCAACCTACAAAAAAAGTAAAAGACTAGTCACAAAATCAAAATTAAACTAAAATTTTTTTAAAAAAAATGACATTAATCTAATTAAGACAAATTAAAAGTTAATATAACTAAGTCAACCCCAAAAAAAAAAAAATAATCTAAATTATTCTAGATTAAGGCTATTTAAAATTGATCTAAATATTAAACTAAGAAAATTAATCTAGGTTAAAATTAATTATTAAAATTAATCGAAAAATTAATCTAAGCTATCATTAACAAAATTAAAAATCAACATACATAGCACAAATTAGAGTGCACTATAAATTAAACAAGTTTATTGTCTCCAACAATACTATTCATTGGCATGATCATGAAAAGTTGCTCTACTTTATGGTAAGTAATTGTAGGGATCCGGTGATAGTCGATGACGCTCCATTATCCAATATGGTAGGGTGGAGAGCATGGCTACTTTTGTGTGTCCAGACTTCAATCCATTTCGTGCAGAAGGTCTAGCCTTTGCACTAAAATTTTTGCATAGGAATGTGGCTATGAGTTTTTAGCTTTCTGTCGCGATGGTTGTAATGGAATAAAATAGTTAATTTTATGTAGTTCATTTTGTTTTTGCATAATCAGCATACTAAACTTTACACCTTTTTGTTATTCTTGCAAACCATATTCCATCCATAATGTGGTATTTGATGGACTAATGTGTTACAAACAACCTTTTAGAATAATTATAGTGGCTGCAAAATCAATAACAGTGGTTAATTACACAATCAGATCCTAATGTACTCTATATTGATTGTAATAAGAAATATTCATTTCACCACTTATCAGAGTGGTGGAAAATGTATATTCTTTCTTGGGGGTTTGGTGAGAGTCCATGAGGCTCCATGAGCCAATATGGTAGGGTGGAGAGTAGGCCTTATTCTGTTGAGTTTTATTTTATATTTTTTTATGTAGAAATTGCTATCTTTCTGACATGAGATTCATAAAAAATTCATATGTTTTACATTATGGTTACAACATAGTAAAATAGTTGATCTTATAAACTTTATGTTAGATTCCATTGGGCATTGTTGATTATTGTTCTCTTTCCTAAGCTATATCGTTCCATTATTGAGAAGGTGTTGTTGAAAAGGCTATGTTGTTTCAATTTTTTATAGGGTTTTGTTGAGTTGATGTCAATTACCTCTTGCTCTCCCTTTATGCTTTGAATTTTTTGGTTGAATTTTTAAATTTCCTCGCTGATCATCTGATTGCTCTTAGCCAGTTTTACAATCTGTTCATATTCACAATTGCTCCAAAAAACATGCTTCTCCCTTGAGAGGGATAGTTCAAGAACTTGGGTGTTGATATTCCAGTTTATATGCTAAACAGATGGATGACCTTGGAAAATGAAGTTCAACCAACTGTGAAGATGAAGTGATTGTAAGTGTGGCTATGAATCGACATCCCACTTCTTGAACTCTCTTTCCCAAGGGAGAATAGTCGATGACGCTCTGTGACCCAATATGGTAGGGTGGAGAGCAGGCCTACTTTTGTGTGTCCAAACTTCAATCCATTATGTATAGAAGGTCTGCCTATATTTTATTTTCTTACTATGTTCTAGTACAACTGCATTGCATCATGTTGTAATTAATTGTATAAGTCCTTATATTTTCTGATTTATTTATTGTCTACCAATGCTACGTGTTTATTACACTAAACTTCAGATAATGCTTTTATGTTTGCAGCTAGCCACAACCCAAACAGTCATGCTTTGTAGCCCTTTTGATGCCATTAGATCTTCTATTAACTCATTGGCGGCCAAAAAATTGCTTTCACCATTGGTCACAGTAATGGAGAATTTATTTTCTTGCTCACTGGTTTACTGAGAGTGCACGACGCTTCATGGGCCAATATGGTAGGATGGAAATCAACCCTTGTTTTTTTTTTGTACATACTACATTTTCTCACATGCACCAGGTACATGGCTAAATTATAATTGCTTCATTCATCCTATTGCAAGTACATAGCAAGATATGTATTATAAAATATAGAACTTTGATATCTCCTGATTTAGACATTGTGTATGAATTAGACATAATCACTACACTAAAATTCACACTTTCTATATAGATAAGTTGTATATGGTCTAGCCCTTGCAATGAAAGTTTTGAATAGGACTGTAGTTGTGAAATTTAGCTTCCTATTGCAATCACTATAATGGATTAAAATAGTTAATGTTATGCAGTTCATTGTGTTTTTTCATTATCACCACACTAAATTTCACACTTTTTTGTTATTCTTGCAAACCATGCTCCAACAATAATGCGGTATTTGATGAACCAATGTGTTACAAACAACCTTGCTGAATAATGATAGTGACTATAAAATCAGCAACAATGGTCAAATACACAATCAGATCCTAATGTACTCTATATTGATTGTAATACGCAATATTCATTTCACCACTAATCCCAGTGGTGGCCAATCTATATTCTTGATTGGGGGTTTGGTGAGAGTTTATGAGGCTCCATGACCCAATATGGTACCTAGGGTGGAGAGTAGGCCTCATTGTGTTGAGTTCTACTTTATTTATTTTATGTACAGATCGCTATCTTTCTAATGTAGGATTCAGAAAAATTCATATGTTTAAGCTTATGGTTACAATGAAGTAAAATAGTTGATCTTATACACTTTATGTTAGATTTCATTGGGCATTGTTGACTATTGTTCTCTTCCTTATACTCTACATCACACAAATAATTAAATTGTTTTAACAATAATTTGTCTATATTAATTTGTTGCTAGCTACGAAAAGATCCTTAGTTTGTATCATAAAGAATTGATGCGCGGCTAAATTATGGGGTGCCCTTATATAATCATGAATTCAACTAATAGTATGCCACGATTATTACTTCCCATCTAAATACACATTAGTAATGTCATCAATTGTTTAGACATTCAACCTTATCCATCATAATATTATATTTTGATTAACTAATAAAACTTAATGATATTGGTATTATTTTTATATTGTTTTAACTATAATTCATCTAGGGTACTTTGTTACTAGCTATGAAAAGATCCTTAGTTTGTATCATAAAGAATTGATGCAGTGGCTAAATTATGGGGTGGGCTTATATAATCATGAATTCAACTAATACTATGCCAGCATTATTATTTCCTAACTAAATACACATTAGTAATGTCATCAATTTAGACATTGAACCTTATCCATAATAATATTATATTTTGATTAACTAATAAAACTTAATGATATTGGTATTATTTAATGAAATCTTTTCAAATTTAATAATAATATTTTAGTTTAATTAAAAACTTAACTACATAATATTATTATTTACCCCACCAAACTACTTACCAATAATATTGATGTTATCACAAAATAATTAATTGAATGTTCATAGAATTGTTCTTTAACCAATACTTCACCTCTATATGTGTATATATATATATTCAGCAAAGTTATGATCTCACCAACTATTACTTACACACTTTATCCTTTATATACATATCCTCCTTTTAACCCATTAGGGTTAACACCCTCATTCAGTTCCCATTATAATTTCAAATAAAATAATGAAGATAAACTATAAGGTAAAAATGAGATACAATATTGTTGCCACTCAATCACTTTAATTATCGCCTATAATATATCTAGCCATCTATTTAAGAAAATTATATAACAATCTAGGATTGTATTAATTACATGGGAGGTGGGGCCTTATAGACATGCATTGCATATTACTTTGTTACCAGAGTTATGACATCTAATCATAGAAATAATATTCATTTTCTCATGCATACTATGCATGAAGCCCATTCTGATAAACTCATTGATAATTCTCAGCATTTAATGGTTATCTCCAAAAAAGTGAAACTTATTGTGACCTCATTAACCCTAAGATTGTTATAGATGATGTACTCTATTATTTAGAGTATGCTTTGATAATGCAAAATAATAGGTATACAAGCCCCACTACTCTTCCTTGAGAATTATGCATGTTTGACTTCATAGAGTTGTATTGTTCATTGGATTCCCTAATATGTAACTATATTGTTGACATCTGCTATGACATATACCCAATGTTGCATATGCCTTTCATATCTATTGTACCCACTCATGCCATTCACATTCTAATGTTCTTCCAATCTCACTATCTGCACATCAATTTCCTTTCATGTCAATCTCCGCCTATCGACTCATTGTTGCGTGTTACTACATGGAACTGCTAGTCTTAGAAGTTTCTAAAGTCTTTTGAACATAGCCATTTTGTACATAGACTATAATCATGGCAGTCTATGAGACCACATTTCTTTGAGGCATGTTATCAAACAGTTCCAATGGCTTGTCTTTGCTTCAAATTTTGGATACAATATCTATGAAGGGACTAACAACTACAACATTTGATAAAAAAGACCATTCTATTATGTTTTTTATGGATGTTGTACCTTTTTCTGAAGTTGTGGTTTTGACACAAGCTAGGAGGATGCTCAAATACTTTGTGGAGTTTGGAATTGCACCTGCCAAACATATTTTCTTGAAAGTTTCAAAGAATTTTTAACAAATCTATTTTATGCATATCCTACAATCATATCATTCCATGAGACACTATTTCAAGGCATTTTATTAGACGATGTCACTTCATCTTTCTCTCAGGCATTATCCCGTGTGTGGTCTATGCGACCATATTTTACATATTTTTTTACCAGAGCCTTTCTAACTAAATTATATGTATTTTGTGTTTCATCACAACTTGAAGGATGCCAACTTCCTATTCTAAAATACCCATTTTGACACAGGCACAGAGAATGTGGCTCTAGGAAAATTCACCGTCAGCAATTCACTGATGGAAAATTCATCATCAAAAATTCACCACGGGAAAATTCACCTCCACTAGCAATTCACCATCATGTAAAATTAACCGCCAAAAATTCATCCAATTAATTTTCCGCGTGGTGAATTGTCATGGTGGTAAATTTTCCAGTGGTGAATTGTTAACGATGAATTTTGCATCCATAAATTGTTGATAGTGAATTTATTGTATACCAGATAATGTATGTAAGGTTGTAACATTCTGCATCAACCATGGCATTTTCATGACTAATTATTTCTTAGAGACATTATGTCAAACAACAGTTAGTTTTTGTATGCTTCCACCTTCTGCATACTTTTCTTTGAAATCATTTGCAATTATAACTTCTAACAAAAAATTCATATTCCATTATGCTGCGATGAATGGATATCCAAACCTTGTTCTACACTTAGGCAGCAATGGTTATATTCTATGAAAAAGTAGTAATTCAAAACTTAGGCATCGGGCTTTTCAAGCATTTTAGACCTATTATTCACAACTCAAAATCACAACTATTTCATAGTTTTGGAATTCCTTCATCAGTGTTGCAAGTACATTTTAGACCCTTTTAAAAATGTGTATTATGGGCTAGGGAAAGTAGTAATTGAGGATCTTTTAAAATTCCTAGTTTATGGGTTAGGAAAAGTGGTAATTAAGTTGTGGGTTATGAATTGTTTCTTTTTATAATCTAAAATCGTAATTTATGGCATGTGATTTATTCTTTTCCATAATTTCAAATTATAAATTATAATTTCTATTTTTAATCAAATTTGCTTGTCAAATTTATAAATGCAGTGAAGGAGAAAATAGACGCAACTTTTAATTGGATATGTGTATTTTTATGAAATATTGACATACCATCGATAATGATACCATAAAACTTTCTGTTAAACTTCTTTATACTAGACTTAATAAAACTTTCGATTGAATTGATATTGTAAACTACCTACTGAAAACTTGAAAATTTAATATCTGGCATGGAATTATGGCTAATAAACTAGCCACATTGTCAATAATGAGCTCAAGAAAATCCATATAAATTTATTTCATTTCATCCCTTACAAAATTTCAAATTCAATTATCTTCATGATTGGTCACACTGTGTGACTGATCCCAAGACTTCAACTAAAATGGAGGATGGTTATTGTTCAAACTGGCATAAGTTTCCACAAAAATTCAATCCACTATCACATTTGAATGACTGATGAAGAAAATTACTAGCACATATATTGTGTGACACTACCATTTTGCAACTAGAAACAACTCAACAAAGGTGTTCAATGCATGACAACGCTTGTTGTTTTGACACAAAAAGTTTAAATTTTGTGGTGCCAAAATGAGGATAAAAAGATGAGCAACCTCGAAAGCCTAAAACATTGAAAATAGATAAAAAATAATAAAAATATCCAAATAGACCCAACATATTATGTGATTTTTTTCCTAAACAGAAAGTTATGAAATAACCCTTCAAAATTAAAAGGGAGATAAAAAAATAATGGACAATATGATCCTTTGGTTAAAAGAGATATTACTAAATAATTTGTATAAGAACTCTCTTAAAAAGGTGGAAGAATAATTATTTATTTAAATAATTATTAAATGCAACCTTTGTGAAAGGGTGTGATGGTTTGGAAATCACCCCTTCAAAGGATATATAAATCATTCGTGTGAAAGATGGAAAAAAATATTCAAGGATGGAGAACATTCAAGGATAGAAGACAAAGGGGAAAGAGAAACTAAAAGGGTACAAAGGAGTGAAGGTTAGGGTCATTGGTGGGCATTGAAACATTTGGAGAAGGGCAACACTAGTGTGTTTCCAACTCAGGGTACAACATACACCCGAGAGTGTCTTGGATAGGGTTGTGTTTATGTCGTGAAGGTAGGTTGGTTTTGTGTAAGAACCTAGTTCCTCTGGGGGGGTTTATGTCGGGAAAAGCCTAGATCTATAACCATTCCTCTAAGTGTAAAATAGTAGCCTTTCCATGACTTTCATATAAGTATTGAAAACCATTTATTTTACAATATTGAGAATATGGTCTATATGATTTTGATGTTAATATGATTAACTTGTGTGACGATGGTATTCCATTTATTATATTAATTATATAAATTATCACATGTTTATAGTTTACATTGATTATTTATGTTTATTTTAATAATACTACATAATTCAAATTATCTTAACTCTAATATTCATTGTATTAAATCTATTTCTATTACTTAAAATAACTATTGGAGAAAAGTGACATCACACAACACATTACATTTTGGGGATTTTATATGAATTTAACACATGATAGACATATGGAAGATGACATAGGGTAGCACTTGGAAATTTTTTTGACAAAGGGAAAACCCACTTAGATACTCTCAAATCAATTATACATGATGGGTTGAATAAGGGAACTACAACATAATTTGAGAGGACTTAATTTTCTTAGAATTTGAGGCTAAAATATGAAGTCAGTATAGACCTGAAACATCTTTATTATTAACATGTATGTGAATCGTAACATTTTAGTTATGGTATAAAAACATATATAGGTCATTTAAGGAGAATAATCAAATTTTAACACATTATTTTTTCTCTAAATTGATTAATTTATTTAATGTGTTTATTAATTTTAATGAGGGGCACTCATTGTAGGTAGTATGCTAAAGGTTGATGCCCACTACTGTACAGTAAATTTAATCCATGAGGATATTATAGAGTGGATTACAAATATGGAGAAATACTTTGACTATGATTCAATCAACAATCCTAAGAAAGTGATTTTTTCTTACATTAGGCTAAAAGGCCATGCATCTTTGTAATGGGATCATGTATAAACAAATAGAATAACAAGAGATAAGGAGAAAATTAAAAAAATAGGATTTAGTGGTTGTGAAGTTCAAGGCCAATATCCTACCAATAAATTATTAAATAAATTTATTCATAAAATTATCAAACCTTAATAAAAAGAAGATGAGTGTGATAGATTATACGAAGGAGTTTTACAAGCTCACATTTGAGCTAGTCTTATGGAGGATGATAAAGAAAATAATTCAATATATGTTAACACGTTGCATGTATATATTTAAGTTGAGCTTGGTATGATTAGAGTGAGGTCAATAGAAGAATCCTATCAATATATTTAATTTAGAGGAGAATTTTTCAAGGAGGTAGAAAAAATAACTTGAGAGGAAACAAATGGTTCTCTAAAGTAGAATGAAAGTGAAATAATGGTAAAGGATAGTATACACATTAAAAAGAGTTGATCATGCTACTTAAAATAATAATTTTATTCAAAACATGAGAGGAAGAGGAAGAAATAGAGGATTCATTATAACTTGTGATAGGTGTAGAGAAATTGGCCATAGGGAATTTGGTTGTCTAAAATTAAGACAAAATAATAGTAAAGTAAATATGGAAATAAATCACATTACGTGGATGAGGAGAGTGTTGCTTCAGCCAAAAATATAGAGGAGCTAGAGCATAGGAAATAACCCATGATGAAGAGTAACATTGAAACTAATTAAGGAGAAGCATGAGCCAATATAAATAAATAACTTATTCCTAATCATATCTAAATTTGGAGTTAAATGTTGTACTAGTAATTTTTGGAAATGAAAGTATGGATAATTTGTTCTTGAAGTGTAGGTTGGAGAAGGTTGAGAAATCAAATATATAAAATAATTTACAGCTATATGATGGACATCAAGTCTTCAAAATTGAGTAATTTTTAGTAAGGATTAAATTGGCTCATATAAAGATGAGATTGTTTGTAACAAATGTATACACATGGATTCTTGTCACATTTTGTTGAGAATTACTTGTAAATTTGATAGAAATATTATGCATGATAGTAGGGTGAATATGTATTCTCTTATGAAGGATAGAAATAAGTATACATTGAGTCAATTGAAGGAAAGAGTAGAAGAAGTGGATATTAATATTAAGGAGTTCTAAATCTCAAGAAAATAATTTCTAAAAGATATGAAGAGAGATTAATCTTTACATTTCATTATTAAACCTACATAGGTTGCAACAACAAATAAAACACATGAAATTACACATGAATTGAAGGACTTATTAGGGGAATATGGTGAAATTCATACAAAAGAAGTGTTAGATAGGTTTCCACTATTGAAAATAATCAACCACCATATGGATTAATTCCTTGATCAAGCTTGTACAATAAGGAAGCATATAGGATGACACCTATGGAGAATAAGGAGGTGAAGAGAAAGGTCCAATATCTATTATAAAATGGTTTAGGGTATGTGCAGGATCATGATGGGCCAAAAAGTGGCGATATGTAAGTGATGATGGCCCATGTGACTGACGACTTTTTTTATACCCAAAATTGATGAAATGAAAAGGGTTTTTAAAGGAGATTCTCAGCTTTCCACCAATATAAATTATACTTTGTAAACTTTGAATTTAATAAATAATTATTATTCATTTTCTAATTGAATTATGACTAAAGTATTGATTGATAGGCTGATTGAAAAAAATCTATAGCTTTCAAACGATATCACATTTTTTGAATCTAAAACATGTGTCACATTCTATGCTTCGCATACTATAGGATTAAAAAAAAATGAATTTCATGAATTCTTGACCAAGTTAAGGTGGTTAGACATACGAGTTTTTATATTTTTAAAAAGTTGTAATAAAAAATTCATAATTAATTATTTACTTGGAAAAAAATTACAAAGAAGTATGCATCACATCGAGGAATGAGTCCTCTACTTATATATAGAATCTTATAAAAAAATATTATCATTTTATTATGGTTAGGGTGGTCAAATAGATAGGTCTACTTCTTATTTTTTCCCTGAAATTTAAGTACTACTACATTGAAATTTCAAATTTTCACCAAATAGATTTTTTTTTTTAAAAAAAAAACCTAGTAGTTTAGAAACTACACTCAATTTGCTACAAATTCTATTCTTACATATTTTTGAAATAATATAGATAACTTATTCAAATTTTTACGTCAAGTTGCCTAACTCTTATTTTTCTGAATTTTTTGCCACTTAAGGGCCTATTTTTTCCATGATGATCCTACACATACCCTTTAAGAAGGGACAATTTCATCCCATGCATAGTACCAACCATCCTAGAACCAAAGGAAAAATAATAGTTTATATGTGTATATTCACAAGTCATTAACAAGATATCAATAAAATATAGATTTCAATTATCATGAGTGCACAATTTAATCGACTTCTTGAGTAGATCTATGTACTTCATGAAGATTGATTTGAAAATTAGATATAACCAAATCAAGAAAATGAAAGAAGATGATCTGATAACCACATTCAAGACAAAGGATGGGTTATACAAGTGGCTTGTTAAACCATTTAGTTTTACAAACACACTAATAATATTTATGATGCTAATGAGAAAAGTGTTGAAGCTATTTCTTAGTAATTTATATTATATTATTTGGATGATATTTTTATATTTAGTAAAAGAAAAGAGTAAAACTTGATGCATCTTAAGTTATTTTTATAAATATTATGATAAGAGAATTTATTGGTCAATCTAAAAAAGTGTAGTTTAATGGAGTTGGTGTACTTGGTCTTTGTAACTTCCCAAGAAGGTTTGTAGATGGATAGTGAAAAATTGAAAATTAGAGAATAGTTAAAGTAATAAGTTTTCAATGATTTGAGAAGCTTTTAAAAAAAAAAATTAAAATCTTAGTGTTTTTTGTGCATATAGATCATAGAGATAATGAAGATGGATAAGAATGAATTTTATTGGACAATTATAATAGAGAATATATTTTTTCTAAACTAAAGGAAAAATGAATGGAATAACTAGTAATATCATTGTTGGATATCAATAAAGTATTCCAAGTTATCTCCAATGAATGTGAGATAATGATAAAGTTGAGTTTTTATTTAAGGTAAGTCTATTACATAATTCAATGACAAGGAGTTAAAGAAAATATACACAAGTATCATTGTCTGGCAAAGAGTTTTAAATTTTTTTCAAGCATTTAAGATGTGATGACACTATTTTTTACTAAAATAATTTATTCTATTAAAAAATAATCAATTATTATATTTTATTATCAACCAAGGCAAGTTGAGCCAAAAGTACATGAAATGGGTTGAATTTCATAAAAAAAAAATTATTTATTTTAAAGCATAGGATTTGAAGAATGAATGGGTAGGTAATGCATTGAGTGGAATGTGTATTTTATTGGATGGTGAGAATGGAGGCTTCTATATTTTACTCTAGGAAAGACTTGTATGAGGACCCAAATGACATGTAAAAGACTCCACAATAATAATATTTCATTCAAGAGGGTATACTATTCAAAGGGTAGTTTTTGTGTATACCTCATGGTTCAATGAGGTAAAACTTGGTGAGAGAGAAACATAATAGAGGTCTAATCAAACATTTTTTTGGTGGAGATAAAATTGAAATAGTGTTTTGAGGATTATTATTAACCAAGGATGAGCGTAAATGTGAAGAATGTTGTGTAGAGTTGTATATTTTCCAACATCCCATGGGAATTTTCAAAATATAGGTTTATATCATCTTTTACTTATAAAAAGATACCATAGGAAGATATGAATATGGGTTTCATTCATGAGTTACCCATTACTTAGTATAGCAATGACTTTATTTTTATTGTTGTATAGAAACATTTTTAAGTATGACACACTTTACGCTTTGTAAAATTTATGTGACGCAACACACATTACTACTTTATTCTTTAAATAAGTAGTAATATTTGGTAAGTTAACAAGGAACATTATCTCAAACAAGGATGCAAATTTTTTGTCATTTTTGTATACCTTGTAGAAAAATTGGATACTAAGTTAATTTTTCATTCAACTTGACATTTACAAATAGATGATAAAAAGAAGCTTTTCAGTAGAAGAGTAAATTATTTTGAGATGTTTAGTCAAATAGAAGCCAAGTCTATGAGGTACTAAATTGGCACAAGCTAAGTTTACATACAATTTAGTTAAGATTAGTACAATTATGATTCATTTTTACAATGTGTATGAATACAACCCTGGAGGGATATATGTGTTGGCAAGTGAAGCTAGTGTTGTATATCTTTTTTCTAATAACATGTATGAGTTACACAAGAAAGTAAATGTAAATATGGAAAAAGAGTACAATGAGATACATAACATGCCTATCTCAAGAGCAGAGAGAATTTTTTTTATTTTAGAGAGTTATTTTAGGGTCATTTGTAGAAGGAAAGGTTTCCCTCAATAACTTATTACAAGCTAATGCAAAAGAATATTGGTATTTTTAATTTGTCTTGATAAATTTCTCAACAAATTTTTATGAGATAGAGCTCAAAGAAGTAGTGGATATCTCTTTGATTTTTAGTCTGGTGTATTTGTATAGGATTGTACTATGAGGAGCCAATGAGTGGAAAGGAAAGGAATAATTTAGGTTATTCAATGAATGAATGTGTATATCCATCACCAATGAAATAAGGATGTATGTGGTAACTCTAAGAACTGATAGAGTTATATAAATGATGTAGAATATAATGAGAAAAAATTGCAATGTGTACTTAGTGAAGTGGAAGAATAAAATAATTTAAGAAGAAATGTGGATGAATGTAGACACAATTATGAAACATATAATCTTATTTCCATATTTTATTAAATATTCATGAGATGGAGCTTTGGTACATTTCATTTACCTAGCTTGCCTAGTTTAGGAGCATTCAAGTTCACAAAAAAATATAGGATTGAAACCAAAAGGAAAATTAAACTAAATTGAGATATTTTTTTTGTGTGTGTGAATTTAGGAGGAATGTCATATCTAGATAAATTGTAAGAGTCAAGAGAATTTTCTAGCTAAATTTTACATAGAAAAGGAAAAGAAATTTGCATCTTCAACATCAACCATGTCACTTCAATAATGTTAGCCTATGTGTGACTATGGCATCATCAAATTGGGTCACTTTGGTAGCATCATCCTATGTGCAACTTCAATAGAAATAGCCTAAAAATTAAGAAAAATTAGCCTAGATGCGACTTTAACAACACAATGAATTCATATTAGTAACAATTTTAACTTTAGCAACATCTAGGATGACTTTGGAAATAAGGCATACATTATCATTGATGGAGATGATTTTGGTAACATGGATCCGAAAGGACACTTGTCATTGTCTCTTATTGAGATCAATTTCTTTGTAATCTCTAACTATTAAAAAGATTACTCAATTTTCTTGGTTATTATTATTCTTTTAAGGATATTGAAAAAAACAAAGAAAATCGTGAGGACTGGGAGTAGACCATCTAAACCAATGAGGCATTGAAAAATAGGGGAATACAAGAGAATAACTAAAAGAAGGATGATAAAATATTTATCCATCTAGAGGAATAGAATAGTCCCATGTCATTTTTTTGTGAAATACTTAGGGATTTGCTTGTAGCATGATTACAATCCCTTAAAGGTAGATTTATATTTTAATGCACATGACTTTTGTATAGTTTTCATTTAATGTGTGAAGGTTTTTTAAGGATTATTTAGGTTATCTTTTATTAATTCACTCTATCTAGACTATATTAGTAACTGCCAAGAACTCTATATAGGTGTAGTTATTATCTTTTATAAATAGTTGGTCAAAGATGTTAGTCATAGTCTATTAAGTAATCTCCTTTTTATATATTCTTACATGTGTCATTTATTCTCTTATACACCTTACATGTCATACATCTTCCATGATATAGATGCTCTTATATATGTCATGCAATAATTGACAAGTGGAAAAACGTTCAATATATAGAATCTAGAGATTCCATCCAAATGAGACACCATCCATTTCTTGTGTGAACGCATGATTTATAATACTACAAATAGTAAAAAATTAAAGTAGAATCAAAACTTGAAAACATAAAATCATTTTATTAGAAATATATGAGTCAAGATACTTAAGATATTTTTAACTTACCTATCATGTATATTTGGTTTTTTATTATTATTTTGATTTGTGGCTAAATTAGGTTGGGGTCCCATGGGGGGCTTCACGATCTACTTTGAAGGAGCAGTGAGTACCACAAAGCAAAAAAAACTATGCTATAGGATCAATTAGATTTTTTTCTCAACAATAGCAATCCCTACTTTTTAGTTAAATAATTTAAATGGGTGCAATTGGGTGGGCCTAAAAATTGCTCCACCATAGGCATTTTTCTGCAACTTGTCAATCACATGGACTTTTTAAATTCCCACCAATTAATTTCTTAATTATTTTATATTATTTACTTTGTTGAATTTAATATGCAAAATAATAAAATTCATGAGACCACCAGCTTTCACAAATTTAAGAGTTCTCGATTAAAACTGTGTGTCAATTGTTTGCATCAACGTTTCGGATCATACTCCATGGCATCAATGTTTCAGATCATACTCCATGATCCATGATCAGGATGTAATGCAGATAGAGAGGAGTATGATACATGATCAGGATGCAATGCAGAGAGAGAGTAGAGTATGATCCGAAAGGTTGATGTAAAAAATTGACACACAGTTTTAATCTAGAAATCTTATTACTATACTATCATGAACTGTAAAAACTTCATCCTTTTAAATTTAAGAGCTTAAACTTTTAAACTTAAAACTAAACTACAAAATTAATAGAACCGCACACTTAACAATAATCAACACCCAAATATTGCCAAATACTTCAAATGTTCACAAAAGCAGCACAGTGGCAGAAAGGCTTTGTGTGATATGGAAATAAATTATGAGTTTGTTCTAACAAACGGTATCTATAATGAAAATGCCACAAGAATTTACAATTGATACCCATCGCCTGCATATCAACTATTGGCAATCTTCACGCTGCTCTTCCAAGGAAAGCTTATTCTAAATATTATATATACCCAAAGCAGCCAAACACACTATAAATATTATATACCTAGCACACCAAATAGAATATGTTCATGTATCTTCAGATGGCGAGAACGAGGCCCGGCATGGAGTCCTCCTCCGACAGAGGGAGGCTACTCTGCCAGACGGGAAAACACAGCAACGAGCTAGGATTGGGTTTAAATTCCGTGACAATTAAAGAGGTGTTGAAATACTCTCGCAGTTGGGTAACAATCTCAACCTCCACAGTCCAGACGTGAACCCAGTACAGGGACTCGTCATCGCGACCTTCCACGAATACTTTGTTGGCTACCGGGGTGACAGAGTCAGGAATAAAGGAAAGGCGTTTGCGGATGGTTCGGCCGGTGAGAAGGCGCATCAAACGCTGGCAGTGCGGCGGACCATGGAACCACCACTCCAAGTCGGGGGCCAAAATCCTCCGGACCGTCTTGGCATTGCCCAAGCATAACGCATCGTATAGCTCAATAACCAGAGCTGTATTCTCTTCGTTTGCTTCTTCCAGATGGGGCCATTCTGAGCTTGAGCTAGCCAGTTTCAGTGCCCCGGGGGATTCAATCTCGCCACCAAAAAGGAAACCAGAAATGTACTGGTGAATGAATTAACACCCTTGCGTGTATATTTTTATACACAACGAGGGGTAAAAGTCAAAAGTGATGGCGGGTGGAGGTGGAGGTGGAGGTGGAGGTGGGGGAAAGTGTCAGCGGGGCCCACCGTGACATACCTGGAACGCATGCGTTCCATGTCGCTCTCTTCTTTCGCGAGGTCATATTCTTGGGAAAGGGACAGGGCATTGATACCACATTCTCTCAATGCCACGTCACCTTTTTCGTTATAAGAAAACTAAATGATAGGGGCCAATGAGAAAAACTAAAAAAATATATATATATATATATATATATATTATTTGGAATCGAAAGGAGCAGGTAAGCCATGATGTTTTTCGTGTAGTAAACAGTATAAAAGGTGTCACCGGCCTGCGAAATTTCTAACGAAATGAGACTACTTTACTATGCCATTTTATTTTTTTATTGAAATAAGCAGAAAGCAGATTACAAAATAAATGGACAGATCAAAAGGAGGTTTGTATAAGAAAGAAAAGAGACTTATAAGGTAGAGCAGTAAGTAACAACTATTACAATATCAATAACTAGTTGAAATCTGCCAAACAATTCACAAGGCAACTTATAATGAGAACCAACAGTCATAATCCGCATAACAGTAAACGAGCTGGGTAAAGACATTCCAGCTAAGCGTACAGGAACACAAAGAGAACAATAACATACGAGATTACACTTATAACTTGTTTGGATTGACTCCCAACACTATTGGCCAACTTTACTAGCCATTTGTTTCGTTGTTTCATTTTTAATGGGCTTCATAACTTGTTTGGATCGACTCCCGACACAATTGGCCAACTTTAACTTCATTAAACATAATTCATATTTTTTCCTTAATGGGTTCAATAGAGATTAAATTTTAGTGAGTAGAAGGTTCTAACATCATAAGGGATGAGGTTGGAATTGTGCCTCAAGGATCTTTGGCAGAATGGATACCCCTCAGTCCTTGACTCTTAGTTGAAGAGGTTTCAACCTATTTGGGTTGATATAAAAACCTTCCATGAAAATTAAAAATAAAATCTCTTTAATGGGCTCTGTGTCAAAGTGGACAAAATAGGCAATACTCCATATCATTAAGCAAATGGGTAGTAAGTTTTGAGTATTTGATATTAGAGGAAATTATATGTTTAAGTACATTTGAGCTGGAGATGATTGGGATGGGAAGCTTTCTGAGAAGTCTCCATGTTTCACCTCTATGATGAGTATCACCTAAATGCAATGATTTTTAAGTGGACCATTCATGTTCATGAGGGATGAATTCTTGTGGAACACTAATCATGAAATATGGGTCAATGAGTTTGACTCAAAAACTATGTAGTTTAATCCTAATCGTGCATCACGTAATATCCCACATGGCAATCCCATATATATTGATTACTATTGTTTCCTATTTGTATAGTGCAAGCAAATCACACTTTGTTCAATTGTTTTACAAGCTAATTGCAATGAATAAACTTTTCTTAAGTTGAATCTAAGTTAACCCAATAAGATAAATTTTCAAAAGTGTTAAATTAAAATTGGATTAAATAATTATGAATTGTGAGATGATAATAAAAATATTAAATGTTAAGTTAGGAGATTAAATATGAAGGGATAAAAGTACTTAGTTTTAAGATGACAAAAAGAGAACAACTCTAATATTGCATTGAATTGGAAATAAAAATGGTTTCTCTCAATTTATAATCTACTTTAAAATCGAAACAATCTATTAACTTTATGGTAGATCGAATATATAGATTTGGGTAATTCTTCTAGGCATAGATTTGACCTATGGCCCAAACAAATGATCTAGTTGGTTATGTGCCCTTACTTTCTATTTCCTATAATTTATTTTTTATTGAGATCCTATATTGCATCAATACAAGTGAAGCAATGCTACTAAAGATCAATGAGAATATCCATGATCTCTTGCATCTACCTTACATCTACTAGAGGTCCTAATAGTTGTGCTAGCCACAAATTGATTACTTTCCTTAATTATTTCATTTGCACCATCAGACTTCGTCATTGTTTGAGTACTTGGTGAAATTGAGTACATAAAATTTTAAATGTACCCTAATATATCCATCCAATTCCTTCATTACACATATGAGGTTGAGGCTTGCTTTATATTTAATTTTTAATATTATCTAATGGAAGATTCAATGCTTTAGTGGATATAGGCCAACCCAAATAGACTAACATAAATTATTTACATTAGTGTAAGTCCCTTTCATGTTGTTGATTTCCATCTCTATATTTGTGTATATAGTTGCACATTTCATCCTAATTTCTTATAATTTATTTTTGTCCTATTTTGCTAAAATTTTATACTTTATATCTAACCTTGATATTTCCCTTGATTAAAATTTTCCTAAAAATCCATTGGAACCAACCTTAACTATTTATTTTATGGCAAGGAGGTGCCTATATTTATGTGCAATACTTGTTATTATAGCTTCTCTATTGTTTTCTCTATGTATTCATTGAAGTTCAAATTCTATGTCAAGTGCCTCTCCCTAGTAGTGTTGTGTATGGAATCTCCTATTTAAAATTGTTGTATAGGAGATATTTGTGTTATATCTACTAATGTACTAGATATTGTAGGTGTAAACAATGTTGGTGACAACGTTACCACAGGTTGTAACTATTTATACTAGGAAATGAATTCCTTTATTTTTACCAAAGGTCCAATATTTACATTTTTTTATAATAATGAGAGTATCTCTAGGGGATTGTTCTCCTTATGTGTGTGTGTGTGTGTACATATATACATATATGTATGCATATGTATATATGTATATACATACATATATATGTATATACATATACATATATATGTACATACATATATGTATGTATATATGTATATATATCCCTTATCTTGTCTCTATTCAGATAGTTATTATCCTCCTTTCTACATTTCCTTCACCTATAGTGTCGCATCTACACTTTATTTTTCTTTTTCCTTCTCTTTTCCTTGTGTTCTTATTTCCTCTTATGTCATGTGATCTTATACATCCCTAGCTATTTTTCAACATTTAAATTCCCTTTATGCAATAATTTGGCTACTCCATTTGAGGTGATTTTTCTTTTTCTTTTTCTATTAAAAAATTATTATAATAATTATTTTTGGCCTCTAGGGTTGATTCTTTGATCCTCTCCTTAGCCACTATTACATGTGACAATAGAGTATGCACTATTTTTCTAGATCTCAACTCATTTTTTAACTGCCCCAACTTATCTATGATGTGAGGAGAGATATTTTTAACTCTCTTCTAATGTTTTTTTCTTAATTTTCTCCTTTACTTATAAATTGTCTATTCCATCTTTTGCTTGATTATGCTTGTCAAATATTCAATAAATTAGGTATTATATCTACCATGAGGTGAGGACTTATTTTGGTGTAATCTAACATAACTTCTAAAATCACTTGTTTTTTCTTATTTAATATTGTAGTGTTCATCTAAGATATTTGTTTAGACATTTTAGTCATAAACAATTATCTATATAGAAATTGAACATATATTATGTAACGTATTGAAACTGATAATTTTATAGGGTTTTGATGTAATATCCTTAAGTTTTATTCATTTTACCTAAAACCCTACACCCTTGGTGTAAGTGTATAGGAGCAAATTTGCACCCCTTAAGCAAATTTTCCTCTCACATACCCTCACCTTAGAAAATTAAATCCGAAGGAAAAATTCCACATCACCCACCTGCCTTCCATTCACTTAGCATTCTTCTTATGTGTTGATGAGAGAATATTTTTCAGGGATGCAAGTGTGGTGCATAGATGTCTACGCAGCGCATTGTCATCCCTAATAGATTCCCACATTTGAATTTGGAAGAGGTGCTACACACCTAGTTGGGGTCAAATTGTAATGTCCCTCTTTGACCAACTGACCCAAAAATGGCTTATTCCTTCCCATCCCACCTTAAAAAATATTATTCATTCAATCACTTCATCTCTTTTCACAGTCTCTTAGCATTTCCATTACATTCTCAAGCAGCATTCTAGCATTTTCATTGTGAGCATTGCAACAACATTGACACTCCATCAACTCCACATTGCAAGTTTGAGGCAACCATAGAAGATGTGGGCTTGGAGTCTTGTGAGACCTCCCTTCATCATCGCTACAGATGTGGTGACTTTTCCAAGTCCATACCTTGCATTCTCCCTCCATGAGCTAATGAGATTTTGGGTGGAGGTGGTAACACTTCACTCCTCTCCTTTGTGATTTGATTGAGTAGTATAGCATTTATTTGTAGTGTTCATCCATCTTTCTTTTCACTTTATTTATCACATATTCTACTATGTTGCTTTCTGGTTATACGTGGAGGTGGAAACACCAAAACAGGGGTCTGATTGAGGCAAGCCCCTACACAGCCCCAACAATTTTCCCTCTTGTTTGTGTGCAAGTGAACATACATGTGGAACTACCTAGAAAAATGGTGCTTTTGTGAGATTATCTTCATCACCCTAGCTTTTATTTACTTGCTTCATTATCTTCATCTTTACTTTTTGTACCTCTTTACTCTGTTTATTTCACTAAGAATAGTTAGCTAGGTTGTTTAGTTAGTTTTTTGGTATTTTGTATTACATTTTATGTTTTTTGGCTGTATGGATACCATTGCACCAAAGAGACACAAATACGTCATGCTTACATCCCAAAACCGCATTGTCATCCTCAGATAGAGAGTTATTTGAGGTGCAGTACAAATTTGAAAAACCAACTCGCCTAGCCCAAACTTGAACTTTGATTTTGTAGAGTGATAGAACCACTTCATAGTGCTCATCATTCTCAATTCCCATCCTTTTAGAGTGAGCTAAGTTAGGGAAGCCCTTCGCTCTCGGTTGTTCATGACCTGGAGCCTTGACATGGTTGGTCCCCCTCTCTTAATTAAGTCTTATACTTCATTGTTCTAATTTATCATTAACTAGCTTAGCTTGGTGTGGGATCTTAAGTTGTAATATTATCTCTTTATCATCATTCATTCTACCAACCCCTCTATCCTAGCCATTCAATCATGTGATTTTAAGTGATGTATAAGTCTTCCTTTTAGTGTTATTATGTGGTGGTTCCCAATTTAATCCATGTGGTTAATCTTCATTTCAAAAAACTGTTTATTTAGAGCACATCTTCTTAATTCGTGAGTATCCCCAAGTTGCACTAGCATGCTCTTTAGACATGTGTATTACATTATTTTATTTTTTCCTAGTTTTGATGTGCATGTAGGTCCACCTTCTTGCTAGTTGTTTTGTATAGTGTGGTTTCTTGGGAGATGCATAAATTAAATATGTGCTAGCGTATTGTGGTGACTTGTGGAAATGAGATGGATTGGGTTGACCTTGACTTTATGGTTTTCGATAAGAGGGTACAAGTGAGTGACTAAGTGCAACATGCCACTTTCTCATTTTAATGCAAAATTTATTTATAGAAAAAAATTATCAAGGAGGAAGCCCTTCAAAGTTGCATTAATGCATTGTATCAAGACACCTAGTTGTCAAGTGTAAAGGTTGAAAAGGGGGCTAGAGGAAAATATTTTAAGCCAACTCATAGGCTCTTCAAGATGGAGAAGCATGCCTAAGGGTGTGGAATTGTTTTAGACATGCTAATTGATAGAGTGGAGTCTAAGAAGGATGCAACTATCCCTGCTCAAGGTTTTGACTTACTCAATTACTGTTATAGGAGTAGCAATGCTACAATACCTATATGGAATATATGGAATTTGGACCTAGGGAGGTTGGTAGTGTCAAATGTCTTTGTTAATGTGGACTTGATAGGAGAAATTTCTAAGAGGTATGATTTGTAGTCTAAGGAAATATTGAATTATAAGGTCGGTCTCCTTATAAGATCAGAGAAAACATTCATCTATAAAGTGTTTGATCTAAATTTATTTTCCAATATCCCCATAAATTTTGATTTATTATGTAGAGAAAATTTCAAGGACACATGCATTTCTCATGTGGATTCCTTGTCATAGGAAAAGGGACCAATAGATATAAAGTTAATCCTTTCAACTTTGATATTTTTCAAGAAGTTACTTCATCAACACCTACTACACCCTATGTCATGTCTTGGTTGTGGAATACAAGGTACGAATATTAGTTCACCTAATGATGATAGCAGCTGATAACCAACACAAATACTTGAATTTAAAAGTTATAATTTTGCCACATTCATTGTAGAAATAATTCACAAGGGTTTGATGGCGATAAAAGGTGATGAGAAAATAGTATATTTCAAGTGGTATTGTTTATTATATCACGTTATTTTATAATTTGGGAAATTTATCTAGAGTTCTATGGTGCAATTGAAGCTACATGATGTTGAAGGAGTTTCATTTCTAGTTTAGGGATGAAAATGCATTTTGAGTCCTCAAATTATGTGGTGTTTGAAGATTTTTTTGCATAGGTGGTCCTAAGAAATTTGGGATTTCAATCTAGTAGGATGCCTAACATAGTGATGAATTTATTGAGACCTAAAGATAAAGAACTTGAGCTAGTAGTGTAACCATAATTGGGGTAATTTATTCATCCACTACATACCGTAGTCATTATAGTTTATGGTACTCTAGTACAACCTCGTGTGATGCTAATGAGTGTGCCATATAGAGTTTCAATTCTTGAAATCAAGTGACAATTGAATGAGAGATAAATTTCATCTGATAACCCATAAGAAGGGATCGAGTAACATATGCACCAATTTGTGACACAAAAAAGTTTCCACTTTTAGTTTCTTACCTATAATGACAATATGGCACTCGCCAAATGGCTCAGATAATTGATCCTAAGGATTAGTGTTTCCCTAAGTAATCAATTTGGTGAGTTCCAAATGAAATGCATCATTTGGTGAGCACCAAATTTGGTGCTCACCAAATGTGAATTCTGAGTTTTTAGAATGAATTTTGTTGAAGTGTTTCTTTTTTTCCTTATCTGTATCTTTGTCTTTCTCTACTAGTGAAACTATATACATGAAATAAACATTACATATCTGGACATTTACTTTCTTATACTTTAAGTTATATTTCATGTATATAGTTCTAGGATGTTTGAGAGTGTTTTAGATCTCTTGGAGTTATAATGTAAATTCTAGTTTTTGGAAGATCTTATAAATTTTTATACAATCAAATTTCAGTAATCAGTAAGTTGTATCCTCTTTCTCTTTCTCTCTATCTCACTCATTATTTATCTCTTATGATCTATACCTCTCTCTCTCTCACCATCTCCATCCCTTTATTTGAATCTCTCTCCCTTGAGCTCAAGAACTACCTCTCTACCTCTCTCTCTCTCTCTCTCTCTCTCTCTCTCTCTCTCTCTCTCTCTCTCTCTCTCTCTCTCCCCTTTACCCCTATTTCTCTCTTATTCTCTCCCTCTCTCTCATTCTCTCCTTTTTTCTACCTCCATCCTTCCCTCTCCCTCAATCTCCCCACCTTCCTCCCCTTTTGTATCACATCAAAGAGATAGAGAGGATGGATGGAGAGGTAAAGAGGTATAGATGAGATATAGGGAGGTAGAGAGGTAGGTAGAGAGAGTGGTAGGGAGTTATAGAGGGAGATGTAGGTAGAGAGATGGAGGGAGAGGTATATATGGAGAGAGAGGTGAGAGAGAAACCAACATAGACAAAGGTAGGTAGAGAGAGGGAGGGGGAGTTAGGGAGAGAGAGAGGGAGGTTCAAGAGAGATAAGAAAGAGAGAAACAAAGAGAGAGACAGAGAGAGAGAGGAGGAAGGGTGGGAGAGAAAGAGGGGATGGAGGGAGAGGTAAAGAGGAATAGTTGAGATAGATAAAATTAGAGAGGTAGGTAGAGAGAGGGAAATGAGATATACAAAGAGGGAGAGAGAGAGGGGGGGGATAAGTAGGAAGGTGGAGAGATTGAGAGAGGCAAGGATGGAGGAAGAGAGAAAGAGGTATAGAGGGATATGTTAGATGGAGAGAACTAGAGAGTTATGGTGGGTGTAAGAGAGAGAGAGAGAGAGAGAGAGAGAGAGAGAGAGAGAGAGAGAGAGAGAGAGAGAGAGAGAGAGATTGGGGTGAGAAAGAAGCGAGAGAGGAAGGAGATAAGAAGAATAGTTGAGATAGATGAAGTAGAGAGAGGGTGAGAGAGATAGAAAGGAGAGAGAGGGGGATGGGGAAGAGACAAAAGGTGATAGAGAGAAGTAAAGAGGTAAGGATGAAGATCAAGAGATTGAGAGAGGGAAGGGGATAGGGAGAGAGAGAGAAAAGATGCTAGAGGGATGGTAGGTAGAAAGTAGAGAGGGAAGGAGAGATGGGAAGAGAGGTAAGGGTGGAGAGAGAGAGGTGAGAGAGCAGCATAGAGGTAAAGTAGATAGGGAGGAGATAGAGAGTAGAGAGGGAAGGGAGAGGGAGGGTGAGAGAGCTAGAGAGAGGTGAGATAGAGAGAAAGAGAAGGGAGGGAGCAATAGGTAGGGAGAGAGGTGAGATAGAGAGAGTAGAGAGAGAGGGATGGAGAAGTGAGAGAGAGGTGATAGAGAGATGTGATAGAGAGAGAATAAGAGAGGTAAGGAGGAAGGTGGAGAGATTGAGAGAGGGAAGGAGGGAGGGAGGAAGGGAGAGATAAAGATTTATAGAGGGGTATGTTAGATAGAGAGAATTAGAGAGAAGAGGTGGGTAGAAGGAAGAGAGAAATAAAGAGAGGTGAAAGGGTGATAGAGAAAATTAGAGAGGGAAGGAGGGAGGGAGGGAAAGATAAAGAGGTATAGAGGGTTAGGTTAGATAAAGAGAAGTAGAGAGTGATGGTGGGTGTAAGGAAGAGAGAGAGAGAGAAAGAGAGGGTGATAAAGAAAATTATAGAGAGACGGAGGGATGGAGAGAGATAGGTGATATAGATTAGAAGTAGAGAGGGAAGAAGAGAGAGAGGGGGGGAGATAGAGAAAATTAGAGAGGGAAAGAGGGAGGGAGGGAGAAAGAGGTGAGATAGAGGGAAATTATAGAGAGGGGAGGGAGAGAGAGAGAGAGATGACATGATTTTCTAAAAGGGTAACAAAATTTCATACATTATTTGTTGTGCTCTGCATCAAGTTTAAACATGTTGTAATACAAATTTATAAAAATAATGTGATGACATTAGGCTCTCTCTTAGCTATCTAACCATATAATTTTTTTTACATTTTGATTATATTAAGGTTTTCATCTATAACTTCTCTTTTTAGTGCCTCCATTTTTTGTCAAAAACCATGTGCTAATTTGGGTATAGATTTTTACTCATTCATCGAATTTTGAAACAAATTACATTTTTAGAAACTCTAGTGTCGTAAAATGCACTCCTTTACATTTTCTCACTTTGTTTACCTCCCCTTAATTAATTGGACTTAATTAAGCCTCTAATTTATCCAATTGTGGATTTAAAAGCCTAATTAATTCCATTTTTTGAAAGGGGAAGTTGCATTAAAAAATTGCAAAATGGGAGATTATAAAAATGTATAAAGCAACATAATCTTCCTAGATTTAAAAAATGTATATACCAACATAATCTTCTTAGATTTAAAAATGTATACACCAACATAATCTTCCTAGATTTGAAATGTATACATCAACATAATCTTCCTAGATTTTAAAAATGTATGCACCAACATAATCTTCATAGATTAAAAAATGTATACACCAACATAATCTTCCTAGATTTAAAAAATGTATACACCAACATAATTTCTGTAGATTTAAAAAATGTATACATCAACATAATCTTCATTGAGTTAAAAAATGTATACACCAACATAATCTTCCTAGATTTAAAAAATATATACACTAACATAATTTTCCTATATTTAAAAAATATATACACCAACATAATCTTCTTCGATTTAAAAAATTATACACCAAAATAATCTTCCTAAATTTAAAACATAATCTTTTTAAATTTAAAAAATTATACACCAAAATAATCTGAGGTCATTGCACTCAGATAAAAGCAAGAGAAAAGCTACATAGACACTTTCTATCATGTAGATATGCTTTAATATCTCATTATTTTAATTTGTGGATAATAAGACAAATATAGCTAAAAACTAATGAAATGTGGCGAGCATTTCCTGTCAAGAGTTACCAAAAGCAGCGCAACAGAAGAAAGGCTTGAGAGATTGTTGTAACGTAATATTTATTATTTAAAGGCCAGAAGAATTTACTGTTGATGTGTATATCAACCATGGCCAATCTTCACCATGCTTATTCTACACAGGCAACAATGCAGACACCCAAAGCAGCGAAAGAAACGATCATAAGAAAGATCTGAAACGTGGATGCAAATAAATTACACGCAGTTAAATCTAGAAAAAAGCATACTGATTCACACCCAAAGCAGCGAAAGAAGAGATCATAAGAAAGATCTGAAACATGGATGCAAATAAATTACACGCAGTCAAATCTAAAAAAAAAGCATACTGATTCAATATAAACTGTGAAAATCTAATGTCTCATACTGATTCAATATGAACTGTAGAAATCTAATATCTTTAATCTGATAATATGTTCAGATGGCGAGCACGAGGCCTGGCATGGACTCTTCCTCCGACTGCGGGAGGCCGCTCTGCCAGAGGGGAAGACACAGCAAGGAAGCAGGATTAGGTTTAAATTCCGTGACAATCAAAGAAGTGTTGAAATACTCTCGGAGTTGAGTAACCACCCCATTCTCCACAGTCCAGACGTGAACCCAGTAGAGGGATTCGTCCCCGAGACCTTCCACGAATACTTTGTTGGCTAGCGGGGTGACAGAGTCGGGAACAAACAAAAGGTGCTTACGGTGGGATCGACCGGTGAGAAAGCGCATCAAATGCTGGCAATGGGGCGGACCATGGAACCACCACTCCAAGTCGGGGGCCAAGATCCTGTGCACCGTTTCTGCGTCGCCCAAGCCTAAGGCATCGTACAGCTGGCTAACCAGCGCTCCATTGCTCTCGTTTTCTTCTTCCACATGTGACCAGTGGGAGCTTGAGCTAGCCAGTTTCAGCGACTGGGATGAGAGCAAAGTGAAAGCAGAAGTTGAAGGGTTTATGAAAAGGCTTGTCTATTTATTACCTAAAATGGTAAGTGAAATGTGAACTCAGGGTGGAGAAGGTGGCATGGGAAATGTCGGTAGGGCCCACCGTGACGTAGGTGGAAAGAATGCGTTACAGGTGTCGGTTTGTCCTGTTCGTCGTGGGCATATTCTTGTGAAAGGGACCGGGCATTTCTTCTTCCTTGCATTTTATATGGCTTTGGCCCGCGCCGCACTCAACCGAAATGCAAGTGTCAAGAAGCTTTTTGTATGCCACGTGGCCACTTCATTGGAAGACAAAAAATTGCACGAGGGAGGCGACGGTTGGGTGTCTCGCCAATATGGAGATGAAATGGTTTTTTACTAGCATTTGGTTCGTATTCATGGGGTCCTTGTGAAAGTGGAGAAAATAAACAATACCTAAGAATTAAAAATATTAAATATTATTGGATTTTGACTGTGTAATATTTTTCATCCATATGATATCAATATAGTAATATTATTGGATTTTGGTTGTATAATATTTTTTATCAATCTATGAGATCAATATAGTATTATTATTGGATTTTGAGTGTGTAATATTTTTCACCAACATATGATATCAATATTGTAACATTATTAGATTTTGGTAGTATAATATTTTTCAACGTATGATATCAACATGATAATACTATTGCATTTTGAGTGTGTAATATTTTTCACCAACATATGATATTAATATTGTAACATTGTTGAATTTTGACAATATAATATTTTTCATCAACATATGATAACAACATAATAATACTATTGCATTTTGATTGTATAATATTTTTCATCAACATATGATATCAATGTAGTAACTTTTTTGAATTTTGATTGTGTAACATTTTTAACATTAGGAAGAAAATATGGCAATGCAAATTGCTTAACAAGAAAATTAATATGTATACTTGTTAAAAAATCAAAAAGTAGAATTGTTTTTTCATGGAAAACAAATATTTATCTTTTACAAAGTTAAGATGCAATTTTTTTAACAAAAAATATTTTAAAAATGAGTTATTGTCAATCTTATTGATCGAGAAATTTCACTCTTTTTGAGGCCTTCACATTGTTTGAAAAAATGAGTACTTTTAAAAGAATAAAATATTAGGAATTTAAATGTATGGTGTACTAATATCTAATACGATGTTCTATTACATGAAAATTGAAAAAATATAATAATATTTTTTATACAATTTTGATTTGAACTAGCAATTGCAATATTGCACAATCTTAAGAACATTACATAACTTGTATCAAAATAATAATATTGGTTTAATTATGGCAAATACCATTCAACAAGGTAGTGTGAACCTTCCTATTTGAAAGGTTTAGAGCCAATATGAAAACTACCAAGCTTTCAAAGGTGTCACAACAACACAAGAAAAACATGAAATCTTTTTTCCTAGAAATATTTTATAAATTTTTGAGATGCCTAATAACTAGAAGCTCATAATGGCTTACTACCAAGGAAAGGCATAATTTTGTTCACATAAGGAACTTGCCAGTTGGAAAGGTTGAAGCTAGGAGTAATTTTAAGGATGATTAAAGGGAGTCTCTTGTAAAGAAATATTTCTATGGTTACTTTGATATCATATATGGGTAGTCAAATTCAAGGGAAAACCAACTAGTTACTTATGTTGATACACTAATAGGTTTGGGTAATTACTGGTCTTAGGAAAATTATAGTGTGGCATCTTCATCAAATTGTGGCAAGATAATAGGATTTAACATGTGTATAATAGCTCCACAAAACCTAAAAAATATTGTGGTGGATATTCAAATATGATTTTCTTTGAGATTGTTAATGTCATTCCTTTCAAATATAGAGGGAATTAAATTCAAAAAAATGCATGAAGATCGGTACAATCAAAATTTGTGAGTTGCTTCAATGAGACACACATCAATACCAAAAGTATGTGAGATAGAGGATTACGATTATAGCTATTATTTATTTTACTTTTTGTTTCCCTCCTCAAGATACATTCAACAAATGGAAAGTGAATTTAAAACATCTTTGGTTATTTTGAGAGTTACATGTATGACTTTAGAAACTTTCATATGCAATTATGGAGGCTTATGGAATGCCTCACCCATTGGACCTTGTAGAAAATTATGACATTATTAATATTCATGTTGATGTAGTTGTTGGCGCCTAAAGGATAAACTCATGTAATTGTTTCATTTCTGGTTCTACAACTATGGTTTGAAGATACTTTTTCGTTTCCATGACTATAAGGGCTTCCCCAAATTGTATAAGAACAAAAAAATAAAATTTTCCAAGGCTAAATAGTGGTCAACTAAAACCAATTTTATTCACCCCTCTACGTAGTGGTATACATGTGAAAAGAAGCTTGAAGGCATAGGATGTGATTTGACTCCTCTGATAATTATTTCCAAAATGCAAACACAATCAATCTCAAAAGAAGAGAAATAGATCATTTTGGTGTTTGGCATGTTTATTTTTCTATGCGCTCATCTATGAGGAACTTGAGGAAGCATTTGTTAAAAAAAGGTGAAACTAAGCTACAATTTTAACTTATGTATATGTATTCAAATATAAAAATAAGATTATCAAATCAAATTATATGTATGTGATTTCACATTCGCCATAATAGAAAAATCAACAAATAAATATGATACCAAATATACATGGAGAAACGCTTTCAAGAAAAAACCCCACATGAAAAAAGAGGGCAAGTATATTATTTATCTTCAAAAGAGAGATACAACACAATACACTTCCTTGTTGATCTCTATAAGGAAAATTAGATGTGGAAACAATTCTTCTAACGTCAATACCTCAGGAAAGAATGTAGATACACTTTTAATTTTTTCAATTATAGTTCAACAAAGATGCACTATGAAGTAATATAACAGAAGCAGAGTATTTGACAATCACACATGAACACCAGATATACGTGGGAAAACCCTTATGGGAGAAAAACCCACCACACCAAGAGAAATCACTTTGTATTATAGTAACAAAGATTACATAAAAATGCCAAACTTATCTTTTTGGTGTCATTACATAGAAGCATTCACCATGAACATTCTTGTACAGGAACCTTCGAGTTATAGTCTCTACATAATAGAATTCATTTACTAATACAATCACTCAACCATTCGTCAATCCAACCTTCGAACCAACTAATTGATTACAAACTACAATCACAAAGTATAACCATGGCATTCCCTATCTATCAAACTTCCTCACATAACCATCACAACTGATTGTCTTCCAACTCTTCATATTCGACTTCTCCTATCGGTCCACGCGACTCCACATAGGATGGTCTTACTCGGTCAATAGAATTCGCACTGTGTTGGCATCTCGGTGAGACACTAACAGTGTCTCGCCGATGCCACATAACCTTCATATCGTTATCACCAAGAGTTACCGTAGTTGCTAAGACGTTCTATC
>VDFB02047144.1:24008694-24048998 GCA_007258455.2 Sequoia sempervirens | reverse complement strand
TCTCTCACCTCTCTCTCTCTCCATCCCTACCTCTTCCTCCATCTCTCCTTCCCTCTCTACTTCTCTCTACCTAACTATCCCTCTATACCTTTTTCTCTCTCCCTCCCTCTCCCCTTCCCTCTCAATCTCTCGACCTTCATCCTTACCTCTTTACTTCTCTCTCTATTACATCTCTCTATCACCTCTATCTCTCTTCCCCTATCCCCCTCTCTCTCCTCTTTCTATCTCTCCTCACCCTCTCTCTAATTCTATCTATCTCAACTATCCTTCTTTATCTCTCCCTTCCTCTCTGCTCTTTCCCCTACCCCCATCATTCTCTCTCTTCCACCATAACTTTCTACTTCTCTCCATCTAACATATCCCTCTATACCTCTTTCTCTCTCCCTCCATCCTTGCCTCTCTCAATCTCTCCACCTTCCTACTTATCCCCTCCCTCTCTCTCCCTCTTTATATATCTCATTTCCCTCTCTCTACCTACCTCTCTAATTTTATCTATCTCAACTATTCCTCTTTACCTCTGCCTCCATCCCCTCTTTCTCTCCCACCCTTCCTCCTCTCTCTCTCTCTCTTTGTTTCTCTCTATCTTATCTCTCTTGAACCTCTCTCTCTCTCCCTAACTCCCCCTCCCTCTCTCTACCTACCTCTGTCTATGTTGGTTTCTCTCTCACCTCTCTCTCCATATATACCTCTCCCTCCATCTCTCTCCCTATATCTCCCTCTATAACTCCCTAGAACTCTCTCTACCTACCTCTGTACCTCCCTATATCTCATCTATACCTCTTTACCTCTCCATCCATCCTCTCTATCTCTTTGATGTGATACAAAGGGGGAGGAAGGTGGGGAGATTGAGGGAGAGGGAAGGATGGAGGTAGAAAAAAGGAGAGAATGAGAGAGAGGGAGAGAGTAAGAGAGAAATAGGGGTAAAGAAGAGAGAGAGAGAGAGGGATGGCCAAGTAGAGAGGTAGTTCTTGAGCTCAAGGGAGAGAGATTCAAATAAAGGGATGGAGATGGTGAGAGAGAGAGAGGTCTAGATCATAAGAGATAAATAATGAGTGAGATAGAGAGAAAGAGAAAGAGGATACAACTTACTGATTACTGAAACTTGACTATATAAAAAATTATAAGATCTTCCAAAAACTAGAATTTACATTATAACTTCAAGAGATCTAAAACACTCTCAAACATCCTGGAACTATATACATGAAATATAACTTAAAGTATAAGAAAGTAAATATCCAGATATGTAATGTTTATTTCATGTATATAGTTTCACTAGTAGAGAAAGACAAAGATACAGATAAGGAAAAAAAGAAACACTTCAACAAAATTCATTCTAAAAACTCAGAATTCACATGTGGTGAGCACCAAATTTGATGCTCACCAAATGATGCATTTCCTTTGGAACTCACCAAATTGATTACTTAGGGAAACACTAATCCTTAGGATCAATTATTTGAGCCATTTGGTGAGTGCCAAATTGTCATTATAGGTAAGAAAATAAAAGTGGCATCTTTTTTGTGTCACAAATTGGTGGATATGTTACTCGATCCCTTCTTATGGGTTATCGGATGAAATTTATCTCTCATTCAATTGTCACTTGATTTCAAGAAATGAAACTATATATGGCACACTCATTAGCATTTCATGAGGTTGTACTAGAGTACCATAAACTGTAATGACTACGGTATGTAGTGGAGGAATAAATCACCCCAATTATGGTTACACTACTAGCTCAAGTTCTTTATCTTTAGGTCTCAATAAATTCATCACTGTGTTAGGCATCCTACTAGATTGAAATCCCAAATTTCTTAGGACCACCTATGCAAAAAAATCTTCAAACACCACATAATTTGAGGACTCAAAATGCATTTTCATCCCTAAACTAGAAATGAAACTCCTTCAACATCATGCAGCTTCAATTGCACTATAGAACTCTAGATAACTTTCCCAAATTATAAAATAACGTGATATAATAAACAATACCACTTGAAATATACTATTTTCTCATCACCTTTTATCACCATCAAACCCTTGTGAATTATTTCTACAATGAATGTGGCAAAATTAAAACTTTTAAATTCAAGTATTTGTGTTGGTTATCAGTTACTATCATCATTAGGTGAACTAATATTCGTACCTTGTATTCCACAACCAATACATGGCATAGGGTGTAGTAGGTGTTGATGAAGTAACTTCTTGAAAATAATCAAAGTTGAAAGGATTAACTTTATCTCTATTGGTACCTTTTCCTATGACAAGGAATCCACATGAGAAATGCATGTGTCCTTGAAATTTTCTCTACATAATGAATCAAAATTTATGGGGATATTGGAAAATAAATTTAGATCAAACACTTTATAGATGAATGTTTTCTTTGATCTTATAAGGAGACCGCCCTTATAATTCAATATTTCCTTAGACTACAAATCATACCTCTTAGCAATTTCTCCTATCAAGTCCACATTGACAAAGACATTTGACACTACCAACCTCCCTAGGTCCAAATTCCATATATTCCATATAGGTATTGTAGCATTGCTACTCCTATAACAGTAATTGAGTAAGTCCCAACCTTGAGCAGGGATAGTTGCGTCCTTCTTAGACTCCACTCTATCAATTAGCATGTCTAAAACAATTCCACACCCTTAGGCATGCTTCTCCATCTTGAAGAGCCTATGAGTTGGCTTATAATATTTTCCTCTAGCCCCCTTTTCAACCTTTACACTTGACAACTAGGTGTCTGGATACAATGCATTAATGCAACTTTGAAGGGCTTCCTCCTTGATAATTTTTTTCTATAAATAAATCTTGCATTAAAATGAGAAAGTGGCATGTTGCACTTAGTCACTCACTTGTACCCTCTTATCGAAAACCATAAAGTCAAGGTCAACCCAATCCATCTCATTTCCACAAGTCACCACAATACACTTGCACATATTTAATTTATGCATCTCCCAAGAAAGCACACTATACAAAACAACTAGCAAGATGGTGGACCTACATGCACATCAAAACTAGGAAAAAAGAAAATAATGTAATACACATGTCTAAAGAGCATGCTAGTGCAACTTGGGGATACTCACGAATTAAGAAGATGTGCTCTAAATAAACAATTTTTTGAAATGAATATTAACCACATGGATTAAATTGGGAACCACCACATAAGAACACTAAAAGGAAGACTTATACATCACTTAAAATCACATGATTGAATGGCTATCATAGTCACTAGGATAGAGGGGTTGGTAGAATGAACGATGCTAAAGAGATAATATTACAACTTAAGAGCCCACACCAAGCTAAGCCAATTAATGATAAATTAGAACAACGAAGCATAAGACTTAAGTAAGAGAGGGGGACCAACCATGTCAAGGCTCCAGGTCATGAAGAGCCCAGAGTGGAGGGCTTCCCTAACTTAGCTCACTCTAAAAGGATGGGGATCAAGAATGATGAGCACTATGAAGTGGTTCTATCACTCTACAAACTCAAAGTTCAAGTTTGGGCTAGGTGAGTTGGTTTTTCAAATTTGTACTACACCTCAGATAGCTCTCTATCTAAGGATGACAACGCGGTTCTGGGATGTAAGCATGACGTATTGGTGTCTCTCTGGTGCAATGGTATCCATACAGCCAGAAAACATAAAATGCAATACAAAATGCCAAAAAACTAACTAAACAACCTAGCTAACTATTCTTAGTGAAATAAAAAGAGTAAAGAGGTACAAAAAGTAAAGATGAAGATAATGAAGCAAGTAAATAAAAGCTAGGGTGATGAAGATAATCTCACAAAAGCACAAGTTTTCTAGGTAGCTCCACATGTATGTTCACTTGCACACAAGCAAGAGGGAAAATTGTTGGGGCTGTGTAGGGGCTTGCCTCAGTCAGACCCCTGTTTTGGTGTTTCCACCTCCATGTATAACCAAAAAGCAACATAGTAGAATATGCGATAAATAAAGTGAAAAGAAAGATTGATGAACACTATAAATAAATGCTATACTACTCAATCAAATCACAAAGGAGAGGAGTGAAGCGTTACCACCTCCACCCAAAATCTCATTAGCTCATGGAGGGAGAATGCAAGGTATGGACTTGGAAAAGTCACCACATCTGTAGCGGTGATGAAGGGAGGTCTCACAAGACTCCAAGCCCACAACTTCTATGGTTGCCTCACACTTGCAATGCAGAGTTGATGGAGTGTCAATGTTGTTGCAATGCTCACAATGAAAATGCTAGAATGCTGCTTGAGAATGTCATGGAAATCCTAAGAGACTATGAAAAGAGATGAAGTGATTGAATGAATAATATTTTTTAAGGTGGGATGGGAAGGAATAGGCCATTTTCAGGTCAGTTGGTCAAAGAAGGACATTACAATTCGACCCCAATTAGGTGTGTAGCACCTTTCCAAATTTAGATGTGGGAATATATTAGGGATGACAATGCGCCGCATAGACGTCTATACACCACACTTGCATCCCCGAAAAATATTCTCTCATCAACACATAAGACAAACACTAAGTGAATGGAAGGTAGGTGGGTGATGTGGAATTTTTTCTTTGGATTTAATTTTCTAAGGTGAGGGTATGTGAGAGGAAAATTTGCTTAAGGGGTGCAAATTCACTCCTATAAACTTACGCCAAGGGTGTAGGCTTTTAGGTAAAATGAATAAAACTTTAGGATATTGCATCAAAACCCTAGAAAATTATCAGTTTCAATACATTACATAATATATGTTCAATTTCTATATAGATAATTGTTTATGACTAAAATGTCTAAACAAATATCTTAGATGAACACTACAATATTAAATAAGGAAAAACAAGTGATTTTATAAGTTATGTTAGATTACACCAGAATAAGTCCTCACCTCATGGTAGATATAATACCTAATTTATTGAATATTTGACTAGCATAATCAAGCAAAAGATGGAAGAGACAATTTATAAGTAAAGGAGAAAATTAAGAAAAAAACATTAGAAGAGAGTTAAAAATATCTCTCCTCACATCATAGATAAGTTGTGGCAATTAAAAGATGAGTTGAGATCTAGAAAAATAGTGCATACTCTATTGTCACATGTTATAGTGGCTAAGGAGAGGATCAAAGAATCAACCCTAGAGGCCAAAAATAATAATTATAATAATTTTTTAATAGAAAAAGAAAAAGAAAAATCACCTCAAATGGAGTAGCCAAATTATTGCATAAAGGGAATTTAAATGTTGAAAAATAGCTAGGGATGTATAAGATCACATGACATAAGAGGAAATAAGAACACAAGGAAAAGAGAAGGAAAAAGTAAAATAAGTGTAGATGCGACATTGTAGGTGAAGGAAATGTAGAAAGGAGGATAATAACTATTTGAATAGAGACAAGGTAAGGGATATATATACATATATACATACATATATGTATGTACATATATATGTATATGTATATACATATATACATATGCATACATATATGTATATATGTACACACACACAGACATAATGAGAACAATCCCCTAGAGATACTCTCATTATTATAAAAAAATGTAAATATTGGACCTTTGGTAAAAATAAAGGAATTCATTTCCTAGTATAAATAGTTACAACCTGTGGTAACATTGTCACCAACATTGTTTACATCTACAATATCTAGTACATTAGTAGATATAACACAAATATATCATATACAACAATTCTAAATAGGAGATTCCATACACAACACTACTAGGGAGAGGCACTTGACATAGAATTTGAACTTCAATGAATACATAGAGAAAATAATAGAGAAGCTATAATAACAAGTATTGCACATAAATATAGGCACCTCCTTGCCATAAAATAAATAGCTAAGGTTGGTTCCAATGGATTTTTAGGAAAATTTTAATCAAGGGAAATATCAAAGTTAGATATAAAGTATAAAATTTTAGCAAAATAGGACAAAAATAAATTATAATAAATTAGGATGAAATGTGCAACTATATACACAAATATAGAGATGGAAATCAACAACATGAAAGGGACTTACACTAATGTAAGTAATTTATGTTAGTCTATTTGGGTTGGCCTATATCCACTAAAGCATTGAATCTTCCATTAGATAATATTAAAAATTAAATATAAAGCAAGCATCAACCTCATATGTGTAATGAAGGAATTGGATGGATATATTAGGGTACATTTAAAATTTTATGTACTCAATTTCACCAAGTACTCAAACAATGACGAAGTTTGATGGTGCAAATGAAATAATTAAGGGAAGTAATCAATTTGTGGCTAGCACAACTAATAGGACCTCTAGTAGATGTAAGGTAGATGCAAGAGATCATGGATATTCTCATTGATCTTTAGTAGCATTGCTTCACTTGTATTGATGCGATATAGGATCTCAATAAAAAATAAATTATAGGAAATAGAAAGTAAGGGCACATAACCAACTAGATCATTTGTTTGGGCCATAGGTCAAATCTATGCCTAGAAGAATTACCCAAATCTATATATTCGATCTACCATTAAGTTAATAGATTGTTTCGATTTTAAAGTAGATTATAAATTGAGAGAAACCATTTTTATTTCCAATTCAATGCAATATTAGAGTTGTTCTCTCTTTGTCATCTTAAAACTAAGTACTTTTATCCCTTCATATTTAATCTCCTAACTTAACATTTAATATTTTTATTATCATCTCACAATTCATAATTATTTAATCCAATTTTAATTTAACACTTTTGAAAATTTATCTTATTGGGTTAACTTAGTTTCAACTTAAGAAAAGTTTATTCATTGCAATTAGCTTGTAACACAATTGAACAAAGTGTGATTTGCTTGCACTATACAAATAGGAAACAATAGTAATCAATATATATGGGATTGTCATGTGGGATATTATGTGATGCAAGATTAGGATTAAACTACATAGTTTTTGAGTCAAACTCATTGACCCATATTTCATGATTAGTGTTCCACAAGAATTCATCCCTCATGAACATGAATGGTCCACTTAAAAATCATTGCATTTAGGTGATACTCACCATAGAGGTGAAACATGGAGACTTCTCAAAAAGCTTCCCATCCCAATCATCTCCAGCTCAAATGTACTTAAACATATAATTTCCTCTAATATCAAATACTCAAAGCTTACTACCCATTTGCTTAATGATATGGAGTATTGCCTATTTTGTCCACTTTGACACAGATCCCATTAAAAATATTTTATTTTTAATTTTCATGGAAGGTTTTTATATCAACCCAAATAGGTTGAAACCTCTTCAACTAAGAGTCAAGGACTGAGGGGTATCCATTTTGCCAAAGATCCTTGAGGCACAATTCCAACCTCATCCCTTATGATGTTAGAACCTTCTACTCACTAAAATTTAATCTCTATTGAACCCATTAAGGAAAAAATATGAATTATGTTTAATGAAGTTAAAGTTGGCCAATTGTGTTGGGAGTTGATCCAAACAAGTTATGAAGCCAATTAAAAATGAAACAACGAAACAAATGGCTAGTAAAGTTGGCCAATAGTGTTGGGAGTCAATCCAAACAAGTTATAAGTGTAATCTCGTATGTTATTGTTCTCTTTGTGTTCCTGTACGCTTAGCTGGAATGTCTTTACCCAGCTCGTTTACTGTTATGCGGATTATGACTGTTGGTTCTCATTATAAGTTGCCTTGTGAATTGTTTGGCAGATTTCAACTAATTATTGATATTGTAATAGTTGTTACTTACTGCTCTACCTTATAAGATGCTGAGTCTCTTTTCTTTCTTATACAAACCTCCTTTTGATCTGTCCATTTATTTTGTAATCTGCTTTCTGCTTATTTCAATAAAAAAAATAAAATGGCATAGTAAAGTAGTCTCATTTCGTTAGAAATTTTGCAGGCCGGTGACACCTTTTATACTGTTTACTACACGAAAAACATCATGGCTTACCTGCTCCTTTCGATTCCAAATAATATATATATATATTTTTAGTTTTTCTCATTGGCCCCTATCATTTAGTTTTCTTATAACGAAAAAGGTGACGTGGCATTGAGAGAATGCGGTAGCAATGCCCTGTCCCTTTCCCAAGAATATGACCTCGCGAAAGAAGAGAGCGACATGGAACGCATGCGTTCCAGGTATGTCACGGTGGGCCCCGCTGACACTTTCCCCCCACCTCCACCTCCACCTCCACCTCCACCCCCCATCACTTTTGACTTTTACCCCTCGTGTATAAAAATATACACGCAAGGGTGTTTATTCATTCACCAGTACATTTCTGGTTTCCTTTTTGGTGGCGAGATTGAATCCCCCCGGGCACTGAAACTGGCTAGCTCAAGCTCAGAATGGCCCCATCTGGAAGAAGCAAACGAGAAGAATACAGCTCTGGTTATTGAGCTATACGATGCGTTATGCTTGGGCAATGCCAAGACGGTCCGGAGGATTTTGGCCCCCGACTTGGAGTGGTGGTTCCATGGTCCGCCGCACTGCCAGCGTTTGATGCGCCTTCTCACCGGCCGAACCATCCGCAAACGCCTTTCCTTTATTCCTGACTTTGTCACCCCGGTAGCCAACAAAGTATTCGTGGAAGGTCGCGATGACGAGTCCCTGTACTGGGTTCACGTCTGGACTGTGGAGGATGAGATTGTTACCCAACTGCGAGAGTATTTCAACACCTCTTTAATTGTCAAGGAATTTAAACCCAATCCTAGCTCGTTGCTGTGTTTTCCCGTCTGGCAGAGTAGCCTCCCTCTGTCGGAGGAGGACTCCATGCCGGGCCTCGTTCTCGCCATCTGAAGATACATGCACATATTCTATTTGGTGTGCTAGGTATATAATATTTATAGTGTGTTTGGCTGCTTTGGGTATATTTAATATTTAGAATAAGCTTTCCTTGGAAGAGCAGCGTGAAGATTGCCAATAGTTGATATGCAGGCGATGCGTATCAATTGTAAATTCTTGTGGCATTTTCATTATAGATACTGTTTGTTAGAACAAACTCATAATTTATTTCCATATCACACAAAGCCTTTCTGCCACTGTGCTGCTTTTGTGAACATTTGAAATATTTGGCAATATTTGGGTGTTGATTATTGTTAAGTGTGCGGTTCTATTAATTTTGTAGTTCAGTTTTAAGTTTAAAAGTTTAAGCTCTTAAATTTAAAAGGATGAAGTTTTTACAGTTCATGATATTATAGTAATAAGATTTCTGGATTAAAACTGTGTGTCAATTTTTTACATTAACCTTTCGGATCATACTCTACTCTCTCTCTACATTGCATCCTGATCATGTATCATACTCCTCTCTATCTGCATTACATCCTGATCATGGATCATGGAGTATGATCCGAAACGTTGATGCAAACAATTGACACACAGTTTTAATGGAGAACTCTTAAATTTGTGAGAGCTGGTGGTCTCAGGAATTTTATTATTTTGCATATTAAATTCAACAAAGTAAATAATATAAAATAATTAAGAAATTAATTGGTGGGAATTTAAAAACTCCATGTGATTGACAAGTTGCAGAAAAATGCCTATGGTGGAGCAATTTTTAGGCCCACCCAATTGCACCCATTTAAATTATTTGACTAAAAAGTAGGGATTGTTATTGTTGAGAAAAAAATCTAATTGATCCTATAGCATAGTTTTTTTTGCTTTGTGGTACTCACTGCTCCTTCAAAGTAGATCGTGAAGCCCCCCATGGGACCCCAACCTAATTTAGCCACAAATCAAAATAATAATAAAAAACCAAATATACATGATAGGTAAGTTAAAAATATCTTAAGTATCTTGACTCATATATTTCTAATAAAATGATTTTATGTTTTCAAGTTTTGATTCTACTTTAATTTTTTACTATTTGTAGTATTATAAATCATGTGTTCACACAAGAAATGGATGGTGTCTCATTTGGATGGAATCTCTAGATTCTATATATTGAACATTTTTCCACTTGTCAATTATTGCATGACATATATAAGAGCATCTATATCATGGAAGATGTATGACATGTAAGGTGTATAAGAGAATAAATGACACATGTAAGAATATATAAAAAGGAGATTACTTAATAGACTATGACTAACATCTTTGACCAACTATTTATAAAAGATAATAACTACACCTATATAGAGTTCTTGGCGGTTACTAATATAGTCTAGATAGAGTGAATTAATAAAAGATAACCTAAATAATCCTTAAAAAACCTTCACACATTAAATGAAAACTATACAAAATTCATGTGCATTAAAATATAAATCTACCTTTAAGGGATTGTAATCATGCTACAAGCAAATCCCTAAGTATTTCACAAAAAAATGACATGGGACTATTCTATTCCTCTAGATGGATAAATATTTTATCATCCTTCTTTTAGTTATTCTCTTGTATTCCCCTATTTTTCAATGCCTCATTGGTTTAGATGGTCTACTCCCAGTCCTCACAATTTTCTTTGTTTTTTTCAATATCCTTAAAAGAATAATAATAACCAAGAAAATTGAGTAATCTTTTTAATAGTTAGAGATTACAAAGAAATTGATCTCAATAAGAGACAATGACAAGTGTCCTTTCGGATCCATGTTACCAAAATCATCTCCATCAATGATAATGTATGCCTTATTTCCAAAGTCATCCTAGATGTTGCTAAAGTTAAAATTGTTACTAATATGAATTCATTGTGTTGTTAAAGTCGCATCTAGGCTAATTTTTCTTAATTTTTAGGCTATTTCTATTGAAGTTGCACATAGGATGATGCTACCAAAGTGACCCAATATGATGATGCCATAGTCACACATAGGCTAACATTATTGAAGTGACATGGTTGATGTTGAAGATGCAAATTTCTTTTCCTTTTCTATGTAAAATTTAGCTAGAAAATTCTCTTGACTCTTACAATTTATCTAGATATGACATTCCTCCTAAATTCACACACACAAAAAAAAATCTCAATTTAGTTTAATTTTACTTTTGGTTTCAATCCTATATTTTTTTGTGAACTTGAATGCTCCTAAACTAGGCAAGCTAGGTAAATGAAATGTACCAAAGCTCCATCTCATGAATATTTAATAAAATATGGAAATAAGATTATATGTTTCATAATTGTGTCTACATTCATCCACATTTCTTCTTAAATTATTTTATTCTTCCACTTCACTAAGTACACATTGCAATTTTTTCTCATTATATTCTAAATCATTTATATAACTCTATCAGTTCTTAGAGTTACCACATACATCCTTATTTCATTGGTGATGGATATACACATTCATTCATTGAATAACCTAAATTATTCCCTTCCTTTCCACTCATTGGCTCCTCATAGTACAATCCTATACAAATACACCACACTAAAAATCAAAGAGATATCCACTACTTCTTTGAGCTCTATCTCATAAAAATTTGTTGAGAAATTTATCAAGAAAAATTAAAAATACCAATATTCTTTTGCATTAGCTTGTAATAAGTTATTGAGAGAAACCTTTCCTTCTACAAATGACCCCAAATAACTCTCTAAAATAAAAAAATTTCTCTCTGCTCTTGAGATTGGCATGTTATGTATCTCATTGTACTCTTTTTCCATATTTACATTTACTTTCTTGTGTAACTCATACATGTTATTAGAAAAAAGATATACAACACTAGCTTCACTTGCCAACACATATATCCCTCCAGGGTTGTATTCATACACATTGTAAAAATGAATCATAATTGTACTAATCTTAACTAAATTGTATGTAAACTTAGCTTGTGCCAATTTAGTACCTCATAGACTTGGCTTCTATTTGACTAAACATCTCAAAATAATTTACTCTTCTATTGAAAAGCTTCTTTTTATCATCTATTTGTAAATGTTAAGTTGAATGAAAAATTAACTTAGTATCCAATTTTTCTACAAGGTATACAAAAATGACAAAAAATTTGCATCCTTGTTTGAGATAATGTTCCTTGTTAACTCACAAAATATTACTACTTATTTAAAGAATAAAGTAGTAATGTTTGTTGCGTCACATAAATTTTACAAAGCGTAAAGTGTGTCATACTTAAAAATGTTTCTATACAATAATAAAAATAAAGTCATTGCTATAATATGTAATGGGTAACTCATGAATGAAACCCATATTCATATCTTCCTATGGTATCTTTTTATAAGTAAAAGATGATATAAACCTATATTTTGAAAATTCCCATGGGATGTTGGAAAATATACAACTCTACACAACATTCTTCACATTTACGCTCATCCTTGGTTAATAATAATCCTCAAAACACTATTTCAATTTTATCTCCACCAAAAAAATGTTTGATTAGACCTCTATTATGCTTCTCTCTCACCAAGTTTTACCTCATTGAACCATGAGGTATACACAAAAACTACCCTTTGAATAGTATACCCTCTTGAATGAAATATTATTATTGTGGAGTCTTTTACATGTCATTTGGGTCCTCATACAAGTCTTTCCTAGAGTAAAACATAGAAGCCTCGATTCTCACCATCCAATAAAATACACATTCCACTCAATGCATTACCTACCTATTCATTCTTCAAATCCTATGCTTTAAAATAAATAAACAAATTTTATGAAATTCAACCCATTTCATGTACTTTTGGCTCAACTTGCCTTGGTTGATAATAAAATATAATACTTGATTATTTTTTAATAGAATAAATTATTTTAGTAAAAAATAGTGTCATCACATCTTAAATGCTTGAAAAAAAATTAAAACTCTTTGCCAGACAATGATACTTGTGTATATTTTCTTTAACTCCTTGTCATTGAATTATGTAATAGACTTACCTTAAATAAAAACTCAACTTTATCATTATCTCACATTCATTGGAGATAACTTGGAATACTTTATTGATATCCAACAATGATATTACTAGTTATTCCATTCATTTTTCCTTTAGCTTAGAAAAAATATCGTCTCTATTATAATTGCTCAATAAAATTCATTCTTATCCATCTTCATTATCTCTATGATCTATATGCACAAAAAACACTAAGATTTTAATATATTTTTTTTAAAAGCTTCTCAAATCATTGAAAACTTATTACTTTAACTATTCTCTAATTTTCAATTTTTCACTATCCATCTACAAACCTTCTTGGGAAGTTACAAAGACCAAGTACACCAACTCCATAAAACTACACTTTTTTAGATTGACCAATAAATTCTCTTATCATAATATTTATAAAAATAACTTAAGATGCATCAAGTTTTACTCTTTTATTTTACTAAATATAAAAATATCATCCAAATAATATAATATAAATAACTAAGAAATAGCTTCAACACTTTTCTCATTAGCATCATAAATATTATTAGTGTGTTTGTAAAACTAAATGGTTTAACAAGCCACTTGTGTAACCCATCCTTTGTCTTGAATGTGGTTATCATATCATCTTCTTTCATTTTCTTGATTTGGTGATATCTAATTTTCAAATCAATCTTCATGAAGTACATAGATCTATTGAAGAAGTCCATTAAATTGTGCACTCATGATAATTGAAATCTATATTTTATTGATATCTTGTTAATGACTTGTGAATATACACATATAAACTATTATTTTTCCTTTGGTTCTAGGATGGTTGGTACTATGCATGGGATTAACTTGTCCCTTCTTAAAGGGTATGTGCAGGATCATCATGGAAAAAATAGGCCCTTAAGTGGCAAAATTTTTAGAAAAATAAGAGTTAGGCAACTTGAAGTAAAAATTTGAATAAGTTATCTATATTATTTCAAAAATATGTAACAATAGAATCTGTAGCAAATTGAATGTAGTTTCTAAACTACTAGGTGTATTTAAAAAAAAAAAAATCTATTTGGTGAAAATTTGAAATTTCAATGTAGTAGTACTTAAATTTCAGGAAAAAAATAAGAAGTACACCTATCTATTTGACCACCCTAACCATAATAAAATGATAATATTTTTTTATAAGATTCTATATATAAGTAGAGGACTCATTCCTCGATGTGATGCATACCTTTTTGTAATTTTTTTCCAAGTAAATAATTAATTATAAATTTTTTATTACAACTTTTTAAAAATATAAAAACTCGTATGTCTAACCACCTTAACTTGGTCAAAAATTCATGAAATTCATTTTTTTTTTAATCCTATAGTATGCGAAGCATAAAATGTGACACATGTTTCAGATTCAAAAAATGTGATACCGTTTGAAAGCTATAGATTTTTTTCAATCAGCCTATCAATCAAGACTTTAGTCATAATTCAATTAGAAAATGAATAATAATTATTTATTAAATTCAAAGTTTACAAAGTATAATTTATATTGGTGGAAAGCTGAGAATCTCCTTTAAAAACCCTTTTCATTTCATCAATTTTGGTTATAAAAAAAGTCGTCAGTCACATGGGCCATCATCACTTACATATCGCCACTTTTTGGCCCATCATGATCCTGCACATACCCTAAACCATTTTATAATAGATATTGGACCTTTCTCCTCACCTCCTCATTCTCCTTTTTAGAAAATGAATAATAATTATTTATTAAATTCAAAGTTTACAAAGTATAATTTATATTGGTGGAAAGCTGAGAATCTCCTTTAAAAACCCTTTTCATTTCATCAATTTTGGGTATAAAAAAAGTCGTCAGTCACATGGGCCATCATCACTTACATATCGCCACTTTTTGGCCCATCATGATCCTGCACATACCCTAAACCATTTTATAATAGATATTGGACCTTTCTCTTCACCTCCTCATTCTCCATAGGTGTCATCCTATATGCTTCCTTATTGTACAAGCTTGATCAAGGAATTAATCCATATGGTGGTTGATTATTTTCAATAGTGGAAACCTATCTAACACTTCTTTTGAATGAATTTCACCATATTCCCCTAATAAGTCCTTCAATTCATGTGGAATTTCATTTGTTTTATTTGTTGTTGCAACCTATGTAGGTTTAATAATGAAATGTAAAGATTAATCTCTCTTCATATCTTTTAGAAATTATTTTCTTGAGATTTAGAACTCCTTAATATTAATATCCACTTCTTCTACTCTTTCCTTCAATTGACTCAATGTATACTTATTTCTATCCTTCATAAGAGAATACATATTCACCCTACTATCATGCATAATATTTCTATCAAATTTACAAGTAATTCTCAACAAAATGTGACAAGAATCCATGTGTATACATTTGTTACAAACAATCTCATCTTTATGTGAGCCAATTTAATCCTTACTAAAAATTACTCAATTTTGAAGACTTGATGTCCATCATATAGCTGTAAATTATTTTATATATTTGATTTCTCAACCTTCTCCAACCTACACTTCAAGAACAAATTATCCATACTTTCATTTCCAAAAATTAATAGTACAACATTTAACTCCAAATTTAGATATGATTAGGAATAAGTTATTTATTTATATTGGCTCATGCTTCTCCTTAATTATTTTCAATGTTACTCTTCATCATGGGTTATTTCCTATGCTCTAGCTCCTCTATATTTATGGTTGAAGAAACACTCTCCTTATCCACATAATGTGATTTATTTTCATCTTTACTTTACTATTATTTTGTCTTAATTTTAGAAAACCAAATTCCCTATGAACAACTTCTCCAAACCTATCACAAGTTATAATCAATCCTATATTTCTTCCTCTTCCTCTCATATTTTGAATAAAATTATTAATTTAAGTAGAATGATCAACTCTCTTTCATGGGTATACTATCCTCTACCATTATTTAATTTTCACTCTCCTTTAGAGAACTATTCCTTTCCTCTCAAGTTATTTTTCTACCTCCTTGAAAAATTCTCCTCTAAATTAAATATATTGATAGGATTCTTCTATTGACATTGAACTCTAATCATACCAAGCTCAACTTAAATATATACATGCAATATGTTAACATATATTGAATTATTTTCTTTGTCATCCTCCACAAGACTAGCTCAAATGTGAGCTTGTAAAACTCCTCCATATAATCTATCACACTCATTTTGTTTTTATTAAGGTTTGACAATTTCATGAATAAATTTATATAATAATTTATTGGTAGGATGTTGGCCTTCAACTTCACAACCACTAAATCCCAATTTTTTAATTTTCTTCTTATCTCTTATTATTCTATTTGTTTATACATGATCCCATTACAAAGTTGCATGGCCTTTTAGCCTAATGTAAGAAAAAATCACTTTCTTAGGATTGTTCATTGAATCATAGTCAAAGTATTTCTCCATATTTGTAATCCACTCTATAATATCTTCATGGATTAAATTTACTCTATAGTAGTGGGTATCAACCTTTAGCTTACTACCTACAGTGAGTGCCCCTCATTAAAATTAATAAACATATTAAATAAATTAATCAATTTAGAGAAAAATTAATTTGTTAAAACTTGATTATTCTCCTTAAATGACCTATATATGTTTTATACCCTAACTAAAATGTTACGATTCACAAGTTAATCATAAAGATGTTTCAGGTCTATACTGACTTTATATTTGAGCCTTAAATTGTAAACAAAATAAGTCCTCTCAAATTATGTTGTAGTTTCCTTATTCAACCCATCATGTATAATTGATTTGAGAGTATCTAAGTGGGTTTTCCCTTTGTCAAAAAAATTTCCAAGTGCTACCCTATGTTATCTTCCATATGTCTATCATGTGTTAAATTTTGTATAAAATCCCCAAATGTAATGTGTTGTGTGATGTCACTTTTCTCCAATTGTTATTTTAAGTAATAGAAATAGATTTAATATAATGAATATTAGAGTTAAGATAATTTGAATTGTGTAATATTATTAAAATAAACATAAATAATCAATGTAAACTATAAGCATACAATAGTTTAAATAATTAACATAATAAATGAATAACATCTTCACAGAGATTAATCATATTAACATCAAAATCATATAGACCATATTCTCAATATTGTCAAATAAATGGTTTTCAATACTTATATGAAAGTTACAGAAAGGCTACTATTCAACACTTAGAGGAATGGTTATAGATCTATGCTTTTCCCAACATAAACACCCCCAAAGGAACTAGGTTCTTACACAAAAATAACCTGCCTTCATGGCATAAACACAACCCTATCTAGGACACTCTCGGGTGTACGTTGTACCTTGAGTTGGAAACACCCCACTGTGCCCCTTGTCCAAATGTTTCAATGCCCACCCATAACCCTAACCTTCACTCCTTTGTGCCCATTTAGTTTCTCTTTCCCTTTTATTTTCTCTCCTTGAATGTTCTCCATCCTTGAATATTTGTTTCCATCTCTCACATGCATGACTAATATATCATTTCAAGGGGTGATTTCCAAACCATCACACCCTTTCACAAAGGTTGCATTTAACAATTATTGAAATAAATAATTATTCTTCCACCTTTTTAAGAGAGTTCTTATACAAATTCTTTATTAATATATCTTTTAACCAAAGGATCTTATTATCCATTATTTTTCTATCTCCCTTTTAATTTTGAAGGGTTATTTCACAACTTTCTCTTTGGGGAAATATTCACATAACATGTTGGGTCTATTTGGATATTTTTATTATTTTTTATCTATTTTCAATGTTTTAGGCTTTTGAGATTGGTCATCTTGTTATCCTCATTTTGACACCACAAAATTTAAAAATTTTGTGTCAAAACAACAAGTGTTGTCATGCATTGAATACCTTTGTTAAGTCATTTCTAGCTGCAAAATGGTAGTGTCACACAATATATGTGCTAGTAATTTTCTTCATCAATCATTCAAATGTCATAGTTGATCGAATTCGTGTGGAAAGTTATGCCAGTTTGAACAATAACCATTCTCCATTTTAGTTGAAGTATTGGGATCAGTCACACAATGTGACCAATCATGAAAATAATTGAATTTGAAATTTTATAAGGGATGAAATGAAATAATTTTATAGGGATTTTCTTGAGCTCATTATTGACAATGTGGCCAGTTTATTAGCCATAGTTCCACACCATTTGAGAGATATTAAATTTTCAAGTTTTCAATAGGTAGTTTAGAATAACAATTCAATCAAAAGTTTTTTTAAGTCTAGTATAAAGAAGTTTAACAAAAAAAATTATGGTATCATTATCAATGGTGTGGCAAGATTTCATGAAAATACACATATCCAATTAAAAGTTGTCTATTTTCTCCTTCACCGCATTTAGAAATTTGGCAAAAAAATTTAATTCAAAAGAAAAATTATAATTTAAAATTTAAAATGATAAAAAAGAATAAATCACATTCCATAAATTATGATTTTAGATTATTAAAAAAAAAAAAATTCACAACCCACAACTTAACGACCACTTTTCCTAACCCATAAATTAGGAATTTTAAAAGATCTTCAATTACTACTTTTCCTAACCCATAATATGAAATTTTAAGAGGGTGTAAAATGTACTTGCAATACCAATGAAGGAATTCCAAAACTATGAAATAGTTGTGATTTTGAGTTGTGAATAACCTCTAAAATGCCTAAAAAGCCCGATGCCTAAGTTACGAATTACTACTTTTTCATAGAATATAACCATTGCAACCTAAGTGTAGAACAAAGTCTGGATATAAAAACTTGTATCTTTGACCACCTTAATTTTTTTCCAAGTAAATAATTAATTATGAATTTTTTATTACAACTTTTCAAAAGTATAAAAATTCATATGTCTGACCACCTTAACTTGGCCAAAACTTCATGAAATTCAATTTTTTTAGTCCTATAGTATGCAAAGCATAGAATGTGATGCATGTTTCAGATTCAAAAAATGTGACATTGTTTGAAAACTATAGATATTTTTAAATTATCCTATCAATCAGGACTTTAGTCACAATTGAAATAGAAAATGAATAATAATTATTTATTAAATTCAAAGTAAAGCATAATTTATATTGGTGGAAAGCTGAGAATCTCCTTTAAAAACCCTTTTGGTTTCATCAATTTTGGATAAAAAAAAGTTGTCAGCCACATACCCTACACATACCCATCATATCGCCACTTTTTGGCCCATCATGATCTTGCACATACCCTCCTTCAATTCATGTGTAATTTCATGCATTTTATTTGTTGTTGCAACCTATGTAGGTTTAATAATGAAACATAAAGAAAAATTTCTCTCTTCATCCGTTTTAGAAATTATTTTCTTGAGATTTAGAACTCCTTAATATTAATATCCACTTCTTCCCCTCTTTCGTTCAATTTACTAAATGTATACTTATTTCTATCCTTCATAAGAGAATACATATTCACCCTACTATCATGACTAATATTTCTATCAAATTTCCAAGTAATTCTCAACAAATTGTGACAAGAATCCATGTGTATACATTTGTTACAAACAATCTCATCTTTATATGAGCCAATTTAATCCTTACTAAAAATTACTCAATTTTGAAGACTTGATGTCCATCATATAGCTGTAAATTATTTTATATGTTTGATTTCTCAACCTTCTCCAACCTACACTTCAAGACCAAATTATCCATACTTTCATTTCCAAAATATTATGAAGTACAACATTTATCTCCAAATTTAGATATGATTAGGAATACGTTATTTATTTATATTGGCTCATGCTTCTCCTTAATTAGTTTCAATGTTACTCTTCATCATGGGTTATTTCCTATGCTCTAGCTCCTCTATATTTTTTGCTGAAGCAACACTCTCCTCATCCACGTAATGTGATTTATTTCCATATTTACTTTACTATTATTTTGTCTTAATTTTAGACAACCAAATTCCCTATGACCAATTTCTCTACACCTATCACAAGTTATAATGAATCCTCTATTTCTTCCTCTTCCTCTCATGTTTTGAATAAAATTATTATTTTAAGTAGCATGATCAACTCTTTTTCATGTGTATACTATCCTCTACCATTATTTCACTTTCATTCTACTTTAGAGAACCATTTGTTTCCTCTCAAGTTATTTTTTCTACCTCCTTGAAAAATTCTCCTCTAAATTAAATATATTGATAGGATTCTTCTATTGACCTCACTCTAATCATACCAAGCTCAACTTAAATATATACATGCAACATGTTAACATATATTGAATTATTTTCTTTATCATCCTCCATAAGACTAGCTCAAATGTGAGCTTGTAAAACTCCTCCGTATAATCTATCACACTCATCTTCTTTTTATTAAGGTTTGATAATTTTATGAATAAATTTATTTAATAATTTATTGGTAGGATATTGGCCTTGAACTTCACAACCACTAAATCCTATTTTTTTAATTTTTTCCTTATCTCTTGTTATTCTATTTGTTTATACATGATCCCATTACAAAGATGCATGGCCTTTTAGCCTAATGTAAGAAAAAATCACTTTCTTAGGATTGTTCATTGAATCATAGTCAAAGTATTTCTCTATATTTGTAATCCACTCTATAATATCCTCATGGATTAAATTTACTGTACAGTAGTGGGCATCAACCTTTAGCATACTACCTACAATGAGTGCCCCTCATTAAAATTAATAAACACATTAAATAAATTAATCAATTTAGAGAAAAAATAATGTGTTAAAATTTGATTATTCTCCTTAAATGACCTATATATGTTTTTATACCATAACTAAAATGTTACGATTCACATACATGTTAATAATAAAGATGTTTCAGGTCTATACTGACTTCATATTTTAGCCTCAAATTCTAAGAAAATTAAGTCCTCTCAAATTATGTTGTAGTTCCCTTATTCAACCCATCATGTATAATTGATTTGAGAGTATCTAAGTGGGTTTTCCCTTTGTCAAAAAAATTTCCAAGTGCTACCCTATGTCATCTTCCATATGTCTATCATGTGTTAAATTCATATAAAATCCCCAAAATGTAATGTGTTGTGTGATGTCACTTTTCTCCAATAGTTATTTTAAGTAATAGAAATAGATTTAATACAATGAATATTAGAGTTAAGATAATTTGAATTATGTAATATTATTAAAATAAACATAAATAATCAATGTAAACTATAAACATGTGATAATTTATATAATTAACATAATAAATGGAATAACATCATCACACAAGTTAATCATATTAACATCAAAATAATATAGACCATATTCTCAATATTGTAAAATAAATGGTTTTCAATACTTATATGAAAGTCATGGAAAGGCTACTATTTTACACTTAGAGGAATGGTTATAGATCTAGGCTTTTCCTAACATAAACCCCCCCAGAGGAACTAGGTTCTTACACAAAACCAACCTACCTTCACGACATAAACACAACCCTATCCAAGACACTCTCGGGTGTATGTTGTACCCTGAGTTGGAAACACCCTAGTGTGCCCCTTCTCCAAATGTTTCAATGCCCACCAATGACCCTAACCTTCACTCCTTTGTACCCTTTTAGTTTCTCTTTCCCCTTTGTCTTCTATCCTTGAATGTTCTCCATCCTTGAATATTTTTTTCCATCTTTCACATGAATGATTTATATATCCTTTTAAGGGGTGATTTCCAAACCATCACACCCTTTCACAAAGGTTGCATTTAATAATTATTTAAATAAATAATTATTCTTCCACCTTTTTAAGAGAGTTCTTATACAAATTATTTAGTAATATCTCTTTTAACCAAAGGATCATATTATCCATTATTTTTTTATCTCCCTTTTAATTTTGAAGGGTTATTTCATAACTTTCTGTTGGGGAAAAAATTCACATAATATGTTGGGTCTATTTGGATATTTTTATTATTTTTTATCTATTTTCAATGTTTTAGGATTTCGAGGTTGGTCATCTTTTTATCCTCATTTTGACACCACAAAATTTAAACTTTTTGTGTCAAAACAACAAGTGTTGTCATGCATTGAACACCTTTGTTGAGTTGTTTCTAGTTGCAAAATGGTAGTGTCACACAATATATGTGCTAGTAATTTTCTTCATCAGTCATTCAAATGTCATAGTGGATTGAATTTTTGTGGAAACTTATGCCAGTTTGAACAATAACCATCCTCCATTTTAGTTGAAGTCTTGGGATCAGTCACACAGTGTGACCAATCATGAAGATAATTGAATTTGAAATTTTGTAAGGGATGAAATGAAATAATTTTATATGGATTTTCTTGAGCTCATTATTGACAATGTGGCTAGTTTATTAGCCATAATTCCACGCCAGATATTAAATTTTCAAGTTTTCAATAGGTAGTTTACAATATCAATTCAATCGAAAGTTTTATTAAGTCTAGTATAAAGAAGTTTAACATAAAGTTTTATGGTATCATTATCGATGGTATGTCAATATTTCATAAAAATACACATATCCAATTAAAAGTTGTGTCTATTTTCTCCTTCACCGCATTTATAAATTTGACAAGCAAATTTGATTAAAAACATAAATTATAATTTATAATTGGAAATTATGGAAAAGAATAAATCACATGCCATAAATTATGATTTTAGATTATAAAAAGAAACAATTCATAACCCACAACTTAATTACCACTTTTCCTAACCCATAAATTAGGAATTTTAAAAGATCCTCAATTACTACTTTCCCTAGCCCATAATACAAATTTTTAAAAGGGTCTAAAATGTACTTGCAACGCTGATGAAGGAATTCCAAAACTATGAAATAGTTGTGATTTTGAGTTGTGAATAATAGGTCTAAAATGCTTGAAAATCCTGATGCCTAAGTTTTGAATTACTACTTTTTCATAGAATATAACCATTGTTGCCTAAGTGTAGAACAAGGTTTGGATATCCATTCATCGCAGCATAATGGAATATGAATTTTTTGTTAGAATTTATAATTGCAAATGATTTCAAAGAAAAGTATGCAGAAGGTGGAAGCATACAAAAACTAACTGTTGTTTGACATAATGTCTCTAAGAAATAATGAGTCATGAAAATGCCATGGTTGATGCAGAATGTTACAACCTTACATACATTATCTGGTATATAATAAATTCACTATCAACAATTTATGGATGCAAAATTCATCGTTAACAATTCACCACTGGAAAATTTACTGCCATGACAATTCACCACGCGGAAAATTAATTGGATGAATTTTTGGCGGTTAATTTTACATGACGATGAATTGCTAGTGGAGGTGAATTTTCCCACGGTGAATTTTTGACGATGAATTTTCCATTAGTGAATTGCTGACGGTGAATTTTCCTAGAGCCACATTCTCTGTGCCTATGTCAAAATGGGTATTTTAGAATAGGAAGTTGGCATCCTTCAAGTTGTGATGAAACACAAAATACATATAATTTAGTTGGAAAGGCTCTGGTAAAAAAATATGTAAAATATGGTCGCATAGACCACACACGGGATAATGCCTGAGAGAAAGATGAAGTGCCATTGTCTAATAAAATGCCTCGAAATAGTGTCTCATGGAATGATATGAATTGCTGACGGTGAATTTTCCTAGAGCCACATTCTCTGTGCCTATGTCAAAATGGGTATTTTAGAATAGGAAGTTGGCATCCTTCAAGTTGTGATGAAACACAAAATACATATAATTTAGTTGGAAAGGCTCTGGTAAAAAAATATGTAAAATATGGTCGCATAGACCACACACGGGATAATGCCTGAGAGAAAGATGAAGTGCCATTGTCTAATAAAATGCCTCGAAATAGTGTCTCATGGAATGATATGATTGTAGGATATGCATAAAATAGATTTGTTAAAAATTCTTTGAAACTTTCAAGAAAATATGTTTGGCAGGTGCAATTCCAAACTCCACAAAGTATTTGAGCATCCTCCTAGCTTGTGTCAAAACCACAACTTTAGAAAAAGGTACAACGTCCATAAAAAAACATAATAGAATGGTCTTTTTTATCAAATTTTGTAGTTGTTAGTCCCTTCATAGATATTGTATCCAAAATTTGAAGCAAAGACAAGCCATTGGAACTGTTTGATAACATGCCTCAAAGAAATGTGGTCTCATAGACTACCATGATTACAGTATATGTACAAAATGGCTGTGTTGAAAAGACTTTAGAAACTTCTAAGACTAGCAGTTCCATGTAGTAACACGCAACAATGAGTCGATAGGCGGAGATTGACATGAAAGGAAATTGATGTGCAGATAGTGAGATTGGAAGAACATTAGAATGTGAATGGCATGAGTGGGTACAATAGCTATGAAAGGAATATGCAACATTGGGTATATGCCATAGCAGATGTCAACAATATAGTTACATATTAGGGAATCCAATGAACAATACAACTCTATGAAGTCAAACATGCATAATTCTCAAGGAAGCATAGTGGGGCTTGTATACCTATTATTTTGCATTATCAAAGCATACTCTAAATAATAGAGTACATCATCTATAACAATCTTAGGGTTAATGAGGTCACAATAAGTTTCACTTTTTTGGAGATAACCATTAAATGTTGAGAATTATCAATGAGTTTATCAGAATGGGCTTCATGCATAGTATGCACGAGAAAATGAATATCATTTTTATGATTAGATGTCATAACTCTGGTAACAAAGTAATATGCAATGCATGTCTATAAGGCCCCACCTCCCATGTAATTAATACAATCCTAGATTGTTATATAATTTTCTTAAATAGATGGCTAGATATATTATAGGCGATAATTAAAGTGATTGAGTGGCAACAATATTGTATCTCATTTTTACCTTATAATTTATCTTCATTATTTTATTTGAAATTATAATGGGAACTGAATGAGGGTGTTAACCCTAATGGGTTAAAAGGAGGATATGTATATAAAGGATAAAGTGTGTAAGTAATAGTTGGTGAGATCGTAACTTTGCTGAATATATATATATATATACACTCACACACATATAGAGGTGAAGTATTGGTTAAAGAACAATTCTATGAACATTCAATTAATTATTTTGTGATAACATCAATATTATTGGTAAGTAGTTTGGTGGGGTAAATAATAATATTATGTAGTTAAGTTTTTAATTAAACAAAAATATTATTATTAAATTTGAAAAGATTTCATTAAATAATACCAATATCATTAAGTTTTATTAGTTAATCAAAATATAATATTATTATGGATAAGGTTCAATGTCTAAATTGATGACATTACTAATGTGTATTTAGTTAGGAAATAATAATGCTGGCATAGTATTAGTTGAATTCATGATTATATAAGCCCACCCCATAATTTAGCCACTACATCAATTCTTTATGATACAAACTAAGGATCTTTTCATAGCTAGTAAAAAAGTACCCTAGATGAATTATAGTTAAAACAATCTAAAAATAATACCAATATCATTAAGTTTTATTAGTTAATCAAAATATAATATTCTTATGGATAAGGTTGAATGTCTAAACAATTGATGACATTACTAATGTGTATTTAGATGGGAAGTAATAATCGTGGCATACTATTAGTTGAATTCATGATTATATAAGGGCACCCCATAATTTAGCCGCTGCATCAATTCTTTATGATACAAACTAAGGATCTTTCGTAGCTAGCAACAAATTAATATAGACAAATTATTGTTAAAACAATTTAATTATTTGTGTGATGTAGAGTATAAGGAAGAGAACAATAGTCAACAATGCCCAATGAAATCTAACATAAAGTGTATAAGATCAACTATTTTACTTCATTGTAACCATAAGCTTAAACATATGAATTTTTCTGAATCCTACATTAGAAAGATAGTGATCTGTACATAAAAAAAATAAAGTAGAACTCAACACAATGAGACCTACTCTCCACCCTACCATATTGGGTCATGGAGCCTCATAAACTCTCACCAAACCCCTGATCAAGAATATAGATTGGCCACCACTAGGATTAGTGGTGAAATGAATATTGTGTATTACAATCAATATAGAGTACATTAGGATCTGATTGTGTATTTGACCATTGTTGCTGATTTTACAGTCACTATCATTATTCAGCAAGGTTGTTTGTAACACATTGGTTCATCAAATACAGCATTATTGTTGGAGCATGGTTTGCAAGAATAAGAAAAAAGTGTGAAATTTAGTGTGGTGATAATGAAAATACACAATGAACTGCATAACATTAACTATTTTAATCCATTATAGTGATCGCAATAGGAAGCTAAATTTCACAACTACAGTCCTATTCAAAACTTTCATTGCAAGGGCTAGACCATATACAACTTATCTATATAGAAAGTGTGAATTTTAGTGTAGTGATTATGTCTAATTCATACACAATGTCTAAATCAGGAGATATCAAAGTTCTATATTTTATAATACATATCTTGCTATGTACTTGCAATAGGATGAATGAAGCAATTATAATTTAGCCATGTAGCTGGTGCATGTGAGAAAATGTAGTATGTACAAAAAAAAACAAGGGTTGATTTCGATCCTACCATATTGGCCCATGGAGCGTCGTGCACTCTCAGTAAACTAGTGAGCAAGAAAATAAATTCTCCATTACTGTGACCAATGGTGAAAGCAATTTTTTGGCCGCCAATGAGTTAATAGAAGATCTAATGGCATCAAAAGGGCTACAAAGAATGACTATTTGGGTTGTGGCTAGCTGCAAACATAAAAGAATTATCTGAAGTTTAGTGTAATAAACACGTAGCATTGGTAGACAATAAATAAATCAAAAAATATAAGGACTTATACAATTAATTACAACATGATGCAATGCAGTTGTACTAGAACATAGTAAGCAAATAAAATATAGGCAGACCTTCGGTACAGAATGGATTGAAGTTTGGACACACAAAAGTAAGCCTGCTCTCCACCCTACCATATTGGGTCACAGAGCGTCATCGACTATTCTCCCTTGGGAAAGAGAGTTCAAGAAGTGGGATGTCGATTCATAGCCACACTTACAATCACTTCATCTTCACAGTTGGTTGAACTTCATTTTCCAAGGTCATCCATCTGTTTAGCATATAAACTGGAATATCAACACCCAAGTTCTTGAACTATCCCTCTCAAGGGAGAAGCATGTTTTTTGGAGTAATTGTGAATATGAACAGATTGTAAAACTGGCTAAGAGCAATCAGATGATCAGCGAGGAAATTTAAAAGTTCAACCAAAAAATGCAAAGCATAAAGGGAGAGCAAGAGGTAATTGACATCAACTCAACAGAACCCTATAAAAAATTGAAACAACATAGCCTTTTCAACAACACCTTCTCAATAATGGAACGATATAGCTTAGGAAAGAGAACAATAATCAACAATGCCTAATGGAATCTAACATAAAGTGTATAAGATCAACTATTTTACTATGTTGTAACCATAATGTAAAACATATGAATTTTTTATGAATCTCATGTCAGAAAGATAGCAATTTCTACATAAAAAATATAAAATAAAACTCAACAGAATAAGGCCTACTCTCCACCCTACCATATTGGCTCATGGAGCCTCATGGAATCTCACCAAACCCCCAAGCAAGAATATACATTTTCTACCACTCTGATAAGTGGTGAAATGAATATTTCTTATTACAATCAATATAGAGTACATTAGGATCTGATTGTGTAATTAACCATTGTTATTGATTTTGCAGCCACTATCATTATTCTAAAAGGTTGTTTGTAACACATTAGTCCATCAAATACCACATTATGGATGGAATATGGTTTGCAAGAATAACAAAAAGGTGTAAAGTTTAGTATGTTGATTATGTAAAAACAAAATGAACTGCATAAAATTAACTATTTTATTCCATTACAACCATCGCAACAGAAAGCTAAAAACTCATAGCCACATTCCTATGCAAAACTTTTAGTGCAAAGGCTAGACCTTCTGCACGAAATGGATTGAAGTCTGGACACACAAAAGTAGCCATGCTCTCCACCCTACCATATTGGATAATGGAGCATCATCGACTATCACCAGATCCCTGCAATTACTTACCATAAAGTAGAGCAACTTTTCATGATCATGCCAATGAATAGTATTGTTGGAGACAATAAACTTGTTTAATTTATAGTGCACTCTAATTTGTGCTATGTATGTTGATTTTTAATTTTGTTAATGATAGCTTAGATTAATTGTTCGATTAATTTTAATAATTAATTTTAACCTAGATTAATTTTGTTAGTTTAATATTTAGATCAATTTTAAATAGCCTTAATCTAGAATAATTTAGATTATTATTTTTCTTTTTGGGGTTGACTTAGTTAGATTAACTTTTAATTTGTCTTAATTAGATTAATGTCATTTTTTTTTTTAATTTTTTAGTTTAATTTTGATTTTGTGACTAGTCTTTTACTTTTTTTGTAGGTTGGAATGTCCATGATTCAAGATTTGCAATGTCAACTATTTCTTGTCAAAGATTTGAGAGTTAAAACTACTAATCATGTTTTGTAGGGCTCTTGCTTCAATTTTTCTTTATCTTGAGTGCCTTTTCACACATAATGCTTAGTGGGCCTAAAAAAACCTTGCATGATTGATTTAACATCATAAGTAGGTTTAAAATTTACAAGTGCTTGCATTGTCTTGTGGTTTGCATTTTGTTTCTAGGTGCCTATGATTTTCTCTTGCACCATTTGGCGATCTTGAGAATCAAAAACACCTTTAGAAATTTTGTATAACCACCCAAACACTTCAATTGGTGCTCTAAAAGAATAATTATTTGTCTCATCTAGATTTAATTAGGAGGTTAAAGAACATTGCTTGATTGTGTTTGCAGGTGGTAGGGAGTATGCTCCCACCTTGTGCGAACTTGGTGATCAGAAACTAGACCCACCTATTTTTTTCTTTTAATGTTAGAGGGGCCTACCTCGAAAGATGGAATGACTCCAACCAGTTTTTCGCTTGGGCCGGTATTTAAAAGGATGAGACCAAATTGTCAAGTCTTCATGATATTTAGGTCTTACCTATGCAGTGCCTTTCAAAAATGGGTACCTACCTTTTCTTCTAAAGGTATAAGAGCCCCTAGTAGATTGATTAAATCCTTAAGTGGCTTGTTGTACACTCGTGAGGTTTTGCATCCCCAAGTATCTACTAGAACCCTCTTGTGTAGTGGCAAAAAACCCATCTATTCACTGGTGCAGCAACGGTTGTTGCAAAGGAATCCACATTGTCATAGTTCTTAGTAGAGGTGATTAACCTGCCATGGAAGATTTATGGGGGCTAGAATCCTGGTTGACCCGAGAAGTGAGTGCAATGTAAGGGGGAGCCTGTGTGGCCAAGCTTCTGAATTCACATGCTAAGAATAAGTGCGTTTGGGGAAACTTGCATGGAATCTAGTGGATATAGTCCTTGCCTAACCTAGGTTGTACTTGTCTTCATTGTTCATGATTTCAAAAAAAGGATATTGTGTTTTCCAAGTGTTTTCTGAGACATTGAACAAACAAACACTTTTCACAGACCTAGAAACACTCACTCAAACTCTTTTTTTTTTAAAAAACTAGCCAAAATTTCAAACAAATCATAACTTTATTTATCCTACAACATATTTGATACTTTCTGAGCTACAATCGCTCTACTAAACCACATTTTCTCCCTGTAACAACACATTCGACTGGTTTGAACTGCATTCGCTTTCCAAAAAATTGCAGTTAATTTACTGAGTCGCATCTGTGACCCATAGTGCCACATTCGCTTAAACTGAGAAGCATTTGACAAATTGAAACACATTCATGACCTGGAATGACACAATTGCCTATCAATTGGAAAATCACTATCACTGTCAAAAACCCAATATCAAACATTTCCAATCTATTTTTAGACATATTTCCTCAATAGTCACTATTCAAAACCAGAACAAGAATTGCTCAAAAGTTAAATTTTAATTTTCATTTAGTTTCACCATAGGTCTACCATTTCACATCCTAGTTGCACCTTAGAGTCCATCATCATCATTTCCAGCAATAAACCAACTTTTAGGTCCTCATTTTTGTAGACTTGAGAATAGGAAAACTTACCATACCTTGTCAAATCTTTGTCTTCAAGATTAAATTGTCATTGGACTTAATCATAATCAATCTATTAGTCTCTTGTCCTTTTTGTGAGTCACTTCCCACTCATAAGTCTAGTGTGGAAACCTCACTTGGTCATTTTTTCATCTTGTCAGTTAGTCCTACAAACAAGTCCTTTGACAATCCAAATTGAGACATTGACCAAACCTTGAATGGTTAGTGTACTTTTCCTTAAGTCTACCAAAAGTGATTGCACCTTAGAGTTTCCTTAGACCTTGCATTCTGCATATCATACCTAAAAAGTTTATTCCATCATTCATTTTAGTCCCTTTATTCCAAAAATACAAAAAAATAGATTAGTGTCATCCTCACACTTAGTTGTCATTATCATTCCCTCATTTGAGCAAGACTTTTATGGTTGAGACTAGACTCTAAAGGAAAAGAAGAAAAATGGATCCTTTAGGACAAGGCAATAACCCCTACATCATGAACTCAAACATAGACATGGGGGCATCTTTTATCAATCCTTTCAATGACATAAACATACCCTCTTCCTCTCGAAATCCATTTGAACCATTCATACAAAGAGACCAAAATGGGAAATTGTTTACAAAGGACTTAGAGGGTTTAGCCCAACATCTTGAAGTAGCCTACTTTGTAGAGGAATTGGTCTTGAACGATCTTGATAGATATTTAGCTATGCTCTTAGAACAAGGGGCCAAGTTACCATGAGGCTTTGACATTAACACCATAAGACCCACTTCTTCTGACAACACAACACAAAACAATCAGTCACACTTGACACCTCAACAAAACACAAACAATACCTCCACCACACAAAATAATACAAAAACCATCAATGCTACCTCTAGTGGCACCTCCAATCAAAATACCTCCAACTCGATCAATGCAACATCCATTGGAGGGACACCAACCATGTCACAAGCCATGTCAAAATCAATGTCTACAATGTCAACAACATCCTCACAATCAATTAGAGCTACCTTTGGATCCTCATCAATGGGGGAAAGCTCTTCAAACCCCCTATTTGGAGCTTCATCTAGTACCATGGGAGCATCATCATCAAATCCTTTCATTGGGACCTCATTCAACCAGTTACAGAACATAATAACCCGACCAAAATAACCCTGGACAGAATAACCCGGTCACAATAACCCAGGGACAAAATAACCCGAGGTCATAATAACCCAAGCCAAAATAACCCATGGAAAAAATATCCCCATAAGAATATAGAGAAAGGAAAACAAAATTTATAAATTACATGTATGTTGCTAAAAAAACTTTATTATTCAAATTTTCAATTAAAGTGTCAAATTATGAGAGATGCCTCTTATATAATCTAAAATGTTATGGTCGTCATAACCATCAACCAATATTTTTACTCTTTCTTTGAGTTCACAGTATTTTTTCCTGCTTGGTTTCCTAGTGTATCTAGCCATATATTTCTCTATTCTATTCTCTTGGAGACTTTGTTCTTTTTTCACTGCTTTGATGAATTTCCAGGCTGGGTTGTGTGATGCTTGAAGCAATTCACTAAATCCTTTGTGTCGTCCTTCAATAGTATTATTGGTTATGGGAAGATCATCTTGAGTAGCCGAATAGAAATTCCACATTGTGACTGGAAACTTGGGTGATCATTTGTTGCCTTTTTTGGTTAGTTTCCCAATCCATGTGTCTTCAAAATAATCAACTTATCCCCACGAAATTTCCTTTATTTTTATAATTATTTACCATTTTATAGGTTATTTAAGCATATTAAAGGTGTTTTCAGGCTATTTTAGGGGTATATAATAGATATATGGTCTAAAAATGACCTAAATAGCCTCTATGGTGCATCACAATCATATTTATAATTTATTTTATGTCATTTCTAGTTTACTAGCTTGATCTAAAATGACCATGGGTTATTCTATCCATGGGTTATTTTGACCATGGGTTATTTTGTCCATGGGTTATTATGACCCTGGGTTATTTTGTCCTTGGGTTATTTTGATTAGGTTATTTTGTCCAGGGTTATTTTGGTCGGGTTATTATGTCCTAATACCCATTCAATCCCTTTGGAGGAAGTAAAAAACACATTTTTTATTAGAGGACTACAACCAAATGTCAACACATCATCACAACTCAATACCAATACTTCCCAAGGGAAAAACACCAAAATTCCCCATGGACAATTCTATCAATTTGGACAAGGCAATCAAATGACACAAAATATGACCTCTTTTGGGCACCAAAATATTCAAGGTCAACACATCCCACAAATATTGACTAATATGGCTAGATGACACATTCCCACATATGCATCACACATTCACACGCATCAACACATCTCTAATCAAAATGTGCAATAGCAACAACATTCAAATCAAAACATGTCATACCTCTCAAAACAACACATTTCACAACTAAATCAAAACACCTCATCCCAACAAATGGGGACCCATGGGATACCCATCACTCCCATGTGTGATGCAACAAACAATCCCATAATCGACGCTTTGACAACTCAAGTGGAAAAATTACAAAAAAAAAAGAGACCATGTAGATGTCCAATAAAAAGCCACACACATCATATGAACTATGCCCATACGCTTTCGACACAAGTCTATACATGCCATGATTCCCTCCTGGGTACGTGGTACCAAGCTTCACTAAGTACAAAGGCAAGACATACCCACTTGAACACATTCGAGAATTCACAAGTAATTGTGTAGAAATTGCATATGAACATATGTACTTGATGAGACTCTTCCCTAAGAGTCTTGTAGGTCCCACACTTGAGTGGTTTTCCACTTTACGAAAGGGAATAAAATCATGGGACCAACTTGTAGACAAATTGGTGGAAAATTATGAATACAACATTGATATCGACATCTCCATCACTAGTTTATACACACTTACACAAGAAGAAGATGGTGAGACTTTTATCCCATTCTTCCAAAGATGGAGAGGTCTAGCTAGTCATTGCCATATTGACATACCTAAGAAAGAAAAATTTGACATGTTTTTCCAAACACTCCTAGGCCCATTGAAATATGGCTTGCAAGTTCACTATTGTACAACCTTTATAGACTTAGTCGAAAAGGGTGTCCAACTTGAGAAGGCCCTTATTGCTAAAGGAGAACTAAAATATGGCCCTATGAACATGAAAACAAACCCACCCACAGACAAGAATAAATACTATGTCAAGAACAAACACATTACCAATGATGGCATTGTTGATGCCAAAGCTGTCAACACAATGGGTCCTGTACTTACTCTTAAAGGAGCTTAACCACAAAATACACAAATGACCACACTGACACCTACTGCTAATGCCATTCAAAAAACTCAAAACAATCAAAACAATCAAAATAATCAAAACTAGAGGCAGCCTCGTCAACCTAGAAAGTTCCCCAAGAGTCGCACATACACCCCCTTAGGTGAACACATTGAAGATGTCCTTAAAAAGCTCCTTCAAAATGGTGTCATTACACTACAGGATCCTAAGCCATATGACCCAGGACAATTCAAACCATCTTGGTGGGATGGCAATGTCTTTTGCTATTACCACCAAGCAAAAGGACATAAAACTTCCTCTTATCGAAAGTTAAGAAATCTCGTACAAGACCTCATTGAGAATTGTACCATTCAACTAGGTGGACCACAATTGACATCAAACTCGGATCATACTATCCACAAAAACCCATTGTAGGACCATGGTTCAAATAACCCCACTACGTAGTCAAAGGCTAATAACAATAATTGAGCTAATTATGCCCACATTGGGTTTGATTATTCTAGCGAACCCATTATCAATCATATTAGAATGACTGATGAACATGTCAACACAATTACCGTCAAGAGATCCCCTAAATGTAATGTCTCTACTCATGGGGGAAAATTCACCATAGCTGGTCCTCCTCCTAAACAATTGAAGATAATGATACCTGGTCCATCCAACCAACAGTCACAACCCCGTCCATTGACCAAACAACATCAGTCCAAAGGATAGTTCAATGTAACTGACTAGGTAGGGAAAACACCCACACAAATCTCTATACTTGAGCTATTACACATTTCCCCAAAACACAAGGCCATACTTGACAAAAAATTACAAGAGTCTTTTGTCCCTCAGGACATTGATGTTAACCAATTTGAGGACATGGTGGGATACCTAACCATTCTCCATCACATAACATTTTTAGGCCAAGATTACTCATCACCCGAATCCAATCATAATGATGCCCTTCATATTGAAGTATTCATCCATAAACATAAGGTTAGACGAGTTTTAGTAGATGGCAGAGCAAGACTGAACATATGCTCCCTAAAACTGGTTTAAGGCTCTAGGCTTTTTTGATGCTTGTGTAGACACTACAAAGAGCATAGTTATCAAAGCATATGATGATGAAGAATGCTCCTCTTGGGGCATAATCACACTCCCTATTCAGATAGGACCAGTCATTGTGGATACAACTTGTCAAGTACTAGATCTGGAACTTCCTTACAACATTTTTCTTGGTCGACCTTGGATTCACGCCCTAAAGGTTGTCCCATCCACCTATCACCAATGCTTGAAGTTCCCTTTTGAAGGTATTTAAATTACCATATATGGAGATCCTGACCCATTTCAATATTGTACCAATTTAAGAGGCATCTCTAAGTGCCAACTTCCCATTAACCATGAAGCTTCAACAACTTCTTCCTCCAAATATTGATCCATCCACACTTGCTAAGCCCTCCATGTCTACATCTGCCACTTCAACATCCACATCCACCTCGTCGGCAACTGTATCCACCTCGTTGACATCCATCACATCATCCACCACTCCAAGTGTTGATCCAAGTGTCAAGATCCAGGACCAAGGGTGTGGAGAATATAAGCTAAACATGGCCTACTGCATAACAAAAATACCCAAGTCTCCTAAGGTCTATTGCAAGCCTTGTTTCATGATAGAGCCAAAGGTATTTTTCAAATTTCTTCCAAAAAAATATTCATAAAATGGCGTGACATGAGCAAGGAAGACACAAAAGATGTATTGTCTTGGATCTATAGAGACCCTGGAAGTCCACCCCCATTGCCAGTAGAGATATATGGTAAAGGCTATGACATAGTAAGGGGAAAAGGCTACGATGGAACTAGTGGCCTTGGCAAAGAAAAAATAGGAAGACAAGAACCTCTAATTCCTACAAGAAGACCAAAATGTCTTGGGTTAGGGTTAGGACCACTTGAATCTGGTGATCGACATACCACTATAGTCTCGTGTGAGCGAGTGAATGCTTCTGAAGGTGTCGAGACAATTGAATACCCCTTTACCGAAACTGACTCCCATGAATGGGAATTGGGATCCCAATAATCCTTGAGTGACTGTTGCCTTGACGAATTGTTCCTTTAACTTGGAGGACCTACTTTTGAAGAAAGATTCTGGAAAATGTTTAAAATTGATCCCACACAGAATAATGACAACCCTAAAATCCCAAGGAATAGGGAAGATTGGGATAGACTCTTTTGCTCAAGGAATAATGACACACCTAAATTATCTTCTAGCCCCATTGAACATCCTTCTGCCAGACTCATCCAACCATCTAATAGTAATGACCCTCACTTGGAACCATCTGACTCACCGCATGACACTACTGACCCCAATGCTAGTCCATCTGTCCCTTATTTTGACAATGAGTATGAATCAAGGAGAATATTGGATAGAATCTGATGTGGAGTTGGATGATGAAAATTTTATCTTTAACCTATATGAATCCATTGACATTCTTTCCGCATCCTCCCCACCATTCACCAATACTAATGATGGTATTTCCTTAGTCTACCCACAACTAATTGATTGGGATCAACAAGGCCCACCAGTTAAGGACATATTTCAAAATGATGAGGCCATTGCAGAATTCATGGGACTGCATGAGGGTATACCAAGTGGAGACCACAAGGTTGGATTTTCTATTGACCTAGACTATGTATCCTACTTTGGAGAGATTGTTCCATCCTCTAGTCACAAAATGAAGAATAAAAATCAAACAAAAAATGACACGTCTTTAGGTGAAAACGAAAAGGCCCCTTTTGATGATAAAAAAGTAAAAATAAAGGACGTATTCAAGGTTTAAAACCTCCTTGAGGCACCCAAGGATGGAGGATTGAACTCTCTCCCTGTAACTCAAGAAAAATTAACAATGCTTATTGAAGACACCATAAAAGTTAACATAGCTACTATAGAGGACCCCAAAATGGTTCTCTTTGCTGCATCACTAATAGAAGAAGAAAAACCAGAATACCAACAGTTTTTTTCAAAAAGAAAGGTCAACTTTACATGGTCTTACATCGATATGCCGGGACTGGATCTAGAATTAGTGTTGCACCATTTTCCTTTGATTCTAGATGCTAAGCTAGTCAAACACAAATTAAGAAAAATGCACCTCCAGATTGGATTACTTGTCAAAACTGAACTCAAGAAACTATTAGACGTGGGTTTTATAAGGTTAATAGACTATGTAGACTAGATATCCAATCTTGTACCTATCACAAAGCCAAATGGCCAAATTTGCATTTGCATAGACTTTCGTGATCTTAACAAGGCATGCCCAAAAGACAATTTTCCATTTCCAAATATAGACATTATTGTTGACCTCACAACATGATATGAGATGTTGTCCCTTATGGATGGTTTCTCAGGTTATAATTAGATTTGGATCACCCCTAAGGATTAGCACAAAATGACATTCACATGTCCTTTAGGTACTTATTGCTGGAACATCATGCCTTTTGGTCTTAAGAATGTGAGTGCCACATATCAAAGAGCCATGACAACAATATTCCATGACATGATGCATACACTAATGGAAGATTATGTCGATGACCTTTTGGAAAAATCATTGACATGCAAAGATCATCTCATGGTACTAGACAAAATTTTCAAGCGGTTGGAAGAATACAAGGTCCATTTGAATCCAAAGAAATGTGTCTTTGGTGTGACGTCAGGCAAACTTTTGGGGTACATAGTTTCTCATAGAAGCATTGAAGTAGACCCTGCTAAAGTGAAATCTATATTAGACATGCCCCCACCCAAAGGGATCAGTGACTTAAGGACATTACAAGGCATACTACAATCCATTCGACACTTCATTGCACAACTTGCAGACAAATGTCAACCATTTCAATATCTCTTGCGCAAGGGCATCCCCTTTGTGTGGATAGATAAATGTCAGGCAGCCTTTGAACAAATTAAACAATATTTATTATTACCTCTATTCCGCATGCCTCCCTTTCAAGGAAAACCTTTGATTTTATACATTTCTACAACTATCTTAGCACTTGGGGCATTGCTGGCACAAAATTATTATGAGGAAAAAGAACGGGACATATACTACATCAGTCACATGTTGGTTGGATATGAACTCAATTAAACACCCATTGAACATTCTTGTATTGCAGTTGTCTTTGCTGGACTAAAGCTAAGGGATTACATGTTAAATCATAAGACACATCTAGTGGCAAAGATTGATCCTTTGAAATATCTTCTAAGTCACGCAACATTGATAGGCCATCTGGCAAAATGGGTTATGATCTTGAGTGAGTATGACATACAATATGTGGAACGAAAGGCCATAAAAGGACAAGTAATAGTAGGCCAACTTGTAGGTGCACCTATACCAGAAAATCATCCCCTCGTAATAGATTTTCCTGATGAGTCCATATTTCATACAAAGACTAAATCCTCTTGGAAACTTTCTTTGATGGATCTCACACCAGTCATGGCTCAGGAGCTCAGGTATAGTGTTTATCACCCCATAAGGAGACTCCATCCCTAAGTTGTTTTGTATTGCATTTCCATGTACAAACAATATAGCAGAATATGAAGCACTCATCATAGGACTCTGAATGGCTCTAAAATGGAAAATCAAGAACCTTCAGGTTTTTGGAGACTCTCAATTGGTCATAAATCATGTCAATGACGAATAGGACACCAAAGACAAAAATTTAATGCTGTACAAATGAATGGTTGACCGTTTTCAGACATATTTTCACATTCTTGCTTTTGAACAAATCCTGAGGGCACAAAATAAGGCTACAGATGCAATGGCGATGATTGGCTCTCTCCTACACATTCATAGCAATGTGCCATAGTTTGGATTTTTGGTGGAGCAACTATTGGTTCATGCATATGACCTCCTAGGATTAGAAATGGTTTGTGAGCTTGTTGGTCCCAATTCCCCATGGTACCAAGATGTTTATGACTATCTTCACTCCTAGAACCTTCCCCCCAACTTTTCAAATAACCAATGAAAGTCCTTTATCCGCAAAGCCGCTTGATACACCATCATCAGTGACACCCTCTACTGTCGTAGCTTTGACAATACCCTTCTTTGTTGTCTTGACATTAATGAAGCAAGAATGACCTTACATGAGGTACATGAGGGTATATGTAGATCCCATTCGAGTGGCCCAACTTTAGCCAAAAAGATTACGATATTTGGGTATTACTGGCTGACAATGGAAAAGGACACACTTGAGTTTGTAAGAACATGTCGCCAATGTCAAATTCATAGTGATTTAATTCATGCACCAGCATAGGAATTGAGGCCAATTACTTCTCCTTGGCCCTTCACATAGTGGGGACTCGACCTTATGGGAAAAAACCATCCTACCTCCTCTAATGGCCATTAATTCATCATCACTGCAACTGAGTATTTTAATAAACGGATTGAAGCTATCCCCTTCACATACATTATTGACAAAAAAATCTCCAAATTTATCCTTAACTACATCATCTGTCGGTATGGTATTCCACAATCCATCGTCATAGATAATGGTCATCCCTTTAAAAATTAGGATTTCCATGAGCTCTGTGAACGCTTCCACATCCAACACCATTTCTCCACACCATACTACCAACAAGTAAATGGTCAAGCCAAGGCGTCCAATAAAACAATTATCAAACTTCTTAAGAAGATTGTCAATTACACTGGTTGTGACTGGCATATACAACTCAACCTTGCTTTGTGGGCCTGCTGCACTAGCATCCACACACCCTCTAGAGCCACTCCATTCACCTTAGTCTTTGGACCTAAATCTATCCCACCCATCGAGGTTGAAATCCCGTACTTATGAGTCTCAATGAAAGGCTTGACTAATGATGAAGAATACTGACAGTCTAGACTACATGAATTGGAAATGCTGGATGAACACAAACATAACGCCTTGAACCACTTATAGGAATATCAAAACCTTCTTTGCAGAAGCTACAACAAGAGAGTAATGACTCAAAAATTTGACATTGGCAACTTGGTTCTAATGCAAAATCCTAAGAATCAGTCTTACAGAGAAAAGTCAGGCAAGTTTGAGCCCAATTAGCTAGGCCCATGCATCATCACTCCCTCATTTGGTTCTGACACATATCTATTGGCTACTCTAGATAGTGAACAGTTAACAAAACCTATCAACAATCTGCATCTTCAAAAATTCTACACATAGCATCAAAAAAGCCTTGCCGAAAACCATTAAAGATACAAAAAATTGAAAAATACAAAAAAATTGTCACCTTGATGAAAACTTGGCAAACAAGCGTCCTAGTGATACCAAAAAAAATGAAAAAGAAAGGACAAAAAATAAAGAGAAATAATTCGTCCAATAGTGAAAACCTAGTAAATAGGTGCTTTGGATAAGTACCATGGTGAAAACCTGGCAAACAGGTGCCACGTGTAGTCAATCATTGCTTTTCCATCTACTATCACTCTATCTACCTTGGACCATAATAAACATCCAATTTTTTGACATTATCATGAATTCACCTTAACATCATGTCATTTCTTTCCATGGCCGACAATGGTTGACATCAAGTCTCACATATCGTCCACTACCCATACTTAGCACGTCCTTTCCATCCTATTCCACTTGGCTCATTCTCGACTTGACTAGGGGCAACCTTTTATCATGTGACTATAGTGGGTATTGCACATGTGGTCCTAACAATCGAAAAAGTCTTGAAAAAAGACATAAAAAAAAAATCCTAAAAAAAAAAAATTGTCCTAAAAGAATCCATAAAAATTAGAAAATATCCTTAATGGCTGGTTAGTCAATAATAATAAAACATAAAACTTCAAAAATCCAAAAAAAATCAAACCATGTCAAAAATATAACATCCATACAACTCCCAAAAATAGAGTCAAAGTCAATCAGGTCAGTCTTTGTCCATGTCAAACTACATTGCCTCTGTGACTGGATGTAGGCAAGAGCATCTGTCGATGTGCCCTCAAGGAATTAGGTTAGTCCTTTAGGAGTTGTCAAATAAAATCATGATTCAACACTTTGTCATTTCAACAAAGTCAAGATTCGTGTCGAACTATGAGGTCTCTATGCATTTTCTACGTAGGAAAGGCCATCATCGATGTGCCCCCAAGGCCCTCTAGGTCTAGCCCCTTAGGGTTTGTTGGGTCAAGTCAAAACATGTTGGTTCATCTTCAATATGTCTACAGGTCCCATCCTTGTCGAACTATGAGGTCTCTA